>OW240917.1:249672860-249766469 GCA_933207985.1 Pelobates cultripes | reverse complement strand
CCCCTCCCCCCCAAAAAAATTTTTTATCTCCCTACCTACCCCCCTCACCCTAAAAATAATGAGGACCTTTAACTAAAAACCTGTAAAAAAAAAAAATTAGATAAAAATAACTTACCATTTGATGTTTTCTTTCTTCTACAATCTTCTTTTTTCAGCCCCAAAAAAGGCCAAATAAAAAGCCATAAGAACCGACGGAATTAAAAAAAAACAAAAAAAAAAACGAGCGCACAAAAAAATAATCCATCTTCACCCATGGAGGGCTCCGCGCAGACTGAGCTCTGCAGGGCACGGGAAGGCTTATAAAGCCTTGCCACGCCCTGCAATTAGGCTAAGAACACTCTGATTGGCTGGTTTAAGCCAATCAGAGTGCTCTTTGTCATTTTACACAGCGTGGGAAAATTCAAAGAACTTTCCCATGCTGTGTAAAATGACACAGAGCACTGTGATTGGATGGCTTGAAATCCATCCAATCACAGTGCTCTGTGTCATTTTACACAGCGTGGGAAAATTGAACTTTAATTACACCTGTTAGCGCTATATAAATAAAATATACATACACTGTATACCTACTGCACTTACTGTACCTCCCTCTACTGTAATGTAACCTGTAAAAGCGCTGAGTACACCTGTTAGTGCTATATAAATATAATATACATACACTGTATACCTACTGCACTTACTGTACCTCCCTCTACTGTAATGTAACCTGTAAAATGCCAAGTACACCTGTTAGCGCTATATAAATATAATATACATACACTGTATACCTACTGCACTTACTGCACCTCCCTCTACTGTAATGTAATCTGTAAAGAGCTGAGTACACCTGTTAGCGCTATATAAATAAAATATACATACACTGTATACCTACTGCACTTACTGTACCTCCCTCTACTGTAATGTAACCTGTAAAGTTCTAAGTACACCTGTTAGCGCTATATAAATAAAATATACATACACTGTATACCTACTGCACTTACTGTACCTCCCTCTACTGTAATGTAACCTGTAAAGTGCTGAGTACAATCTTGTTAGTGCTATATAAATGGAAATATACATACACCATACCTACTGCACCCTACTGCACCCTCTCACTGTAATGTAACCCAAATGAAAAGCACCTTATTAGCACTTTATAAATAAAATATACATACACTGCATACCCACTGCAACTTCTTACTGTACCCTCCACTGTAATGTAACCCTGTAAAGCTGAGTACACCCAGAAAGCTAGCTTATATAAATACAATATACACACAACTGTATAACTCCACTAAATTCTCACTGTACCCCACCCCCACTGTACTGCAAACTGCAAAGTGTTGAGTACAATCTGTTAGCCTAGTAAAATAGAGCACATACAAGGACTGTACATACCGCACCCCACTGTACCTCCCTCTACTGTAATGTAACCTGTAAAGTGCTGAGTACACCTGTTAGCGCTATATAAATAAACTATACACACACTGTATACCTACTGCACTTACTGTACCTCCCTCTACTGTAATGTAACCCGTAAAGTGCTGAGTACACCTGTTAGTGCTATATAAATATAATATACATACACTGTATACCTACTGCACTTACTGTACCTCCCTCTACTGTAATGTAACCTGTAAAGTGCTGAGTACACCTGTTAGCGCTATATAAACAAAATATACATACACCGTATACCTACTGCACTTACTGTACCTCCCTCTACTGTAATGTAACCTGTAAAGTGCTGAGTACACCTGTTAGCGCTATATAAATACAATATACATACACTGTATACCTACTGCACTTACTGTACCTCCCTCTACTGTAATGTAACCTGTAAAGCACTGAGTACACCTGTTAGCGCTATATAAATAAAATATACATACACTGTATACCTACTGCACTTACTGTACCTCCCTCTACTGTAATATAACCTGTAAAGTGCTGAGTACACCTGTTAGCGCTATATAAATATAATATACATACACTGTATACCTACTGCACTTACTGTACCTCCCTCTACTGTAATGTAACCTGTAAAGCGCTGAGTACACCTGTTAGCGCTATATAAATAAAATATACATACACTGTATACCTACTGCACTTACTGTACCTCCCTCTACTGTAATGTAACCTGTAAAGTGCTGAGTACACCTGTTAGCGCTATATAAATAAAATATACATACACTGTATATCTACTGCACTTACTGTAACTCCCTCTACTGTAATGTAACCTGTAAAGTGCTGAGTACACCTGTTAGCGCTATATAAATATAATATGCATACACTGTATACCTACTGCACTTACTGTACCTCCCTCTACTGTAATGTAACCTGTAAAGTGCTGAGTACACCTGTTAGCGCTATATAAATATAATATACATACACTGTATACCTACTGCACTTACTGTACCTCTCTCTACTGTAATGTAACCTGTAAAGTGCTGAGTACACCTGTTAGTGCTATATAAATAAATATACATACACTGTATACCTACTGCACTTACTGTACCTCCCTCTACTGTAATGTAACCTGTAAAGTGCTGAGTACACCTGTTAGCGCTATATAAATATAATATACATACACTGTATACCTACTGCACCACCCTCTACTGTAATGTAACCTGTAAAGTGCTGAGTACACCTGTTAGTGCTATATAAATATATACATACACTGTATACCTACTGCACTTACTGTACCTCCCTCTACTGTAATGTAACCTGTAAAGTGCTGAGTACACCTGTTAACAGGCTGTTAATTTTAGTCACACTCCCACGTCATAGCAACTTCAAACTTCATCTCTACAAAGTAGTTATGGTGGCAGGAGTGCCTGGGTGCCATTTTACCTGCATGGGTTAATCCAGTTTTTGCATGATTAAACCCTAAAGTGACCACTACGCCTCTGTTCCTCCAGCTGTGGTATACTTCAAGGTTTGTGCGTCAATTGACTCCCTTAGCCTATCACAGGCCATTGTAAACTTTTATGTGGTGTATGGCGGCCAGAGGAAGGACAAGTGAGACAGAAAACATGCAAGAAAGGTTTAACCACTCAAGATAAGAGTCGCCACTGACGCTAGCCTTATGGCAATTATCTGGTAGTGTCCCTTTAATTCCTTTTCACACCTTCCTCTTGTGAGACTGCTGTACTTCCTCGTTCACAAACTCATATAAATTATTGTATCTAATTAAAATAGAGGAAGTCTCTACCCTCTGGCTGATATCTCACAATGATCAGCAAGACACTTGGCGGCAGCTGTGCTGCAGAGCATCATGGGATATCTTTCTATTTCATAGCCGTTACAGTAACAGATATTGGCCTTCTTTAACACCTGGTTCTAAATGCTCATCATACAGGTTTATTCACTAAATATTGAATTGTAGCAAAATAGTAACCAAAATGTAGAATTTCTGCAAAATGTGTTGATTTGAAAAAAATTCTCCTTCTCAGCTATAATCTCAGTCTGGCTAATTTAGGATGAATTTTGCAACTTAGTTTTTAATTTGCTATAATTCTGTGGTGGGAAAAAACCTCTTTGGGTTATTCACGAAAGTGGGAATTGTAGGGAATTCAAAATTTATTTCAAAATAATCAAACTGCAATCTTCCTCTGGATCAGCTATGGTTTCAGATCCGCTACTCTGGCCTTAACTTTAAAATTCACAGTGAATTTCACGCTAGTAAACAATGCTGTTAGTGTCAAATCTCTGCTATCACAATGCCCTGATCCATAATTAAACGCTGATGTTTTATTGTAACAATTTTGTGACCTAATACCAACATGTTTTAAAAAAGAATGCTACAATATGTTTCATTACAATACACTGTTTGTATTATGGACAATGGAATGTGGATGGTATCAAAATTATAGAGGAAAATAAAAATATACCCACTGTGCAAACTGCACGCACATTGTCCACCACCAAATGATACACATGGCAGCCTACAATTTCTAGAGGGCATGTCATTCCTCCCAACTGTCCAAGGTACTGAAGGGCAGTCCCTATCCTTCCATTCCAAAAGACGAACATCGGAAACAAGTCCCCAAAAAGCACTGCCCGAGTGCATCATTAAATGTGATTGCACTGCGCTAAGCTGGCCGTTCTGTAGAGCTCTGTGAATAGGCCACTCTGGGGATCAGGCCAGACAGTGGCGCTGTCAATCAGCCTAGTGCCAAACTTACTTGGCTCTTTTGAGGCTTGCGTGTCACCAGGGCAACAGTTCGTGTCACTGTTACTTCAAGATATCCCAACAAGTCCACTGTAACCGCCATATTAGAGGAGGAGAAAGAAACTTTAATTAAAGTATATATTAATCTCCTTTTATGTTGCACATTTAAAGGGAAACTCAAGGCACCATAACAACTTAATATCCATGAAGTTGTTATGGTGCCTGAAACCCCTGGAAGACGTCTTACCTTAAGGGGATAAACTGTTATGAGAAAACTGGGTGAGGAATGTAGGACAGTGCCCAGGACCTAGAGGCACCATATTAAGATGAAGTGGTTATGGTACCTGGAGTGTTCCTTTAATTATTCTTTACTCATGATACACCAACAGGTTCTGTGGTGCAGTACAATATTATAAACTCTCATGGCCAGCTATAGATGTACTTGGGCACTATCTGATATCTTTCTGAAGATTTCCACCACTGGAAAGAATAATAAGAATCTATTACGTATTTCTCAGGAAAATCTATCGCTGATCTAAAGGATTTTCAGTATTGTACTACGCCACAGAACATGTTGGAGCTTCATAAAAAAAATAATAATAAAAGAAGACTCCACAAGATGATCCAAAAAGAACCAGCGATAACTTTTAAAACATAGTTTTCTTCTGATATTTTATTAAAGGATTTAAAGAGCGCCACATGGATCCCTTACAGAAGGGGTTACTCTAGAACTTTATTAATGAAATATATTAATAACAGTTGTCGCGCTGTTACGGTAACGTGAAAAGAAATGAATTGATCTGTACGAAAACTCCTGCCGTTTCAGACCTGTTCTTATCCACATAATGCGTTTGCTAGGAAACTGTTCTCATAAATCACCGATATAACATCGCTCTTGTTTGCAATGGGCATTTTCTTTTCCTCCTTTTCATTTTCAGAGAACAAAGTGGGATTTTTCAGCGGCCTTTTGTGGCGGGGGAACGTCTGCATTATTTGCTTTGCAAAAATTATATTTCTTAGTCAAATTTTAACACGGCCAAGCCTCCTGGATAAGATTAAAACAACTCACGCCTTTATAACAGCAGCTCAGCCCACATGGCTTCTAAAGGGCCTTTGGCAAACCGCAAAGGATTCTGGGAGTTGTAGTACTGACATGATTGTCAACAAGTGACTTGCAGTTTATGGAGATATTTTCTCTTCTTGTTTGTGTTTTTAAGCACAAGTAAGAACGAGAAGACCCACTTTTTTTTAGTTTTTAGTTAACTCTTTGAAAGCCAGAGAACTACTGAACATAGTTTGCCTACAGTTAGAATACGCATTCCTGGTCATATAAAATATTGTTTTAAGCCTTAAATCATTTGAGAAATGTCCCAGAAAAAGTAAAATAATTGTATAAAATTTTAATTAATGAAAAAAAATAAAATGAACTGCAGTGTGAGAGTTAATAAAAATACTTAGCCAAGGGGGGAAAGTGGGGAGACAACAATGTATTTACCCTGTACAATGTCGCTCCTAGTTACATGAATGCAGTTAGTAGGGGGTCTGAGGATCCCTTAATTGACTTGATAAAACCTCTATTTATTTTTCAATGTTCACTCCTGTCCTGAATTGTGCATTGTTCTGTAACTTCACCTAAAATAAAATCAGGCCATCAAAAATATTAGCGGGTGCACATTTGGGGTCCCTTCGGAGTTGGTTGATTCTTCAAGTAAATATTTGAGCAGAAACCAAATTGATGCGATTTAAATTTCCAGGGTTAATATTCACGTTTCAATGCACAAAGTGTAGAATGTGCATTATCACCAGCAAAGCGATGGCTGCAATTACAATATTTTAAGATCATCTAAATTATGTTTGCTAGCTACTGGGAGTTAGAATCTATCAATAGCTGAAGCTAGTAATCTACCCACTATTGTTAAAAAATAAATCCTCAAGCCACGATTATATTTTACACTGCCATAGGAGGGATACAAGAAACATATTATTAGAAAGCAGGCAAGACCAGCTGGTTATTACAGGGTGTATGTGCATAGTGGGACTGAGTCCCATAAATCCGTGCTTGTTGGTAAGTATAGTTTTAGATAGGAGGCTGTTATCCTTGAGCAGGTATTCCAAGTGGTTTCATTATGTATGTGTGTGTTTAAACTTGTAGTAAGTACTAATTGATCTACATATCTATTTTACCTGGTGTTGATTTATAATTATTATTACCAGTTAAATATAGCACCAACTTGTTCTGTAGCGCATTACAATATCCTAAAGGTAGGAAATTTAACAGTAAATGAGATAATTAGAAAATGTTACAGGAACAATAGGTTGATGAGAACCTTGCTCAAACAAGCTGACAATCTAGAACAGTTAATATATATATATAATGCCAAAATACCAGAATATTGCAGAAGGCAAGATATTTTTTTTTATTGTACTAACATAATACTTAAAAGACAAGCTTTTCGAGAGTTTTCCTCTCTTCCTCAGGTCTCAAGCAATGCTGCAATATTTATATATAAATCTATGAAAATAGCTTCACTATCGCCTACTGTTTGAGGTTATTTTTGTACAACACTACAACATATGTTGCTGCCACGCTTACATAAGTAACTAACTATGCAGTCATATATCCAAACTATGCAGTCACAAGGCTACTTTGTGTTTTCCTAATTCTAAACCTCCCACCTGCTAGCAAATAAACTACAAGTCCCATGATACAATGACACAGCTCCAACCCCCCTCCTTATTAGATGGGAGGGCGGAGGGGTGTAGCTTTGCCTGTAGGGGCAGGACTAGGTCTGAGTACAAAGCCTTGCCAATTACATACAGCACAGCAAAATCAGCTCTTGAGAGGAGCTTAATGTTACGGCTTGTGTAAGGGGAACATCATTCCTTCAAACTCCTGACCCCTCCAACCCGCTGAGACGCACAGCACATCACCCACTACCTCTTTAGCCATTGCTGCTATCAATCCTGGAGACTTTAGTATTTTTTTTTATTATTTAAATTGGGACTATTTTATATTGTTTGTATATATTACATACATACATATATATATATATATTGGCATTTTACCACCCAAGGATTGCCGTCTTTGGAAGAATTTGAATGTTTTATTAAAACCTGTGTCTGTTTGACAATTTTTTTTATTTTTTATTTTTATTTTTTGACTGGCTGCAATAATGCACACAGTGCAAAAAGACACAACCTTAACTAAAATCTTTGTGGGTGGTCTACCTTATCACACTACGGACTCATCCCTTAGGAAATATTTCGAGGTATTTGGGGACATCGACGAAGCGGTGGTCATTACGGACAGACAGACTGGCAAGTCTAGGGGCTATGGATTTGTAAGTATCTGAAAACCAGAAAAAAAAAGGATTGAAAAACCTATTGTACAGCGCTGCGGACCTTGTTGGTGCTTTATAAATAATAATAATTCCTCACTTTGTTGACTTGTCCTCAGTTTTTAATTTTCTCGCAGTTACGGGAGTTGCAATCCTACAGCTATAACCGTACATGTTGAGCGTACAAATATCTGTACAAGAATTTTACAACAAACTCACTTTTACTATATAAGCCCAAAGGCTGAGAATGTTCTGAACTCTCTGTGGCAGATAATTGTTTATTTGTTTAATCAATTGTGTTTGGATGCATAGTCCATTGTGTCAATGTTTATATTTGCAGTAACATTGTCTATGTTGGTTATTTAAAAAGCTCAAGTATTGCACAGATATTTGCTGAGCAGGCCCCTCTGGCTAAACAAGAATTAGATCATTGCTATTTTTAAAGTTCTAATTTTTTTTTTTGGACATTCCCAAAGTTTAAAGTCCAAATCTCCCCCTAAGGGATTGTACTAGAAGCCTTCCCCAGCAGTTTGGCAGTTTGCTTATTGAAGAGCCTGTGTTGTGAGTGCATACAAACGTTTGTTTGAAAAATAAACATGTTTTTGGTTGATCATATCATTGGCAGCACTGCAGGTCTGTGTGTGTGTGTGTCTGTGTGTGTGTGTGTGTGTGTGTGTCTGTGTGTGTGTGTGTGTGTGTGTGGGTGTCTCAGAATTATAAAATGTTCAGATGTGGTTTAGACTTAGAGGAACAGGTGGAGAACCTCTCCCTGTGTTTTATTCCTCTTGTTTTTGCTCTGAAATCAGAAAGAAAAGTTGAATTAATGACGAATTGTAACCCTTTTCTCCCCAATCATAGTATTAACAACAAATTGCTAATAAATCCCCGATGTGCTTCAAACGTATGTTCGTATACTGCCAAGGAACAAGACGGGGATACTGTCAGACTTCAGTCGCCTCAGTTTTCTCCCTTGTGACCCCCTCCCCCACTTATTACAAAATATATGTTTGACAGACTGTTATCCAAGTCTGGGGTCTTGAAATCCATAATTTATTGAGCACATAAATGTAGTGGCGTTCAGACATTTTATAGGAAGTAATCGAATTTAAAGGGTATCTATTTTTTTTTTTTTCATATTTGCCGAGAGAGAGAGAGAGAGAGAGAGAGAGAGAGAGAGTTTTTTTTGTTTAAATTTCAGGGACCCCTGAAATCCAGTCCTAAAATGTAATTCATGTGTGGGGGTGGGGGGGGTTGGTTCCCCCCCACTCTCTTTTTTTTTTTCTTTAAGTGTTTTGAGCAATGAAGTGTTGAAATGTTCCGTAATAAAGTGAATAGCTAATTGTAAGGATTTAATGTGTTTCCTGTTGGGTGATTGGTTGAAT
This sequence comes from Pelobates cultripes, assembly GCA_933207985.1. NCBI lineage: Eukaryota > Metazoa > Chordata > Amphibia > Anura > Pelobatidae > Pelobates > Pelobates cultripes. Next base: position 249,757,602 of record OW240917.1, on the reverse strand, counting down.
ATCCAGGAAGTTTACTGTCCAGTGTCATGGAAACTCAGGCTCGAAGAAAGATGAATTCCAAGGCTTTATATCTTGAGAATCGCAGAGTTTGGATCACTTTATGTATGTTCTGCTCTGAGTGGGTGGACGTTCCTTTAATTTATAATCTCGTCTGTCCATTACTGTCTCTTTAAAGAAGTAGGTGATCTTCATTAAACAACAACGTACTGCGAGAATTCACCCACACAAAAAAATAAATGTAACTGTTTGATGTTTTGTACGGTGATAATATTTCGGCCTAATTTTTTCTTGGTTTCCAACATCTCACAGTATAGAGAATTAAATCCAAGTGGTTCGGATTAAAAATAGATTGTAATGCATCCGGTGATATTTTGTGCCAATTTATTCTCCGTGCCCACCTTGGCAGGGAGCTCATTTTACTCCGTATAGCACTGGTTAAAGTTTGCCAATAAATGCATAGATGCTCTTTGCAAACATCCCATATGGATTTATAGTCTATAAAGATCTGCTTCTAGATTTATAGAATCTCCATATTAAGGAGGGATAAAATGGAACTCGTTACTTAAAATATATCTTAAATTATGATATAAAATCGTAGTGACTCTGCAGTACAGCTACTTAATAATAATAATAATAATAATAATAAATCACTTTCCCACCCTCTTATTAGCGTCTTCTTTTTGGCCATTCCTACGTACTAGCTTCAAAAGTGACAAGTGCTTGATTATGTATTTTTTTGCTCCTTGGCAATCTTATTCTATTGTTATTTTGTTTAATGTTTGGTGATCGAAGTCTGATTATAAACTGCTTTGTAAAAGTCCACACTCCCATGGAGTGCAGCATACAAACCGTACTTAGAAATGTTTGTTATCGTTTTCCACTAACTAGCGAAAGTTATCATGGGTCATTTCTGTATTGTGGCGCAAAAACAACGTCCAATTTGTAAGGTAGGCAATCCTCGTAGCTGTGTTTTATCCAGGGAATTATTTCCCACCAAAAAAGTCCACGCCTCTCCATTTGTATGGAACAGATTCCCTAGCTTCTGGTCCTCTAGCGGCCGGACGTTTAATGTCCATCACGTATTGGATGCGCTAACTGTAGATACACATTGAACTCTTATTCTTTTCTGCCGCAGGTGACAATGTCCGACAGAGCAGCGGCTGACCGAGCCTGCAAAGACCCAAACCCCATCATCGATGGTCGCAAAGCAAATGTCAACCTTGCTTACCTGGGAGCCAAGCCAAGAAATCTCCAAAGTGGTAAGTGGCCATTTCTTCTTCACCACCATTAACATTCTTCCACCTTGCAGGTGGTTTTAGTTCCTAAGTAGATACAGAGTGGAGACCTGAATGTGTCTAGACGTGACTCTCTGTTTAATATCCGTATACAAAGAGTCTCAAACCAGAGAGTTACATCGTCCTCCGGCTTCCGATATGTAAATTAAATGATTCACAAACTCTGTACGAGCCTCATGCCTTATTCAGTCACCATATATGGGGACCTGTCAACGTTTTGACCTTATTTGCCTTTCATTAATGCTATCTATAAACACCTTAAAGTGTGGCTTCATTATAAATTTTAAAAATATTTTTATTTTAATTTTTTTGCTCATCTAACTCATTAATGGGTTAGCACCTTTCCATTTTTAAAATTTTTTTTTAACCAAAGGCCACTTGTTAATGGAAAATTTGTATTAATTGCAACCATAATGTGTCAGATGATGTAATCCTATTGGGTATGACTATGCTAAATGGCACACACTACATGTACACAATGTATATTGAGAACAGGTAACCAATGCTTACTTTGGATATCCTTATCTATAATCTGCGTTATGTGCACTTTATAATGAGGTCATCTGTAAAATAGGTCTGCTGACCTGCTATAAGATATTTTGTGCGTGATGGTAAATGTATCTAAAGCGGATCTTTTTGCTGTATTTCTCACAAAACTAAAAATCAACAAAGCAGAACAGCCAGACCCTATCTTAAAGGGGCTTTGTCGTGCCAAGTCCTGGGCTAACAGGTTAGCAGATGGCATTGCTTGTCCACCACTCAGCATCTCAGCTGCCCCAAAAACAAAGCATTCTGGGATAGATTGCAGAAATTACACTTACATACAGCGTAGCAGATCGCTACAGTGGCATTTTAACTGTGTTCTTGGTAAAAGTTTATTATTAAGTAATGTGTTTTTTTTTTTGTTTTTTTTAATTATCTGCCCTTTCGATGCGCTGCTCATACCCATTACCGTGCCTAGACTAACTGAAGTCTTATCTTACACACAATCATTAAATGAATTCCCTCTGTCCATGTTTTTTTTTGTAGGTTTTACCATTGGTGTTCAACAGTTACATCCAGCCTTCATTCAGAGACCATATGGGTAAGTTTCAAACATTGCTATGAAGGTCTATCAGGGTTAGTCACTACACTGGAACTGACCAGGGAATTGCAAGCTCTTAGGCCGACATAGAAGAATGAACAAAAGGAAATGAAAAATTCTCCAGCTTTGCTGTCTGTCCAATTCTGCTATTTAATAATACAATCAAACTAGTTGTTTTTTTTTTTTCAATAAAATATGAATTCAAATTTTAAAGCTAAAATAGCTGGATTCAAAATATTCTCAGTCTATGATTTAATTCTGGATAATTTAGAGTTGATTTCTTATTTTTTATTTTCTTTGAATTCACAGCTTATTGAATAACCCTGAAAGTTTCTGCATTGAGATTGCCCTTTGTTATTACCCAACTTAATGATTCCTCTTTTATTGACCTTGGAAGGATACAAGGCTGTGAATCTAACAGTTGTTAATTTTTCCTGTTTTGGAAACCTATCCACTGAGCCATCTCGCCGGCTATAGAAATTCCAATTCCCAGGTCACTTCCCAGTTTTTGTAAATAACCCTGCTTCTATATAATTGTATAATCTTATAGATGACTATAGGGTTTTCTTACTACATTGGTCTAAAATGATGATTATTTGATTAATTCACAAAGTAATTGGGACAATAAAACTCTTCTTGTTGGTGTCTGTGTTTTTATTTTTTTTATATCATCCTATACCAAATTATATTTCTCATGATGTTTTGATGTCTGCGGCTTTGTGTGCATGTATTTTATTTAGTTATTTTGTATCAACATTCTTGTATCCGCGTTGCTTCTCGATGCTGTTGGCCTTCCAGTGCCTGGAGTCTGATGTCTTTAGGATTCTTCCAGCTCTCATCCCAGCTGAATATGGCGCGTGTTAGTCTGAACCTGTTGTGGAGGCTGGTACTTCGGATCTTGCGATTACTAGCTTGTTAGGAGCCGTTGAAACAGACTAGACAGATGTTCTGCGAGGCCTCTCGCTGCCTGCTATAGTAGGCTATTGTCTGGCCCTTTTCAATGGCTTATCCCCCCTCCTTTTATCCCTGTCTCTCTACCACACTACAAAAAAAAAGGGCTCTAATTGGACCTAGCAGCTGTTCTAGAAAGCACGGGCGAGTCCGAATCACAATAGCTGCCAAAACAATGCCTACGTTTAACTCCCTGGGGCACGGCTTACTTTGCACATAACCTTGCAAGCCATCTAATGGCTCGCCGGCCTCTCCGGCAGCTACACGGTTAAAGGTGCTGTCAGACAAACCAAGGATAGAGCCAGCTGTTACTGTGTTTATAACTTTATTTATGAAGCACCCAGTGAGCTGATCTTTTTACAAAAGAAACATTCAGGGGATTGAGACGGTATAAAGCAAAACTTCATTTATGCAGTAAATGACAATGGTAGGCAGTATCTGGGCTGAGGAGCTTGCAATCTGTAATACAGGCTTAGCTTACTAGAGCCACTTGTGATTTAAACATTTAACCTCAATACATCACGTACTAAAAGAAATTAGTAAGTATTGTAAATTTTACTCCAGAACCCCTTTTTTTTTTTTCTGTGAATCTTAAATTTATTCCTTTTGCCTTTATAAAACCTCCTAATTTTCTGTAGGTTAGATGTCCACCCCCCCAAATGGATTTATTACCTAAATAAAGTGATTTCTTGAGATTTAAAAAACTGGATTGTGATTATTTAAAACAAAATTCAATTATTAGGGAAATATAGCTGAATGGATTCCCCCCCTACCCCCACCCCCCCCTTGCATTTTCACAACTTCGGCAATTCCATATATTAATTCACCACAATTGCCATTTTATTGAATAACCCAAAGGCTGTAGAAGACCTAAAATATGTCAGACAGGGAAGTAGTCTGCAAAATTAACATTTATTTATTTATTTTGGTTTCCCGGCAAGTCTCGAATATGATCTGTACACTATTCTCTCTCTGTCCCTATACCACATTTTGTTTTAATATCAAACACTTGTCTTGTTACCATAACAGCATAGATCAGATAAGCACTGTGTATACTGTGCCCCTTTGGAGAGGTGAGTGTGTTTTGTGTTTTTAATGACTGTAAATGTCTGACCCCAGGTCAAGGGAAGAGCTGATATATTAGGATTTATACAGAGTCACTCGTCCAGCATCCTGGAGATTTAAACAGCCCATTGAGCGTATTGCTACTGTACCATCTAATCTGTTCTTGGATCCAAATACTCCTCTTTTGAGACCTGGAAATAAAATGCTTTTTGTAATGGAAATCGTTAACTCCTTAAGTACTTTAACCCCTTTATGTCAAGGGGTCTGGCAAAAGAAGAATTAACCAATTTGATGCTGTAGGATAAAGTGGGCCCTCAGCTGGCTGCCTAGTTCCTCCTTTGTTCATTATAATATGGGGGTACAGTTCTGTACCCCAAACCTTTGTACTAGTAAAACAGATTTATGTCTGCAAATATTTATAGCCGTTAAAGTTTTGCGGTTATAGCCCCCCATATAAATACGTGCTGGGCCTTGAAGAATCTGCAAAAAAAACTCCCCACATCAGCCAGCGTTGCTTTGTTTTTTTTTTTTTTGTTTTTTTTTATACATTTTGTAAAAAATGTTATTTACATGAAATCTAAAAAAAACAACACACATGGTATAAAAGCAAATTTTTAGAGTTTTTATTATGCACCGAGGTGGTTAGAAAGTTTTTACATTTTATTAATTTTTATTTTTTGTAATTATTTTACAATTTTTTTTAAATTTTTTTTAAATATATATTTTTTATAGAAGATGTTTTGATGGGAACAGTAAGAACATATCCATTTTTATTACACGTTTCTTTGGAGTGTTTGTCCTTCAAGTCTCCACATTGAGTTAGATTTAAAATGCAGATGTGACTTTTGTTTTAAATCCACCCCACCCCTGCCCTCCTCCCCCAATTCCCTCCTCCTATTCCCTCCTTTCCTGGTGCCGAATATTTAATGTAAATTCTGACTAAACACAGGCTTGCTAAATACACCCTTCTCCCCTTGCAGTGAAGGCTTTTGTTCCTTTGTGTGTTGGTAAATAAATGTCAGATTATTTTTAAATAAGTTACTTATTCTCCATGAATTCCCCCCCACCTTCTCTGCTCCCTCCCGGTCGACAATCCTTTTCTAATAGACTATCTGGGCTCTGCAGAGCTGGGACTGTTATCTCTCAGCCAATTGTCTGCCAGGACTATACTGATTATCATACAGATGTATCCACACCCAACTGGGGGTGAAGGGAAGGGGGGCGTAGCATGTAGTGCCTATCACAACAAATTGCTGGGGATCTCCGGTCATTTGCTCTGTGGCCTGTGATGTGTAAATGAGAGTTTATCTCCAGCTCTCTCTCATGTCTGTATGTCAGCTGGCTCCCCAATCTACCAGGCCACTGTTTCCACAACTACAAGTGACAAATTTGCATTTCACAAGCCCTCAAATCTATCACCCTGTGTGAGGTAAGGATATCACACTGATAGGTGATATTTTACACCTATGGACTTTTCAAATTTCCTGTTGATTTTTAGTGAGGCCACATCTCTCTCTCTCTCTGTGTGTGTGTGTGTGTGTGTGTGTGTGTGTGTCTCTGGACATGTAGCAATTTTGATATTCAGTTGGGTATTGAATGAAAAGGGATGCATAAAAATACAATTCATATCTTGCAAGCGAAATACATAAACAAATCAGTCAACTGCGTTGGGCCACTGTAAGCTTTTAACCTCTAGAAATGGAGTCTGAGTAGTTTATACAGCCAACCTCAAATTAATATCGAACTGCTTGATCTAAATACAGGCATACCCACTTTTAAGTACACAATAGGACCAGAGCATGTAAATGTAAAACAAAAATGTACTTTAAGTGAAGCAATACCTTTATTCACTTCCCAATGCATGTACTGCATTGCAATGAGAAGTAATTACAGGCATAACTAGTATGTGGTGCTAAGGAATTGGTATAACCCGAGGGGCGAACGGTGTGCAGCACCTACATTCAGCACCTCCACACTCTGCATGAGCTGTAGATATTCCCCACATGGAGATACATTGATTCACTGCATCTCTATGAGGAGATGCTGATTGGTCAGTAGCATTTTGCAGCCAATCCTATGGCAAACATTGGATTGTGAGATCGCTTGATGATCTCAGATATAGAAGGAAGGAGCCAGTCAGGAAACCCAGCGGCGTGGGGAAAAAAAGGTGAGTTAAAACACTTTATTCCTTGCCAAAGGAAGGGGTTCAGGTAACCTAGACTTACCTGCGCATACACCATGACGAACACTGTACACATACAGAGCAGACTGCAAACAGACAGGCAGACACACACACATACCATGACATAGACACACCATGACTCTCACATTATTGCTATATGTGGGGTCAGTGGTGTTTCGGTCAGGGGATTGTGTGCAGGCAGGTGGCATGCTGGGTGGTGGAGTGCCTTGGGGTGGCGTCTGGCTGCAGAATAGGGAGCTGTGCGGTCTCTGCTCTGCTCCCCAGCTGGCCCAGCAATGAAACTGGGCGGGGAGCAGGCATAGACTGCTGGAGTCTCCCTGGTCCTGCCAGCACACCAGCTGTCTGTCTGGCCCCAAGTGCCATTATTACAGGAAATTTCCAGTATCCTGGTGGGCATAACTGATATAATCACTGTAATGCATTTGTAACTAAAATAAACACAATATTACAAGAAAATTGTAAGCTTACCCCTATTTGATTGTTGTCATTAAGGCCAGGGCAGCCTAGAGAATTTATTGTAGTAGGAGGATGAAGGCATACGGTGTCTTTGTTTCCCCAAATTAAGTCTTCTAGGCAGAAATAATTTTCTTGCTGGCAAATTGGGTGTTCTACAAGTAGCAATCACAGTAGGAGCAGGATGTGGTGCTGATGTCAGAGCTGGAAATGGACTGTTAGTTGATGATGATCTGGGATCAAAATGACGGTCAGTCAATGTTGACGATCTGTGTGTTGATGGACTTAGAGAAAAGTGTCTATGGAGGTTTGAAGTGCAGCTCTCTTCTTTTCCCTGTAAATTTCTTTGTAACAGGCATGAGCCCCTGAAATGTTAGCATTGACTTTGGAACTTCATTCAAAATCCCTTTTAATGCTTTTTAAAAAGAGCCATGGCGCTATCAAGATAACGGAAAGCTTCAAAGAGAATTTTTGTAGTTAAGCCTTCCGGCTGTTCCATGATCTCAACCCCATCCTGCACATCTTCTCTCTCCTCTTCAATTTCTAGAAGATCTTCATTGCTGAGGGGCTCAGTATGGGACGCAAGCAGTTCAGCAACATCTTCTGGCTCCACTTCCAGCTCTAACTGCCTTTGCCATCTCTACAATCTTTTCAGTAACATTAGCTACATCATCTTCAAAGCCTTAGGAATAATCAACTAACTCTGGGCATAATTTTTTCCAGGCCCTTTTCATTGTGGTTTCCTTTGTCATTCCAAGCATCTCTTTTGGATAGGACTTCGTTACCTGCTCCTTCTTCTTTGACTATTGCTGCAATACACTTACTGAATGTTCTCTTTAAGTAGACCAACTTGAAGGCGGGTATGACACCTTGATCCATGGGCTGCAGTAGTGAGGTGGTATTTGTTGGTAGTAATTGCCCTTGAATGTTGGGGTTCAGCTCATGTAGCGTTCAAGGGTGTCCAGGGGCATTATTGACAAGCAGCAAAATGTGTAAAGGTATATTGTTGTCCTTGCAATAGGCTTTCACCTCTGGAACAAAGCGGGCGTGAAACCAGTCTTCAGAAAGGGCTGCAGTTACCCATGCTTTTCTGTTAGCTCTCCAATGCACTGGAAGTCTAGTTTTAATGTAGTTCTTCAAAGCTCTCGGATTTTCCCATCAGTAAATTAGCAAAGTCTAGGTACCAGGTATAGGTTTAGGTGTCTGCAGCAGCTGCCTCTCCTTGTACTCTAATATTATAAAGGGTAGACCTTTTCTTGAACCTATCAAACCATCTATGGCTTGCAGAAAATTCTGCATCCTTTGCTGCCTCACCTTCCTTAGCCTTCAGGAAATTGAATAGGCTTAAGGCTTTAATTTGTACCATTGCCTGGTTGACAGGAACATGGCGTGTAGTCTGATTTTCTATCCAAAGTATTAAGAGTCTCTCCATGTCTGCAACAATGCTATTCCTTTTTTGAATTTTTGTGTTAACGGGTGTAGCACTCTTAATTTCTGCCAGAATTTTTTCATGATGGAGTTAACTGTAGTCCGAGTGAAGCCTAGCCGTCGGCCTATCTCAGCTTGAATTACACCATCATACAATTTAATCATTTTAGCCTTCATATCCAAGGTAATAGATTTACGGCTTTTTTTTGTATCAGCCATTATTGACGTACAGTACATAATGGGTCCCTGTATACCTGTACCAATCAAAAGAACAAATAGAAGTTCCTAAAATATGTACTGTAACTGTATTTCAAAATTATCCCTAAATTATTAGGCTTCAATTCACAGACTTGTACATTTTTACTATTTCAGAGGGCCAGGGGCTGTAGTGGGGGGCTGGGAGGGAGGGTCAGAGCCTATAGTGAGGGGAGCCATGGGCTGTAATTATAGGGGTCAGGGGGACGCTAGTATTCTTGGGGGTGGGGGCCAGGGGCTGTAGTGGGGGGGTCAGGGTGTGAAGGAAAAATAGGTTTCACCAAATACTGTACAGTAAAATGTACAGGTAATACACTTACGTTTATGCAGGTTTTTGGGTGGTGGGCGACTCAGAACTGGCTGGCGGACAGCCTCTTCACTGGCAGCAACTCTGGGCATCAGCTCTGCCTCTTCAGAGTCTCTGCACAGCGTGGGAATGTCTGTACTCGCGAGGCACTTTACGTACACTCGTGAATGTACATAAAGTGAGGGTACGTAAAGCGGGGTACTTTGAGAGACCGTCCCCTTCTCAACCGCATTGATAACGAAGAATTAACACCTCCGTATTATCGGTCAGATTTGTTTAATGCACACCGGATGATCTTGTGTCTAAATTGACCTAGATATTGCAGCAGTGTTAATTCCACCTTACTTATGTGGCCAAGGAGCCAGGAACTGTCACCGTTTATATTAAACCATTTGTAAACTGATTCATATTAAACCAAGGGAACTGTACGCAACATAACTCCTGCAGTCAGCTGTAGGCTGCCCCTTTAGTTATGGTTTTCCTTTCTGTAGCATATGAATGCTATATACTGCAGGATGAACCTTTTTTTTTATGTGCTGTCAATCAGCAACAAATGAAGTAATTAATGCACAGGATAACCTGGCACGCATGTGCGGAGGTAGTGTTAAGATGTTTTCCTGGAAACTTACAATTTGTATATTTTTACGAGTGGTACATCTCTGCCGTATGGAGAATTCAAATGCAGGTTGAATGTGAAGTCATTAAAGGTCCACTGCCACAGGCTGTTGTTTGTGGTGCTTGGAGAGCTCAGGTGCAAATTAACTCCATGTTTGGATGGGAATCGCTACTTCCCAACAAGAAAATGTGATACAATTCTCTGGGAACCGGACATGGCAACCAATCAAACAGTCAGGAGCATTTTAATAGTTTCCATGGCAACCACCGCAATCTGATAAATTTAACAGGGCTAGTGACCAGATTATAATGGACAGCATTGGGTCTGTCTCGTATAACGCAATGCCCTTGGTTTGAAATGTGTGCTGCCTGTATATCTGACTGTTTCTGTATCAGAACTCCATATCAGGGAACACTGTAGTGGTTATTGTGGTTTTCTCAGAAAACTCAAATCACCTTACTAATTTACACTATCGAGCGGGAAGCTTAGACCCCCTTCATCCTCCAGAACTGGTGAAAGAAAATGGCTGAGGCTTAGACCCTATCCTGCTCCTGTACAATCCGTAGTATGAGGAATGTGCTTCTATATAAAAAACAGCCAGCGAGCAGAACTTTCATAATTCAATCTCTCTTGACCACTAATAGGACAGACAGATCCACTGTGTGTTTTTTTTGTTTTTTTCCCTGGACACCCATCAACTCTTCATGGCATGCAGCGCATGAAAAGTTCTGCCCTGGAATATGTAGAAGTGATACACTGCAGGATTGCTCCTTGACATTTTATTTATTGCATGCAGCATGTGAATTCTGCATACAGCAGCGCATTTCATGTGTCGAGGAAATATGGTGGCTCTAGAAGCCCGACACACAATACCAGCTGTCTTAGATACGTGGGCGGGACACCATGGACGATTATGTGCCGTATCTTGTCCTGTTTATGTAGTTAAACGATTTTTATTTACATTGTATCAATCTCAATGGGAGGTAGAGAGTGGTGTGCACTCCCAGTCTGGATGTGTGCGTAGTTCGCTCTGTTATTGGCCTGTTAGGGATACCCATCATGGCTCACTTGTTGGCATCGGCCTGTACAGCAGCAATCAATGCCCCTTGTATGGGGCCTGTCATTAAAGGTGCACAGCACAATGCCTTCTATGGAGATGGTATGTTAATAGCAGGAAAATCTTTCTTTAAAACGTAAAAGAGGGCATATACATTGACAACCGCAGGTTGTATGTAAACACTTTTTCGCTAATGCACTCTCTTAAATCTGGGCACTGGAGAGCTGTTGGTGTGTCCCATTCTCCTCCTGACGTGTTATGGAATCTATGTGAAGTGTGGGGAGACTTTATTGACTATTCAAAGAGTTTCATTTCTGAACCAGACACCATCTTCTGGGACAGGCAGGGATCAGGCCATGGGGAGCCAGGCCAGCATTTCATAGTGCCCAGTCGGCTTTGGTTTGCTAAGGATCATGGGAATTGAAGTGTGCAAACTAGCTTTGCTTTTTTAGGGTACATTTTACCTCCCAGGTCCCACCATCATATAATGGGCTTCTCAGAGACTAAGTATGCTGGCTAAGACAAAACAACTACTCCTGGAACAAAATAATAATTTTTCTTTTTTTTATAATTTATTTTTTTTCTTCACCGCTTTAATTTATTAAATGTTTCTAGTGTCAAAAGCCCATTGCAGGGAGAAAGCGCTTTGTGTGTGTGTGTATGCATAATGTGGCATTCTGGCTGTCGTGGGTGAACATTCGCTGACAATGGTCTGTTTGACTTTTTTTCTTTATGTAATCGGACTCCCCCATGTGCCTGAATTTATTACAATCCCCCCAGCCCTGCTTGATAAATCTCTATCTGTAGTGTCTACACTGAACCCGAACACAATGAAGGAAGGGGTGTTTGTTTTGTGTTAAGTACTTCTCAACAAACAAACTGACATGAAGGGGTTAATGATGCCCACCCATTGTAAGACCATAGAAATTGTGTATTGATTCCACTGATCCCCTGAAAGGTGAAGACGCCTTGCGTGTCGCAAAGGTTCATATTTTTTTGAAAGTCCAGTGTGATGAAATGGACATTTTAATAAGGGGGAGAATAATTCTAGCCTGCGGGCATGTGATATAAGACTTAAAAAAACTTCATTTCTGTTGGTTTGTTTTTCATTACTTATCCTAAAAGCAGAGCTTCAGAAATTTAATTGTGCAGAGCATGGGTAGGATTTGGGAGATTCTAACATTGCAAGAATAAGGTATTGCTGTCCAAACTTGTGTTGTACCCCCTCCTCCCACTCAATATTGTTTATAAACTTATTGACTTTTTGAAATGCTCTGAAACTATCACTAAAATAACAGTATTATATAATTTCTGTCTGTAAACCACTTGAATGCCCTGTATTGAAATGATCTAGAGCAGAGTTGTCTGATTCTATGTCCCACCCCAACCCAGTGCAGTTGGTCTGCGACTTCCATAATCCTCTGCCCATTTATTGCCATCAAAGAAACAACTTCTGGGATGGTCAGAGTCTGGGGGTATTCTGTATTAAGTGCGGTCCTAGGGCAGTGTTAAAAATATGGAGCTATTGCCATGGAAACCAATGGAACGTTGCAGTTTCAGAATGTTGTCTATTATCAAGAATGCTCATGTTACACAGTGGGTTAAGGCCGTGACAGGATGAGCGTGATATGCGTGATGGCACGTGAGGGGTTTCTAAAAGTGGGAGTCGTTGAGCGTTTTTTTAAAAAAAACGTCCCTCAGAGTTTCCACTACATGTATTATGTTGGCCGAGTTACGGAATAACACAGGAAGCAAATAACAATTGAGTGGAAGGGGAGGGTGAATATGACCCGGTGACAGATACAGGGAGGGGACAAAGAATATCACATGAGGACAATTTGTTTAGAAACTTGGTGTATACAGTACATGCGATTTCAATTCTGGACGAAAAAACAAATCCCATTATTTTATTCCTCATCAGAAAAACAGACTTTAAAAATTACGGTCTAGTTTGCTGAAGACGAAGAAGAAATGGTAGCAGGTTTGAGCTATACATCCTAACTGGACAGCTTTGCCTTTTCCGTTGGTATAAATTTACAATTTGATGGATATCTACAATAGACGGTTCTTATGTATTTGATTTACCTCTAATTAAATGTTGTTGTATTTGCTGTCTAAATAGGAGTCGCAGTACAGAAATGCCAAGTTCTGATATCAAATGTTGTTAATTGACCGTATAACGTAGCCTGTGTGTGTGTATAGTATATCATCATAAAGAAGGTATTTAAACCAAGTTTGTTTATTTTAATATTTTTTTTTTTTTTTTTTGTGTTTCACAGGTTGACGCCACAATATATCTACCCACCCGCCATTGTCCAGCCAAGTGTGGTCATTCCTACACCCATACAGTCCCTCCAGAATCCATACATTGAGTACAACGCTGCTTCCCAAGCTTACACCCACTACACCACCGCGGCCTATGAACCGTATCCGTACGCTGCATCCCCTGCTGCAGGGTTTGTAGGCTATGGATACACGAACGCAGTCCAGCAACCTATGTCTGCTACCACCACTGGAGCAACCCCTGCCACTTACATACAATATCCAGCTCAGCAGCTGCAACTTGACCGTATGCAGTAAAACCAGGACAATTTGGATTTTTGGGGAGAGCAGGGGGGATTTTTTTCCTCCTACAGCAAACACAGCAGAGATTTTTTTTTTTTTTTTATTAACTCAAAGAGGTATAAAGACTTAAGCTGTATATGGGTACCTAGACTTTTTTTTCCTGTCATATTACAAAGTTGGAGCCTCTATACATTTTAATATTTTATTGGCATCCTGAAAAGGATTCTGGGTAAAAGCAGAGACTTAATGGAGAGGAAAAATGATTGGTTGAAAAGACAGAGAAATCTTCCTCTTTCGAAATAAAAAGAAAGGAGCCTTTACTTGAGATATTCTGAACAAAGAAAGCAATTTTTTATTTTTTTTTCCTACGAACTATAATACTCAGTGATGCCTTATAGAAATAACTATTTTTGAATATTTATTGCAACTTTTTTCCTGTTCACCCAACCTGTGAATTGCTGAATGAAAGTCAGGAGTAAGAATCCATCTTATTTTCTATATGTATATATTTTTTTCTCCTGCTAAATTATATGGTAGGACTATAATTATTATTATTATTATATTTTTTTTTTAAAATTGCTGACTGTTTCGATATGCAACTGATGGAGAATGGACTAAGATTTTGTGCTGGTGTGGCGCAAGTTGCTAGCCAGAAACTCTGGAGTCAAAGGCACTGTACTATTTTATTATTGTAACTTAATTTAGTTCAGATAGGTATATTTAAAAAAAAAAAAAAAAAAAAGCCTTCACAATGTATAATTTCTAAGGTCTTGTTATTGATAATGTAGATCAATATGCAGTATTTATGTAAAAGCAACATTTTACGCCAAGGGAATTGCTACTAAGACATGTCTATAAATGCAAAAAAAATTACATTTATGGAAAGCAAGCAGCATTCATTTTAAATCAGCTGTGTCGTATATTACATGACTTTAATTTTATAGGGAAGTTTCAATTGTATATAATTTAGTATAATTATTATTTTTTTTGCGATCATGATGTAAGTAGGGCTGTTTTATTATGGGATGGGGGTTGGAACGAGTAATTAAATCTTGAAGCAATGACCAATTGCATTGCCCTCCTCTAGCACTGACAGAGAATTAGTAGCATACAAGGTTAATTAACATTTTTGTTTTTTTTATATATATATATGTATATATATATATATATTTTTTTTTTTTTGTGCCAGCCAATAGGACATATCAGGGCACTTGGATCTAGCTGCCAAATTAAACTGGGAATTAGATGCTACAGTGACCCATGTCACCATTTCAGAAGGTTTTTTTTATTTCAAAATAGGGCCTGGGGTTGTGAGATCGGTTGCCCACTGTATGTCCTATATGTCATTAGATATCACTCAGAAGAACAAGAATATATTTTAGTGAGTGCCTATGGGTGACAACACAGTGGTTGTGGTTCTCCCCCCTCCCTGACAATTGACATTATATATATATATATATATATATATATATATATATATATATTATTATTTTTATTTTTTTTCAACTTGCTACTTTATAGTGAATAAACTGGCTGGCTTGTAGTAGTGCAGTTGCTTGTATCATACACTCAGGGACTTTTACGTTTGCTGCTCTGTAGCCCTTCTCGTTAATCCAGCATTTGTTTGCGTTGTCTACACTGAGCAGATGTTACCCGAAGTAGGTTGAAAGCCCTGTACCATAAACAAATGTAAACCCTTAATTGGTAGTGGTTTGTTGAAACATAATATCAATCTTGAGATGTCTGCGCTCCGTAATGAGGTTAGCTGAGAAGCCTAGAATATTTTTATCACCGGTCCTTAATCTTCTATCCTGACATATTTAGATGTGTGGAGCTTGTAGGTCCCCTTTACGATGAAACGTCTGTTAAATAATGCTCCCTTTCATCATTTGCCCTTCTATGTAATAAACCTCCATTTATGTGTAACAAGGCCAGATGATCCCCTTGTCATCAGTACATGTGAAACTGTAAATGTTTTTGTAGCTCGCAAATCTCTGCCATCGCATGAGGATCGTAGACTTGTGGTCTGTTGTCTATACTGAAACCAGTGCTTAATTCTAATGCCCAGTTCATGTCTGCTGTTTGAGAAGTCTACAGTGCTCCAATAAGGGCATAGTCTAAGACTTCAACATTAACCATGCAAGCTTCCAAACCGGGCATAGAATAACTTTCTGACAATGATTGCACTAAAGGGCTCACAATCTGTTTTTGAGCCACAGTTATCATATTTATTTAAGAGAACTCTAATGCTGTTTGTATATTTGTGAATGTCCGAAAGGTAAAGAGAAATAGACCACTTTTCAGCAATGATTAAACTCTGTGTTTAAATAGGATAACGATAGGGCTAAGACACTTGGGGTTGGAGGGATGCATTTGGAACATGTTGGAATAGTTTCTCATATTGTTCTTCAAAAAGTAGCACAACGGAGTTCAGATAAGGATGTCCAACACAGGAGCCACTGGTGGGCTGTAGAGATTGTTACTGTGCCAATGAGTGTACCCTGTTTAGCGAAGAGAACATTATGTGTTGGTGCAAGAGAATATCAAGACTTGTTTGTTCTCATCCATTAAAGATTGCATTTAGTTTAGTTTTTTTTTTTCATTTTTTTATATCTTTTCAAAAAAAGTTATTTTTCCAAGAATTAAAACTTGGTTTGTTTTCTTGGGATAGAATCGTTCTTAACACACTCATGTTTTTCGTGGCCAGATTTTATTTGGTATAATACTTCTCTTAGTAAGTCTGTTAATAAATTTTGTTCTGTACAACAACATCGTGAGAAAAGGCTATGCAGCATAACCCCTTTAGGACCAAGGATCGGTAGATCTCGTTGGCCTAACAGTCCCGACGTGTTGATCTTGAAAGGGTTCAAGACAACAAGCCAAAGGTTCAAGCCAAGTTAACGGAGTGTAGAAATATCCTAACCAACACGTACATTGTGTTGGTAACACAAGTGAATAATGTACAGTGTGAAGCCAAAAAATGTTCAACCCACAACATTCTCCTTTGAAAAAGGTTTATTTGCATATTAGCATACCTAATTTGCATATGGGGACGCAGGGTGATAGACATTTTTGAAATAAGGACCCTTTATATTTCACAATTTGTTGTCTGCTGTTGCACTTGTTCTTGTGTATGGTATGGTTGTATGGCTATATTGTGTAATAGTGTGAGGTAGATGACTGAGCCCACTCCTGTAACGGAGTTTATAAAACTGTGGGTTGCAGGTTAGACATGCCTCGAATCGTTTTGAACGTTTTATATGTAACGTAATAGATTGACCCATAATTCCTTCATTTTATACATCATCCAACTGTCCCTGGTTGTGTACTTAGTCCTGCTTACTGCCCTGTTCTTAGACACTTATCAGTCATAGTTTCACCTACAATCTGATTTAATATCACGAGAACGATTATTTCTAGAGAATGCTTTGCCGGAATCATTGTTCCCGTGAAATCCATTCTTGGTTGAATCTTTGTTAATATGCTGCATTGCAAGTTCCTTTAGCCTGTCCTAGGATCTGAGTGTAGGTAGCTTAGCGAGAACTTTCTACGCACCAAAAATGGATGGGGGGGAAAGTTGACAGTGTGTTTACGAACTCTCACTAAACCAAGAGTTGGACACATTCAGGACTATTTACTAAACCAAGAATTGTTAGGAATTTTACATTTAAAGCCGATGTAGCTGAACTGGAAAATATCTCCATGTCAACTATGCTTCTACTCGGTCACTTTCGCCCACCCAACTTTTTTAGAAGTCCAACTCTTGGTAGATTGATAGAAATTCAGCCATTGTGACCCTGCCAGCCAAAAGCAAGTGGCAGTGGTGACATCATTGAGTAGCTTAGCTTAGAAATTTGGGGTCACTGGGGCAATTCTTCGACATATACGTATTCCATGGGAGTTGTAATGGAGTGGTGGAGTAATTTTATGGACCTTATCTTTGGCCCTTTGCCTAAATGTTGGGGTCTATTGACAAATAAAAATGGAGATTTCACATAGTTTACACATACACTGCTAATGGACTCCATCTTGGTGCAATTATAGTTTCTTATGTATATAATACTACATGTGTGTAAATAGATTTTTTTTTTTTTCATTTTTATTTAACCTCCAGGCAATCTGCTTGTACTGAAGGCTGAAACCTTTTTACAGTGACTGTTAGTCCCTAAACTCCGTAGAACAGGCAAGGCTGAGACGTATTTCCCCCAGCTCGTGTAGGACTACAACACCCATGATCCTTTGCAAACTACTGGGTAGTTATACACAATTGGAGGATTCCTCATTTTCACACCTGATGTAAGGCACAAGAATAGAAATGGAAATTACTGCTTTAACACAGGTGAAGCAGATTATTTTGGAAGATTTAATGGCAGGAATATAAATTACGAAGCTTTAGGAATTTTGGAGAAATGGCAAATATTAAGCAAAAATAGCCACATTTGGGGAGGGGAGGGGAGGGGAGAGAAAGCCCTTTAGTTCAGAGTGGCTGATTTTGGAGTAAACAACTCAATGTTCTTATTTCTCTAATTCTCTTTTTATAAAATACAACACAGGGGTTTATTTACTAAGCAGTAAATAGTGGTGGATTGCAACACTCCAATTAAAGCAGCCTGGCTGTGAATTAAACCCCGTATTGGTGTCTTTGTTTCATGCAGTGGAGACTGACACACACAGTTCTGCTGAATTTCACAGTGAGCGAGAGATGAGGAAGCACAAACATTATTCTGTTGAGGAGAGAACACTAATAGGGTGCTAATGGATTTTTAGAGTTCATTAATTTAATGTTACCAAAAATAACCTGCTGCTTTAACAGTGGAATTGTAAACTTTAAAAATAAAAAAATAAAAGGCCGAATCTAGATTTTATTTTTTTTATTTTTTTTTAAATCCCCCCCATCCCCACCACTTGGCAAAAACCTGGCAATGACATAACTCAAGCCTAGACAGCTCTGTTGCAATAGGCCAGGCATAGGCAACCTTTGGCACTCCAGACGTTTTGGACTACACCTCCCATGATGCTTTGCCAGCATTATAGGGGATGTAGTTCACAACATTTGGAGTACCTTAGGTTGCCTATTCCTGCAATAGGCAAATACTATTTTTGCTTCAAATATTATTTGAAATGGTTCATTAAAGGGCCTGCCTTATATGCTAAATATTGTGCAAGAAACTGTATACACTGATATTCTTGGTTTTGCAAACAAATGTAAACCTCAACCTGTAACTTTAAGGAGGCCCCACCTCCTGATGACATCATTGTGCAGATTCATATGCAAATTTACTACTGCAATGCCAAATAATCACTGCGAATGTATCTTTTTTTTTTTTTCCTTGTGAACTATACAGTGGGGTTTACTCACTATATGACGAATTGTAGCAAATTGAATGGTAAAATTAAGGCTAAACTAGCTCATCTTAAAGTTTTTGAAACTTTTTTGATATAGTCACAGCTTGATTATCTTAGCCTGAGTTAGGCCTTTTGGATTTTCAGTTTTTTAAATTTAGACAATAAGCCACTTCGTCTGACTTCTAAAATATAGAAGCCCCCCATTTAGCGGTGAGAAAATAACCAACCCTTTTGGTAAGAAATTCTTTTTATTATCACGTCTTAAAATTAGGATCCAGTATTAAACTATTTTATTTCCGATCTTTAAAACTTTCTGGTGAATAAATTTGTAAGAATTTTTCCTCTTATATTTGCTTCCTGTAAAATGTTTCTCAAATATGACTTGAAAACCACCCACTGTTTCGTAAGGAAAGAAAAAAGTGCATTTAAAAAAAGAATAAAAAAAAAAAATTTCCATTGCAACTGTGTTGTGTTTTTATTTTGGTAAACATTTTAATGATAAATCAATGGCAAACGTGAACAGCATAGAACGGCATTTGACGTAAGTATAGAAACGTCAAAGTATAACATTAAGCAAAATTGCAATACATGTCGAGATTACTGCACGATTTGTTTAAATTTTAGGATGCATAGATTAGGAAGAAGTTTATAAAACAAAATGGAAAAAATTAAAGCATGGTACAAGCCTGTGTGTAGAGTTAAACAAAAATATAAACCGAACACATGCATGAGATATATATTGTAACCAGAGACTGGGTATGTGACTACGGTGACCATGTCCCATGAGATGGAACATGTATAGAGAGGACACTCGGTAAACAAGTCCATTGACTTAACTCCTATTATCCTATGCCCTCTCGGTGTACATCACAGTCCTACAAGGAGGTGACTTGTCAGTGGGCCACAGGCTCAATCAGTGACAAGGTGCCAGACCGTGATGAGTTTGAGTGATGGCCCAGAGGCATTTGTAATGGCTTCCTCGGCAAGTATGGCGCTGGCACCTGGTGTGCATAGAGTCCTGGTAGTCCACAACAAATGAGGGCAGAACGACAGAGTGGGGGAGACCGCGTGAGGTTTGTTAGGCAGTAGATAGGACTGGCCGCCTCTCACCCTCTGTAGGCAACAGGTCTGCCCCAACGAGATCCGCAGAACTGTCAGAGCCACTGGAAGAACAACCACCGTGGGGTCCACCTGGTTACCAAGTAGTAGCTTTTGCTGCTCAAGGGCTCTGCCCCTCGGACAGTGCATTTCTAATGTCAGGAATTCAAAGTGAATATAAAAGTTTATCAAAATAAATTTCTATTAAAATTTAAATTTGTAATTTTCTAAAATTGGAAATTCAGTTTGAATTCCTGATAATTGACCAGTTGTTGAATGAGCCATTAATCATTATGCTCATTGTGTTGGTTATTGTGTCCTCACTATCCCTTTTCCCTAAGAAGGATATATTTACTAAGCAGTGATTTCTCTACCTCTGTTTTGATTCCCATATTAAATTCTGTAATGTAGTCACCCCTTGATCTAAATATCTTCATTCCAGGTACCCCACCATTCCCATTACACTTTATTTCCTCTTGTCTTTCATCTGAGAACTGTCTTTGGGTAGGACAGTGCGAGCAAATTAATAGACGCTGTGAATGGTCACTAGAATCCTGCAGACAGTGTTTCAGCAGCACTCCCAGATTCAACCATTTGCCAGGTGGACCAGAGCATTATGGGCACCACCTAGGTCACGGGGTCTCATCACTCTCGCCCGCACATCCTGTCCCCATATCTCCTGATCTCGTATCTCCCAATGTTAGGAGGGAATTCTTCACCGGTTACAATCAGAATCAAGCCACCATGTTTTATATCCCCTCTGCAATGTGCCCCTTGTTTCATTCCTCTCCTTCGTTACGTAGGGTGATAGACAGAGCATGGGGTTGAGTTCAATGTACAGTAAGAATTCTGACTATGATGATCATAGGCTGGCTATGACGACCAGTTAGTTACAAAAACAGTTGTATCTGTGTTAACTCTGTCTATTGCGTTAAAGTGAATCCATCGTCTTAACAAAAAATAACCTGCTTAGAATGCAAAAAAACACAAAACCTGGAATGTGAGAATGGCACTAAGAGGTTAGAAGGAGTAGGATCAGCCTTATTTGGAATTGGAACCATATTCTCCTCTAGTTACTTCTGATCACATCTTTTCTCACAGATTGCGTTGTCCTGCAAGCTCCCACGCTCACAAGACTAAGAGAAGGTCACTAGGATTCAGCTAGAGCAGGTTTAACCTTAAGGCAACGCTAGGCAGTGGCTTAGGGCCCAGAGATTAGACACGGACCCCAGAACCATACATTTGCTTGGACCCATGAGCCATCCCTTTGTGAAGAATGAAGAGGGGACCCCATCCAGAACTGGTAAACTGCAGAGTACTGAATGGGTTCTTAACCATTTCCTAACGTTAAGGCATTCTATGCCATCCTACAAAAAGGAGGACTTTAACACCGTTTGGTTGGTATTGCACACCACACCGATCTGTCTCTCCCACCAGGCCCGGGTACTTACCATGCGCTCTGAACTTGGTGACACCATAATCACATTACTCAAATCGGCTGGATTGGCTGTAGGGGGATTGCCTGGGTTGTCAGACAGGCCCCCCATATATAATCTTTTAAATTATATATAACTTATACAAGACACTTGGAATAAAATTATTTATATATATATTATTTATTTTTTCATTCTAAGCATATTTTGGTATTAAATAATTCTATATATATATATATATACACCAGCAGAAATACCAGAGATATTAGTTTACCAGCACTATATAAAACCCCATAAAACATGCACATGAGGGGGACATCACAGCACGTAAATATTTGTAGTATTATTACATTCACATTTAAAATGTCATGAAGAAGTTGGAAAATAAAATGTATTAATTCCTCACACTCTTTTATTCATATTAAAATGAAATGAAAGCCCTGATTCTTCAGAACAAAATGATTTATAGTAAGTGTGGGTGCACTTAAAGGACCACTATAGGCGCCCAGACCATTTCAGCTCAATGAAGTGGTCTGGGTACCAGGCCCATCTAGTGTTAACCCTGCAGCAAAGAAACTGCTGTGTTTACACTGGGGGTTAATCCAGCCTCTAGTGGCTGTCTCACTGACAGCCGCTAGAGGCGCGTCCACGCTTCTCACTGTGAAAATCACAGTGAGAAGACGCTGACGTCCATAGGAAAGCATTGAATGCGCGCGCGGCTCTTGTCGCGCATGCACATTCGACGCTGACATCAGCAGAGGGAGGAGTTCCCCAGCGCTGAGGGAGCCCCATGCTGGAGAAAGGTGGGGTAGACCTAAAGACCCTATAGTGCCAGGAACGAGTTTGTTTTCCTGGCACTATAATTGTCCTTTAATATGAAAGAGGTAAATTATGGTTGAACAGACATATAGTCAAATTCTAGGGGTTTTTTTTGGTTCAGAACTCGGACAATTGCCTCCGTTCCTAAGGGGTCAATTCTTCATTCACTAAGGTTGAGTGGTTGCAGACCAGAAGAAGGATGTCATTTATTGGTTAGACCTGCTTTAAAACCCCTTAAGGGCACAACTTCTGGAATAAAGGGAATCATGACGGAATATTTCCGTTGTGTGTCCTTAAGGGGTTAAATTATATACACCAAAATAATAAAAGGAACAGAACAGAATGTATAACAAAAGAGCTTGATTTTGCTAACCGCAACATTTTCGTTGTTGATAGTTTACCCCAGGTTCCTGAGTGATCCTTTTGTACTAGAGCACCAGTGGGTTCTGTAGCACAGTCCAATGGGTGGATTAAACAACATGAAAGAATTACAAAAATGTTTATTGAAGCCTTCAGCCTCCCAGTGCTACCTTGTCATTGTGCTCCCAGCCATTTTTGGAAGGGTTGTGTCATAGAATAAAGGATTCTGGTCCCTCAGCATACGCAGATAGGTCGTTAGAAGGGATTTCAAGAGATGGAAGAACGTGTGCCTGGGACAAAAATGCTATAAACACTAATGGATTAGAAACCAGACTCCCTAAAACCAAGTCATATACTAACCGTGCAGAAAGGAAAAAAACAGAAAAACATTTATATTCTAACCGATGAGTGGAAAATAACCAGGTATCTCCAAATTATTAACCTGTCACATTTTTAATCCGTACGCACATGTGACATATAGTTTTATAAATATTATTTACAGGTTTGTCCTCAACTAATGCTACAAAGTAATCTACGGCAAGGCTTGCAATTAATCTAAATGTAACATATGTGGCTGTGGATATATAGTTATTTATATACATATATATCCTACCATAATGCCTTAGTATTTTATAATAGGTTTATTTTCAGTATTTCCCAAGGAATCCTGTAGACTTTGTGATATTTAAGATTTACTAAACATTGAGCGCTGATGTGTTTGAAAAACAAACTTGCAGGAAAATTTGGGACAATTTAATTTCCTTTGAGGCTTATTGACTGTTGTTGCACCTGCAATGAAAGCCATAGATGTAGGAAAATCATTTCAATACTTTACATTCTGCACCGGGGGTCATAGAGAATTTAGTAAAAGTAGTTTTTTTCAAATTCTTTTTTTAAAGTACAACCATCATAATGGTCATTTTTATCCATTAAACACCTTAAATGTAGCAAAATGGTAATGATAAAACAAAGAAAATGATACTACCAGTAAATAGGCACATGAAACAACAACCTATTTTCATAAACTTCTGCAACTAGGTAATGGGCTTTTTCAAACATAATTAGGTTCTCAATTTAATATTTGTGGATACGCTTTTCAAATGATTCAATATTTTTGGATACACTTTAAAAATAATTTATTATTTAGAAATATGATTCATTATTCTAATATTTTTTTCTTTATATTTTTTTTATATGTGATTTTTTTTTTAATTCTAATATAATAAAAATTTTAAAACATTTGAAAAGCTTATTGCAAAATATTAAATTGAATCCTATATCGGGGAAAGAAACCTGTCTCGTAATTTATAACATTGACCAGTTCACGGTCCACTTAAGGAGAATCTTTGAGATAAGGTTTAGGGTCAGCTGCCTTTTATCACAATGCAAATTTGTTTCCAGGTATTGTCCCAATTTGCAATTTGACAGAGCTATTTTCAAACTAATTTCACAGCTACATAGCCTGTAAAATATCCGACACTCTGTGTGCTTATTGTCGATTCATTTCAGTTAATTGTGAATATAGTGATCCACTGGAGACGTTTATCAGATGAATAGAAGAGAACCGAGCAGGAGCAAGTGACTAATTTGCTAGAACAAATTACATTTATTGAAAGGGCCACGGATGAGCAAGTATATAGGACGCACAAAATGTTTTTAAAAAAAATATTTTACGTTTAATTGGGTTTACACATACCAATGCAAAATGTGAAGCCTGCAATGACAACCATTTCTACTTAAACAAAATTATTAATTAAAGTGAGAATTCAAAATGAATTTACACTTTTAGAAATAGCTGAATCTGATGCACAACTTACTTAGTATATATAGATTCGGCTATTTTGGCATTAAATGTGAAATTCGCTTTGAATTCTCACTATAGTAAATAACCCTGTTAGCTTAGACTGGCAGAGAATGAGTTAAGGTCAAGTTGCTGAGTAAGTGAGGGCATATATTGCACGTCTGTCTGATATCTATCCTGTGTCATGCAAACTTATCTCCCCAGACCATTGATCAGAAGGCTTCACGAGCACGTCCGGTTTAACCCAATGGAAATGCAGATTAGAAGTGTTTTTTAAAAAAAATAAAAAAGGACAACAAATTTGTGTTTACCTCCTGCCCTGTGCCGTATTTTATACCCGACGACAGGAACAGTCAACTCAATGTTACTGACTAATGCAATTCACCTCACTTACAGCCAGCATTAGTTGACACCTCGGAAGTTGGAGCCTACAGTTGGTCGATATCGAAGGTCGTTTTTGTTAGACTGTTATTGTGCAACAAAAATCATACCTGCCAAGAATCCTAATTTCATCAAGACTCTCTGGGCAAGGACCTGTGTGAGAGATAAGCCATGGGAAAATGTGAAACTTGGTCAAGACAGCAAGCCCAAATTTTTTTTTTTTTTAGAAGCTAAACAATCTTGTCCCCTTTAGCGTGCACCATAGAATATTTGGTGTGTTTAACACATCATCATTGATATAAACTTCTATGGAACATGTCATTAAGTCAGTGCAAATTGATTAAAAACTTTGTGTTAATAAAATACTTTGAAATATTTTAAAACCAACACTCCATTGGCCTCCCCAAAACATAAATAACAATTTAGTAGATATACAACCATAAAAACATGCATACATTTTATTATGCATTATTTTAAGTTTAACTAAAAACAGCTTGCAAAAGCTGCAGAACTCTTGCCTTCAACATGCTTTCACTGTGCAATGGATATTTCTCTACCCAGATATCTGAAAATATCACCTATTTTACATTGCCTCAAAGTGGGGCGGATATTTAGCATGTCACAGAAAACTTTTACCTCCCAAACTTTCACCTTTCCCTTCTTGAACACAGTTTAGAAATAATAGCAAAATAGGACTAAGGAAAGTATAATAGGTACAATAAGTATATTTTTTCTTGGGTGTTTATATTGTATGATATAACAGAAACATACAATCAGATAAGCAACAGAAGCTCCGGACAATCAGTGTGGGCCCGAGAGTGGAAAATCTAGAATCCACCATCGGAAAATTCATTGTACCTTAGATAGTTAGATTAATAGATAGACAGAAAGACAAATGTAGAAATTCAGGTCAGAGATTGGTAGCCTGGACCTGGAGTCCAGGAGGAAGGAGGCACAAACCCATATAAAGAACTGGACAGACCTCAAAAGCAACACGCAATAGCATAACACAAGGATAATCCAAGAGTGTACTTAGGTGGACCAAAGGTCGAGATAGGTGGTATAGTCAATGGTCTGGTAATTGGATGTTTAGAACCAGGAACAAGAGATCAGAGGGAGAGTGAAGAACACACACAAGGGAGAGGACACAAGAAAACAGCTGGGTTGTAGACTGTAAAGTTCTGAGATCACGTGAACATTCAGTGTATGGAACGAGGATGTTTTATAGGAGACACAATGGAAGGACCACCTGTCAGGGCAGGTGCACATCATCTCAAAGACGTCTGTGTTTGTCAGGGATGTACGTGCATGGGACTGTAGTGATGGGAGACTACTCATCAATACGTGCTCCTAGAGGAACACAGTCCTCCTTATTTCAGAATATTAACATGAAAATACACGAGCGTAAGTTAACAACGTGGCTGGATTCAGTACAAATTAAAGCTGCTGCAAGTAATTTTGCCCAGTGTTCTGACTGGGCAGGTCATGACCCAGAAAGACACAAATTATTCAATTTTATGTTTAACAGATATTCTTTTCAAACCTCTGCTGCTACCAGTGACAATCACAGTGAATGTAATGAATGTCACAAGACCTGTGGTCATCACACATTCTCACCAGTAAGGCAGCCCCATATACAGCAGTATTACGGACAGTCCGGGCCTGGAGAAGATTGCGCATGGGCCATTGGTCCCCAATCTCAAACTCACACAGTGCTGGCCTACCAAAGTCCTGCACATTTCCTGCCTCCCCCAGCAGTACTGTGCCAACAGACACCAAGAGGTGTCCTCCTGATGTTTTAATCTGTTGAAGGATCGTGTGAGTTTGTAACGCAATACCTGTATGATACTGCCTGGGAGGCTATTGCCACCCTGCCCCCCTTTGCCAGATCTCCGATGGCCACAGTGAACAGCTAATATTATACTGGTGGCAGTGCCACTTTAAACTAAAGGTAACGGAAACCAAACCAGGCTAAGGGAGTGCATGAATACTTTTTAAGGAACTCTAAGTGTGAGATTCCAGGCTGTCTCAATGGTGTCCCATCTGTTAGGACACTCGGGCTCACTGTTTGAGAAAGATAAAACTGAAATAAAAACAAAAACCAAGCATATTTAAAGGAGTCGGCATTCTACACCAAGAAATGTGTTACAAAACTGACATTTTAACAAAAGAGAAAGCAAAATACATTCAATAGCATAACTGAAACACACAGCAAACGTTTTAATGGATTTTCTTATTCTCCGTACTTTAAAATAATAAACTATTATTTTTTAGATTTTTTTTGTGTGAAAATTGACATTTAAGCGGCATATTCAGATTGCTTGTATAATAAAAACTCTGAAAATATATAAAACACATTTAATCTCTTATTTTTTTCTTATTTTTTCTATTGTTTACATATTTCTCTATAAAAAAACAAAAAAACATCCAGTTGAACATTGGCAAGTGATTCCCTTAAAAGTCCACATCGCCAGTTGGATTTCTCCTTCATTTAGCGGTTACTGTGCAAATTAAACATTAGTTTCTTAAATATTTAGGAGTGTATTATTGGTCCTGCATATATTTGTATAACAGTAACACTTGTAGTAAATAAATTCACCTTGCTAGCCTTTTTCAATACATTAAATCTTCCATTCCCCTTTATAATTTAGCACTAGCCTCTCCGCGTACAGTGACCTACTCCGCTGCTTTCAGTCTCCCCAGTAATGGCGTACAATTGCCTGTACAAAACTAAATGGCTGGATGTATGCTCTATGGTCTTTGCAGCTATACTCCCTGCACAGAAGCAGAGAAAACCATAGAGACTAACTGTATGTGTTCAAGCACCGTCTGACCCAAGGTGTATGCATATGGCTGAAGAATCCTCTCTTAATGGTAGGGATGCGTTTTTCTCATCCTTTTACATACAGTTCATTTAAAATGATCTATATCATTTCAAAACTTGGGTTGTTTTATTAAAAATAGTTTTGAGGTGACAGTTGTCCTTCAAGAGACGTGTTCATTCTCAAAAAGCAGTATTAACGTAATCTTTGGTAATGATTAGATTGTAAGCTCTTTAGGCAAGCATCTTTTATTTACATATTGCACTTTGCCAGAGCTCTTCTGCACAGTCCTTTTTGTGTTGTGAAAGAGTTACGGAAAGTTAAAGACACACAAGGTTTATTAAATATGCAAAAATAATTGGGGAGTTTAGGAGTTAACGCGACTCATCTTGTAGTGTAATACTTTTCGCATTGCTCATTGCTTCAATAACAAAAAAGTCAAATGATTACGCAGTTTGCTTCCACAGGAACATCTGACCTGCTGCTGGGGTCTTGGAAAGTCCCTGTACCTGCTGATATTGCCACTGCCAAATTCTCAGGGATGTTATCTGCAGACTCGCAGCAACACACACATACAATGTATGCAAGCATCCGACACTGCAAGGCGTACACACTATGCACAGTGCATCTTACAGTGAATAGTGAAACAGGATAACAAATTAAACTACAAGAGAAACATTTTGGCTGCAAGATGACTTGATACATAGGGCATGTCTTCTTCATTGTTTAAAGGGACACTATAGGCATCCAGGCCACTTCAGCTTATTGAAGTGGTCTGGGTGCAATGCCCCTGCTCTCCTTAGTCCTAAAATGTAAAATCATTGCAGTTTTAGAATCGATTATTGATGCACCAATTGAAATACCCATTTGCAAATAATCAGTTATTTTCAAGGAAATTATTGATGAATATAAATAACGCAGTCATTGTAAATAAAAATACACACCTCATTCTTGGGCTTTGATATATAGCCCTAAAACATCCATTAATCGCTTCGCCCCCTAAATAAATGTGTTATTATTATTAATGAGTATCAATATTGTTTAATTATTCATTATCACTATCATTAGGAGGTGGCACAGGGGTTAGCTGTATATAGCAATTTCTGAATCTATACCTGCTAAGTGTCCCTATTTAGTAGGACAGTCCCTATTTTGGGCTCAAATCCTCCTGTCACTCTTTTCTCTCCCTCTGTCCCTCTCTTCTAGGAGCTCCATATTGTTGGTGTGTCTGAGTGTATGACAGAGCTCCACAGCAATAATACTCCCAGTAATGTGTCGGAGTGTATAACAGAGCCCCACAGCAATAATACTCCCAGTAATGTGTCTGAGTGTATAACAGAGCTCCACAGCAATAATACTCCCAGTAATGTGTCGGAGTGTATAACTGAGCCGCACAGCAATAATACTCCCAGTAATGTGTCTGAGTTTATAACAGAGCTCCACAGCAATAATACTCCCAGTAATGTGTCTGAGTGTATAACAGAGCTCCACAGCAATAATACTCACAGTAATGTGTCTGAGTGTATGACAGAGCTCCACAGTAATAATACTCCCAGTAATGTGTCTGAGTGTATAACTGAGCTCCACAGCAATAATACTCCCAGTAATGTGTCTGAGTGTATAACAGAGCTCCACAGCAATAATACTCCCAGTAATGTGTCTGAGTGTATAACAGAGCTCCACAGCAATAATACTCCCAGTAATGTGTCTGAGTGTGTAACAGAGCTCCACAGCAATAATACTCCCAGTAATGTGTCTGAGTGTATAACAGAGCTCCACAGCAATAATACTCCCAGTATTGTGTCTGAGTGTATAACAGAGCTCCACAGCAATAATACTCCCAGTAATGTGTCTGAGTGTATAACAGAGCTCCACAGCAATAATACTCCCAGTAATGTGTCTGAGTGTATAACAGAGCTCTACAGCAATAATACTCCCAGTAATGTGTCTGAGTGTATAACGGAGCTCCACAGCAATAATACTCCCAGTAATGTGTCTGGGTGTATAACAGAGCTCCACAGCCATAATACTCCCAGTAATGTGTCTGAGTGTTTAACAGAGCTCCACAGCAATAATACTCCCAGTAATGTGTCTCAGTGTATAACAGTGCCCCACAGCAATAATACTCCCAGTAATGTGTCTGAGTGTATAACGGAGCTCCACAGCAATAATACTCCCAGTAATGTGTCTGAGTGTATAACGGAGCCCCACAGCAATATTACTCCAAGTAATGTGTCTGAGTGTATAACAGAGCTCCACAGCAATAATACTCCCAGTAATGTGTCTGAGTGTATAACGGAGCTCCACAGCAATAACACTCCCAGTAATGTGTCTGAGTGTATAACGGAGCTCCACAGCAATAACACTCCCAGTAATGTGTCTGAGTGTATAACGGAGCTGCACAGCAATAACACTCCCAGTAATGTGTCTGAGTGTATAACAGAGCTCCACAGCAATAACACTCCCAGTAATGTGTCTGAGTGTATAACAGAGCTCCATAGCAATAATACTCCCAGTAATGTGTCTGAATGGGGGAGGGGTTTAAGAAATTTGCAGCTCCATCCACATTTTTGCTAAATGCCGCAGAGAATGATATGCAAATAATCAAATAATATCGGAAAAAATGTGTTTGCATCGTGTGACAGGTGGTGGTGTAACCTATTTAAAATTTTTCGTTGTTTATTGATCTGTACATTTTCCTAAACGCCATGCCCATGTTGGTTAAGCTTTGTGATGTTGGGCTTAGCGGGTTTAACCCTTAAAGAGCCAATGTATGAAAGAGACACAGAGCTCGTGTTTTGTTATTTTCTAAGAATGAGGTCTGTCTGTAAGTGTGATTTCTACAGTCATTCTAACCGCCTATGTAAAAATCACACCTCTCACACCCTGCTTCACCCATCACTTCTATAATTCAATCCCAAAAGAAAACACTATTTTAACAAACAAATGTCAAATTAGTGAAAGTGTGAAGCGCTGAAGGTGAATTACTTACTTACTGACCATTTATCCTGCTACAAGAAGGGCAGAGTCACCCTAGAACAGGACTCATACACTCATATAGTTAGAGCCAAGTGACAGGCTCTTTTTAAGGTGAGAAGCAACCGGTATACCTTTGTATTATGCCATACTTGATTAAGGATTTCTGCACCAGGGCAAGTTTCCCTGTCTCTCTTCCCTCCTTTTTCTGTTTACATGTCTCTGAGGAATATCCTATACGTGGATCCATAGGGTGTGTGCCACCTCAAGTGCACAACGGCACAAGTGATTAGAGCCAGTCCATAATAGGCTCTAGACCACGTGAGTGCTTCCAGTTGAAGTATATACTTCCACTCTAAGTTTAATAGTGTTACACTATATATCCTTCTTTTTTTTCGTGCAGTTTTCTGCATAATTCCTACATCCCTATACCATTTTGGGAGTAAGTAATTCACCTTCAGCGCTACACACTATCACTAATTTGACATTTGTTTGTTAAAATAGTGTTTTATTTTGTACCATATTGTAATAGGATTAGAGAGTTCCTATTTTTGCGTGAAAGCTGCTACATCGAAGAGCACCTCTATCTTTATTTATGCGCCTTATATCACAGAACACCTTGTATATCTAATAATTCAATCCCACTTGTACGAGGTTGGATCATTACCTATGCTTTAACAATAATGAATTAAAGGACACCTGTCACCTCAAAACTATTTCTAATATAATAATTCTTTAATCAAATATTGAAAGGTTTAAAAATAAATAAATAAATAAATAAAGTATATGTAAAAAAAACAACTAATCTGCACCTTTAATATATGACAGCCATATACATACACCTTGGGTCAGACACAGTTTGGAAACCGACAGTTAGTCTCTATGGTCTTCCCAGCTTCACCTGCAGCACAGAAACTGGGAAAACCATAGAGACTAACTGTTTTCAAACACTGTCTGACCCAAGGTGTACGTATATGGCAGATCCTGTTATACACTAAATAAATAAAGGAATTTGTATTGTTTACGTATATTTCATATTAGAAAAATCTATTTACTTTTAAAACTTGATGGAAGGATTATTATATTGAAGAATTGTTCTGGGGGGACATTTGTCCTTTAACTAACAAAAGCCTCCACTTTTGAAATTGTTTGAATAAGAAATTATGCCAACAATCATCTAATGGTATTTTCTGTAGATAAATAATTAGATTTTTTTTTCTAACAGAATGGAATAATTCCTGATGCTGATTCAAACTCATTATATTGAGGTCAAAGTAACAAAATGATATAATGTATCACATGCAACGTTGACAATGTCAACTTTTTGTCTTGCCTAACTATATGGAGAGTTTTTCAATAAACATTGAATTACAAAAATAAAAAAAAATTAGATTTCCGCAGATCTACCCACTCTAGGTCTCGCCCAATTTTCTTGGTTTATCATACAATATTTTAATATTATTATCGTGAAAATATGTGGTGACACTTTATTGAACAATCCGATATAAGTGCCAAAACACAAGTGATGTTTCACATTCCCCCAAAACTTTTTTTTTGTGGTAATTTGTTAACAGAAAGTCACATTAAAAGCCAAAATGGTGGGGGCGGAGCCTGCGCTCGAACGGAATGGCCGCGTGAGAGGAGAGCTCCCGAGCCGACGGCTAAACACAGCGGCACAACCAGCATCTTACCGGCACATATACTCCCCAGAGTGGGGTACTGCCATCATGTCACAGAGGGGAGCAAGGAGGGTGACCGATACCAAGGAAAAACACTCGTTTTTTGCCGCGAAAACGGCAAGCCACAAGTCACAGGCTCAGACAGGACAAGATGGCGACGGCAGTGGGGATGAACAGGAAATTCCCCAGCCACATTCCCCACAACAGCCTGCTCCCAGCACCATGCAAATACATGGTGAGCAGTTCCAGACAATGTTAGATGACATGGCTGCAAAAATACAAACGACAGTCCATGCTGCAATAGCGGACCTAAAGAAAGATATTGCCGACATAGGAAACCGTACAGCCCACATGGAAAGTAAAATGGCGGAATATGCCGAAGCACACAACAGCATGGCGGAAAAAATTGAGGAGCTGGAAGCAAAGCTTGAGAAGCAAGAAGTAAAAAACATGGACCTTGAGGACAGATCCAGGCGCCAAAATCTTCGGGTGAGAGGTATACCTGAAGACGTACAGGCCCCAGACCTCATGACGTACCTCACAGACCTGTTCCATATCTTGGCTCCTGATATCCCAATCGACATGCTACTCATGGATAGGGCGCACAGGGTGGCAAAGCCACAACATCTGCCAGCCTCAATACCGAGGGACGTGATGCTCAGACTACACTACTATCACGTAAAAGAATCCCTCCTGCGCTCCAAGAAACCTCAACAAGATCTACCGGACCGATATAAAGAGGTCCAGATATACGCAGACCTTTCGGCCGAAACTCTTAGACGCAGGAAAACTTTCAAGGACGTCACAGCTGAACTCAGGAACAGGAAAATTCCGTACCGCTGGGGATTCCCAATCAAGCTATTGATCCTACGAGACGGCAAGACCCAAATCGCCTCAACAGCAGAAGAAGGAACCCGGCTGCTGCACTCTTGGGGCATCTCTCTAGCTACAAACAGAGACAAACCAATCAAACGGCCGACATTGCACCAAGAATGGCAGACGGTGAAACACTCCAAAACGCCGAAACATACCGCAGCACAGTGATGGAAGCCAAGGGATGACGAATGACATCCATGCGGAGAGAACTAAGCAACATACACCATAGACATTGCTAATCTTTCTCAGGGACTTTGGGACACTGTTCACTGTCGACCAAGGGAAGCACGACGGGAGAGGGTAATATAATCGCTACACCTGTATTTGTGCTAACACTATAGATCAATAATCCATATTTGCAGAGAAAAGGGGGAGGGGGACACGGGAGGGGGGAGAGGAACTGGGAGTGAAGGGGCAGCAGGAGGGGAAAGCTAACCCATCATGGGGCAGGGACCCCGTCTAGACAGCAAGACACGACCCACGCGGGATGGTCTCCGTCACTGCAGCCCCCCCTGGAAACATACCCACTAACTACCCCACCCACCCAACATAACCAAAATGGGAAGTGGGATCAAGGGCTTACAGTGGTGAGGCATGGAGGGAGGGAGGGCGGTGCCACAGGAGTAACACCTGTATAAGGTCAGAAGACATTAGGGGCATAAAACCAAGCAAGGGCAGAAGCTCCACAGTCAATATCGACCATTGGTCCCTAACAGTGCTTCCTAAACCATGCGCACCATCCTTCCCACAAAGCGAGCCAACAGGCGGGAATCCACACAAGGGCCACTGCTACCCTCGCCCCCTAGGGGACGCGAGGCAAAGTAAAGTATAGAGTCACCGGTAACACGGACTAAAAGTTGGGATCGGGGGAGCAAGTTGTTGCCTCTCTGCCAATCCAACGCCCGCAGCCCCCCCTAGATAAGTGATAATTCCAAACCTCTACGATAAAAACCCACTTGCCCATCTCCGCATCAAGAACACAGGATTGATGGTATGTTCCCTCTGATCCTACCGACACTCCACTTGAGTTAGACAACCCTCAAAACAAATCCCCAAGGTAGCCTAGATTAGAGCCGCTGGCTTGGGGTGGCGCCCACTGACTCGGCCAGGAAGCCAGAACCGGACTTCCCAACCCCCCAGATAGGGAGAGCTAGTAGGAGGAACTAGCAGGTTGAATTGCGCCCTGATGGACGACCAGGGCACAAGGGCCAGATCGCTAACAATGTTATGTTTATGTTATTGTAAATATGTTAAAGGTTTTCGATTCACCTATGCTCAAAGGCAAACCACATCATCTATATCTGTATGCAATTCACACAAAGGCAGGGTTAACATTCCACTAGTACACTATATCCGCCTTACAGAACCGAATACGGTACATCCGCCACACCTACGCATAACGAAAAACACCCCCAGCCACTCTTCTCAGAGCAAGAGCGGTGACCCACCGTTAGCCACCACTCGAGACAGTGAAGACCAAGACAGCACACCCAATTCCCACATACATTCAGTCTAAAACTATACTCCCACAATGTACAGGGATTAAATATCCCACAAAAGCGTCATACTCTGAGCAGGGAACTTAAAAAAACGCATGCAGACATAGTATTTCTCCAGGAAACACACTTTAGAACCGATGCTCACCCCCACGTAAGTCCTAACATGTACCCCCACCAAGCACATTCCACCACCCCGAGAAAATCTCGAGGCGTCTCAATTCTCCTCAGCAAAGACCTCACGATCATATCACACAACCAATTAATAGACCAGGGGGGTAGATACATTGTATGGCACTGCACCATTAACGAAACAGAATACACACTGGCGAATATATATGCACCAAACATCAACCAAAGAAATTTTCTGCATGCAGTCCTCTCTAAAATTGAAAAAATAAGAAAAGGCACTCTAGTCATAAGCGGAGACATAAACCTTGTGTTGGACCCCACACTAGATTCAACTAGGCCGCCCACGTCGCCCCACTACAAAACCATGAAAAAACAAGGCAAAAGCCTTGGGAACTTACTAGCCACATATGGACTGAGAGACGTGTGGAGAGCCCTCCACCCTTCAGAAAGGGCCTATACACACCACTCCAAAGTACACAATACGTACTCTAGAATTGACGGATGCTTCATGCACGAATCCACAATGTCCAACATCTTAGAATGCGAAATTTTGACCGCTGACTGGTCAGATCATGCACCAATGACACTATCATTGACGAGCTCCTATGACTACAAACACAGAAACCCATGGCGTCTCAATGACTATTTAATCAAAGATTCACAATTCTGTAAAACACTAGAAAAAGAACTGCATAACTACTTTACCACTAACGCCTCAAACGACCTGAACCCCCACATGATCTGGCTTGCACACAAGGCGGTACTGAGGGGTTCATTAATAAGCAGAGCCACATATCTAAAGAAACGATCAGAAAAAGAAACTATGCAATGCAAACAAAAATTGGCAGAGCTTCACAAAGATAACCAAAAACAACCATCAGCAGAGCATAAAACACAAATCAATTCACTCCAAAACAAACTAAGTGAGATTAGACTCCACAAATTTGGCCTCATGCTGAAGCGCTTAAACACACGCACATACGTCCAAGGTAACAGGGCCAGTAAACTTGTAGCACAACACCTAAGAGAGAGACAGCAACAAACACGGATAGCACATATCCTAAATAAAAAGGGCCAAAAAATCCACCTCCCCTCAGGCATTTGTAAAGAATTTGCCCAATATTACAGCCAATTATATAACCTCTCTAATGATCCGACTACGCCACAGCCCACGGAGGCTGGTATACAATCCTACTTATCAAACATCCCGCTACCAACCCTATCCAAAACCCAGCAACAACTTCTAGAAGCTCCCATTACAGAAAACGAAATTGTAGAATGTATAACATCCATGCCCCTAGGGAAAGCACCAGGGCCAGATGGCTTCACGAACGAGTACTATAAGAAATTCGCTCCACTCCTGGCCCCACACCTCAACAGGTCCTTCAACCACGCTCTTCAGACAGGAAGCTTCCCAGCGGAGTACTTAGCAGCTAGAATAATTACCCTACCGAAACCAGGTAAACCCCCGACACACTGCCAAAATTTCCGCCCCATATCATTACTAAACTCGGACACCAAACTGTACGCAAAAATCTTAGCTAACCGACTCAAAAACATCCTCCCTGACCTTATTTCAAATGACCAAGTAGGCTTTGTACACGGAAGGCAAGGCTCAGACAATACACGAAAGGTAATAGACATAATACAGTCGATACACATGGACCGGACCCAGGGTCTCATAATCTCCCTAGATGCAGAAAAAGCATTCGACAGACTGAATTGGCAATTCCTAGAGGCCACTCTGAAAAAATTTGACTTTCCCCCCACTTATCTGACAGCAATCAAAGCCCTATACAGCTCCCCGAACGCCGCGGTATCATCCTCAGGTTCCCGATCAGATCCATTCAACATCACAAATGGGACTAGGCAGGGATGTCCCCTGTCACCACTCCTTTACGTGTTAGCCCTGGAACCCCTCGCAGAAGCCATTAGACGTAACTCAAACATACACGGCATAAATATAGGAGACAGAGAGTACAAACTCAACCTATTCGCAGACGATGTCCTCTTAACGCTATCCCAACCATTGATCTCCCTCCCAAATCTACAAAAAGAACTTCAATCCTATAGCGCACACTCATACTACAAGCTAAACACCACTAAAACCCAAGCATTGGGAATAGGCATAGAAGACAACACAATGACCAGACTCAAAAAGGCATTTCAATATGACTGGAGAGAAGACCACCTCACATTTTTGGGAATCAAAATCACGAAAACATATAACTCACTTTTCACAATGAATTACCAAAAACTCTACACAGAAATTGTAAATACATTAAAGACCTGGGAAGGCAAATACCTATCGTGGGTGGGCAGGTGTGCGGCTATCAAAATGTTGATTCTGCCAAAAATTCTTTATCTATTCCGAACACTACAAATACCTGTCCCCGCCAAATATTTTAAAAACCTCCAGACAACTCTTTTGAGATTCGGATGGCAAAACAAAAAACCCAGGGTAGCATGGCGACTCCTGTCACGGACAATAAGAGAGGGAGGACTGGGATTTCCAGACGTAAGAGAATATCACAGAGCCACGCAACTGGCAAATGTGCTACGGTGCCACTCTAGAGCACAACCCCCACAATGGCTGGAACTAGAAACCAGCAGACTAGAAGGGAAGCACGTAGCACACCTCATATGGGCCCCAAGGGAAATACGACCCCGCACCCCCCAGATGTTGCCGACAACCAAACTCATGCTATCTATTTGGGACAAAAACAAGCACAGGGTCTGCTCGAGACATGAGTGGTCCCCCGCAACCCCCTTAAAAACGCTGCACACCCTAGACCCCTCGTTCAACTATAAAATTTGGGCTGAACACGACCTAACCCACCTTCACCAGCTAACTCAAGACGGCTCCCTGAGGAGCTTCAAAGAATTACAAACACATCATAATATACCAAACAGGGCCCAATTCTCATACATGCAACTTCACCACACACTACGGACTGCACATACACCCACTCAACCAATGACTGGTGAACCAAAACTAACTCACTTTGAAACTAAATGCCTCGACAAAAAAAAGCAAGAAAAAACTATATCACTATGCTATAACATACTCACTGGGAGCCCTCAAAAGCACCTCTGGGGATTTCAAAAAGATTGGCACACAGATATTGGGAGGGAACTAACTCCCCAGGAATGGGGTAGAGCCTTCGTAGCACACAAAAGCACGACACGATGCGCCTCCCACCTAGAAATCGCCAGAAAACTACTCTATAGGTGGCACCTCACCCCTAGCAAATTAAATAAAATGTACAACAACTCCGAAGCCAAGTGCTGGAGATGCTTAAAGGCGAAAGGGGACACATTACATATCTGGTGGACCTGTCCACTCATACGCCCAGTATGGGAAACAGTGGAAGAAATAGTTACAAACAGCACAGGGGTATTGATTCAACCCAGCATAGAATTATATCTATTACACATCTCACCACAAAATATCACGAAACCCGTTCGAAAACTAGTCTATCTTATCACGATAGCGGCAACGACATTAATAGCAAGACAATGGAAATCGTCGGTGATTCCCACAAAAACAGAAATAATAGCCCTAACATCTACCAATGTCTCATATGAAAAATTTGCGGGGACACTGGGGCAAGAGGACCGCACAACCACAGAAGCTTACAATCTGTGGCTCCAATTCGAACAAACACCCCACATAACACACAGACACGCAACGCACGACCCACCGTAACAAACTAAACAAATACAAGGTATAGAAAAGGGAACAAATCCAAACGTATACAATTAACAATGTGGAGAAACAAACACTGACGGGAAAGGCACCAGACCCAATTGACAAGCCTAGATCGAACCCAGCGCAACAAGGAATCAGTCATACAGTAAAAATTGCATAGGTGGGACAAGTTCCATGTATATAGTTATTATTAACGTTTACATCGTTTATATTGTATATCATACATTATACGTGCTTCCACAACTGACATGGCACCCCCAGCACCATCCAGGGACTAGACTACGATGATAGCATCATGCAGACAAACATGATGGGTAACACCATGGGTAAACAAATATGTCACGAAAAACGCATACCTACCAATTGAATGTACCGCGATGCCATGTAAACGGAAGATACGTAACCCCCTACCCCTCCCTTATCCCTTTCTGTATCCCCGCACACCTACCCCCCTTGTTCACGTCTAAACACCACAAAAAGAAAATTGTCACCCATATAGAAAAAAAAAAAAAAAAAAAAAAAAAAAAAAAAAAAAAAAAAAAAAAAAAAAAAAAAAAAAAAAAAAAAAAATAAATAAATAAATAAATAAATAAAAAAGAGCCACTTGTGCAAACACAGGGAACAGAACAAGGAACTGGCCTGTCGCGACAAAGTGAGCAAATTTGAATATATTTACAACTACGCTAGAAGCTATGTTCAGGATGGCAAACGTTGAAACTGTAAAGCTGGAAATGTACAAATGTGTTTCTTCCCCCCACCCCTCTTTCCTTCTGTACCCCAAGTTTGAACTTGAAAATAAAAATTGTCAAATTGAAAAAAAAAAAAGCCAAAATGGTTGCCATATGGTGTATGCCTAATATTTATTGCTTGGGCACATAGCACAATATTTTCATTCAATTATTAATCCGCTCTGTATTAACTTGTACGCATTGTGCTATATAGACATGAGTTAAATCCATTCACTCTGCGTTTCGCAGTGAAGGTCCCTGGGTTACACAGGCGCGTAGTGTAGTTTTATACTACATATCAATGCTTATACTTAAGATAAACACATCCATGATTAACTGTACTAATAATTACACAGCCTGGGCACGCAGCCCGATCTTGTAGTTATTCTTGCTGCTAAGATACCCATGTAAACTGTCGTAGCCGTCCTTGGTGGGGAGTTCAGACCACCATGTGATGAAAGGGCTGGCTGGAGACGGGATATTTTCTGCTTCGATGCCCAACACCTTCTAACTGACCCCGTTGCAGGATTTTTAATTTATCCGAATCCAGCCATTCATTCGTATACGTAGAGTTTGCTTAACAAAAAGCAGAAAGTTCCATCTTATCCTTCATTTGTGGGTATTTTTGTTTTGTAGTCCATGTCATAGTCCAGTTGATTGTTGCTGCGACGTTATGAGTGTGAGCGACTAAATTTACCCCAAAATATGCAGCTATCAAATAACAGGGCGAAGACAGTACAGACTTAGTACAAGGTGGAAGTGGAACTCACACAGTAAAGATGTACCAGGTTTGTATTAGAATCCATTCAAATTCAGAATCCTTACAAAATGAGGTTGTGTGACTTATACAGCGCTATGGAATCTGTTGGTGCTATATAAATGGCAATAATAATAATAATCATACAGGCTCCACCCACTACGGAGGTGTTTGTTTCACCGATGTAAAAGCTCCTCCCATGCAGTGTTGTTATGTGCATTGCATATAAAAAGTATTGGGAAAATAGACAGGAGTTCAAGAGTAGGGGACACTATAGTCACCAAAACAACTTAAGTTTAATAAAGCAGTTTTGGTGTATAGATTATGCCCCTGCAGTCTCACTGCTCAATACACTGCAATTTAGGAGTTAAATCACTTTGTTTATGCACCTCAGTCACACTGTAATGCACGTGACAGCCTTCCTAAACACTTACTGTAAAGAGTCATCTAATGTTTATACTCCCTTTATTTCAAATTCTGTTTATTTTAAAATTTCTTATCTCGTGCTCTGTTAATAGCTTGCTAGACCCTGCAAGAATCTCCTGTTTGTAATCAAAGTCAAATTTACAGAGAAGGAATTAAAAAAGTTTAAAGTTACATCTGATTGAAAATGAAACCATATTTTTCATGCAGGCTGTGTGAGTCACAGCCAGGGGAGGTGTGGCTAGGGCTGCATAAACAAAAACAAAAGTAATTATACTCCTAAATGGCAGAGAGTTGAGCAGTGAGACTGCAGGGGCATGATCTATACACCAAAACTGCTTAATTAAGTTAACGTTTTATTGGTGACTATAGTGTCCCTTTAAATAAGCAGTGTACTGTAATGAAAATAATGGTAAATTTAAAAAAAAAGTGCTGATTTAGAACATTTCTCCAACTCCAATATAGTCACAAACTGACAGTTTTTGTCTACATTTTGCATTCAGTTCACTACAAACAGCTGTTTAGTAAATAGATCACAGGACTGACCCGGGCTATCGATCCAGTCAGTGAGTAACTCACATCAAGATGTGCATGCTGAAATGGCGGAACATCCCCATTTGTTATCCTGCGTTTCACTCTGTCACCAGAATGAAAGGTGTGTGCGTGCACGGGCTTGCAAACAGATGCACATCTCCCACCAGTCCCAATTTTGGTGGTACTGTTCCTATTTCAGGATCCTGTCCCATCATCCTGACTATGTCCCCTGGTGTCCCAGATTTGGGAGGAACAGTCCTCAGAAAGGGTAGCGCATGCACATTAATGGACGCACTAAAGCTACGCTCAGGGCACTAGGACCATGCAGACAATGTTAAAACAGCGCCCTCCTTATAATCAATCCTTAGTAGGTGAGTCTGCTTGATTGGTAGCCAGACTGGCATTCATTAATGGCAGAATAACCTGCCTATTCTTCGCGCACACCGTTCACGTCACTGACCTGCCTCCTTTCACCCTGCCCAGCGCTCTTTACGGAACGCCGATGGTGAGGGGTACGCACCTGTTTAATGAGGTCACGTCTGCAAGCATTGCACTCCCACTTAATTCATCATGATGGTTACAGCACACGCGTTAACGGAACACACATCTGTCGCTACTTACTAAACAGCTTCAGCTATAAGAGCCCTAACCCCTCAGCTAGCGTTGCTATTGCTTTAACAAACCAACATCGAAAAGATGCAGAGTTCTTCAATATTACAAGGTGCGAACCGCAGCGAAAGCAATCAGAATGCAGAACGCATTAATTTAACTATCCGAACTGTGACAGTGAGAAGGAGAATTTGTCCAAATCAGGTGATATAGCCTCAATCTTACCATTAAGATTTCTAATTCACAAAAATTCTGAGTTTAGTGAATGTGACTAAAAAAAACTCTCGCACCTCAATCTCACCAGGCATTTAACCCCAAAAGCGGTTTGTGTCTCTACCTGCGCAGAGTCTTGTGCACTAAACTCGTAGGTTTCCCAGAATGCCATGTTTTGTTTTAATGCTTTTTAAAATAGTTTCTTATATATTCACTTTACGTCACGCTGTACGTGAAAGTGCTGCCCGGCTGTGTGTAAAGTTAACGTGCTTCCAGTGTTAAATCAAATAATGAATCATGGGGTTCAGTTTGGATCCTGGCCATGATCAATGAATAGATTTCACATAGGGATCCCATGAGTTCGTCATACTTACGGGAAGCACTTTGAGCCCTGAAAATGAGAGTGCATTACCAATGGTCCTGCAAATGCATGCAGATCTCTACAAGTGGGTAAGACATAGCTGGCAGTGGAAGCAGGGCGTGCAAGGGTTAAGGAGCTGACAGTACTAGGCCAGTGGAAACAGTGAGCAAACAATAGGCCAGGGTTTCCTGCCAGCTCGGCCCAGAACACTAGGAGGCTTTCATGTGTTAATGGAGGATGGCAGCCTGGGAGCTGGGCCCGTGCCAGGCCTGCACACTGCGTCTCTCCTCACATCCACATTTGGCTATGTCAGGCTGCGGCCTGCGAGAACGACATAGGTATGTGACAGGAGGGCTTGCCTGCGTCCTGACCAGCCTGGTTAACCCCTTCACTGCCGAGCTGCATAAGAACATAAAACAGCCTTAACCACAATGCCAAAAACAAAACACAAACAAACAATAAAAACTGTAACTCACAATACCGTGGACAATATATATATTTAATATTTCCAGGGCTTCGCAAATAAGACAATAAGGAGATGGTCCCATGATGTGGCCATAGATTAGGCATATCACTGCATCAAAGCACCCAAATATTTGAGCAGGGTCTTTGGGGTAAAATGGCCATTTTGAAAGCCAGAAATAGAAGCAGGGTTATTCAATCAATGGATTTTCTTTCTTTCTTTTTTTAAAAAAAAACAAAAAACAATTTAGTAGATATACATGCAAAGAAATGGTGCATGCAGTTTTTTCCTGCATGTTTTTTTCATTTCGGGGGTCTAAGAACAATAAACCCTCCTTCTCAGACACAGTCTGTGCCGAGAACACTCTAATCAGAGGGTCACAATGAGACGTCTCTGTACTGGAGCTGCGAGAGCGCACACGATCGCAGATTTCCGATTCTTCTCTATGAGCTATAATACAGCTCGAGAAGGGAGGAAAGCAGGCGCTCTCGTGAGATCTATGGAGCTAACTGACATGGTAGAAAACCACTATGTGCAGTGCACTATGAGTGACACCCAGGGGGGTGTTGCTGTCCCCAATTATAAATGTTTTTATAAACCGTGACAATTATTGCAGACTCCAGATACACACCCTCCCAACATTTCACATGGACCAATAGGGACACTTTCATTTTAGGAGTGTGAGAGGGCCACAGGTGGGGCTGTTCTGAGAAATTTTATGTGACTTACTAATAACAATTTATCCAACTAAACTGTAATTTAGAACAAGAACAATGTATCTTATTTGCACAGTCTGATTTCTAAACACATTTATTGTAGTTTAAAGACACATTACTGGCAGTATTATTGCTGTGATGCTCTATTACACACTCAGACACATTACTGGGAGTATTATTGATGTGGAGCTCTGTTATACACTCAGACACATTACTGGGAGTATTATTGATGTGGAGCTCTGTTATACACACAGACACATTACTGGGAGTATTATTGCTGTGGAGCTCTGTTATACACTCAGACACATTACGGGAGTATTATTGATGTGGAGCTCTGTTATACACTCAGACACATTACTGGGAGTATTATTGATGTGGAGCTCTGTTATACACACAGACACATTACTGGGAATATTATTACTGTGGAGCTCTGTTATACACTCAGACACATTACTGGGAGTATTATTACTGTGGGGCTCTGTTATACATTGAGACACATTACTGGGAGTATTATTGCTGTGGAGCTCTGTTATACACTCAGACACATTACTGGGAGTATTATTGCTGTGGAGCTCTGTTATACACTCAGACACATTACTGGGAGTATTATTGCTGTGGAGCTCTGTTATACACTCAGACACATTACTAGGAGTATTATTGCTGTGGAGCTCTATTAT
Source organism: Pelobates cultripes (assembly GCA_933207985.1). Lineage (NCBI taxonomy): Eukaryota > Metazoa > Chordata > Amphibia > Anura > Pelobatidae > Pelobates > Pelobates cultripes. The sequence goes on along the minus strand of OW240917.1, from coordinate 249,713,911 downwards.
ACACTCAGACACATTACTGGGAGTATTATTGCTGTGGAGCTCTGTTATACACTCAGACACATTACTGGGAGTATTATTGCTGTGGAGCTCTGTCATACACTCAGACACATTACTGGGAGTATTATTGCTGTGGAGCTCTGTCATACACTCAGACACATTACTGGGAGTAGTATTGCTGTGGAGCTCTGTCATACACTCAGACACATTACTTGTAGTATTATTGCTGTGATGCTCTGTTATACACTCAGACACATTACTTGTAGTATTATTGCTGTGATGCTCTGTTATACACTCAGACACATTACTGGGAGTATTATTGCTGTGGAGCTCTGTCATACACTCAGACACATTACTGGGAGTATTATTGCTGTGGAGCTCTGTCATACACTCAGACACATTACTGGGAGTATTATTGCATGGATGCTCTGTTATACACTCAGACACATTACTGTAGTATTATTGCTGTGATGCTCTGTTATACACTCAGACACATTACTGGGAGTATTATATTGGAGCTCTGTTATACACTCGGAAACATTATTGGGAGTATTATTGCTGTGGAGCTCTGTTATACACTCAGACACATTACTGGGAGTTTTATTACTATGGGGCTCTGTTAAACACTCAGACACATTACTGGGAGTATTATTGCTGTGATGCTCTGTTATACACTCAGATACATTACTGGGAGTATTATTGCCGTTGAGCTCTGTTATACACTCAGACACATTACTGGGAGTATTATTGCTGTGGAGCTCTGTTATACACTCAGACACATTACTGGGAGTATTATTGCTGTGGGACTCTGTTATACAGTCAGACACATTACTGGGAGTATTATTGCTGTGAGCTCTGTTATACACTCAGACACATTACTGGGAGTATTATTGCTGTGGAGCTCTGTTATACACTCGGACACATTACTGGGAGTATTATTGCTGTGGAGCTCTGTTATACACTCGGACACATTACTGGGAGTATTATTGCTGTGGAGCTCTGTTATACACTCAGACACATTACTGGGAGTATTATTGCTGTGGAGCTCTGTTATACTCAGACACATTACTGGGAGTATTATTGCTGTGGAGCTCTGTTATACACTCAGACACATTACTGGGAGTATTATTGCTGTGGAGCTCTGTTACACTCAGACACATTACTGGGAGTATTATTGCTGTGGAGCTCTGTTATACACTCAGACACATTACTGGGAGTATTATTGCTGTGGAGCTCTCTTATACACTCAGACACATTACTGGGAGTATTATTGCTGTGGAGCTCTGTCATACACTCAGACACATTGCTGGGAGTATTATTGCTGTGGGGCTCTGTCATACACTCAGACACATTACTGGGAGTAGTATTGCTGTGGAGCTCTGTCATACACTCAGACACATTACTGGTAGTATTATTGCTGTGATGCTCTGTTATACACTCAGACACATTACTGGGAGTATTAGTGATCTGGAGCTCTGTTATACACTCGGAAACATTATTGGGAGTATTATTGGTGTGGAGCTCTGTTATACACTCAGACACATTACTGGGAGTTTTATTACTGTGGGGCTCTGTTAAACACTCAGACACATTACAGGGAGTATTATTACTGTGGAGCTCTGTTATACACTCAGACACATTACTGGGAGTATTATTGCTGTGGAACTCTGTTATACACTCAGACACATTACTGGGAGTATTATTGCTGTGATGCTCTGTTATACACTCAGATACATTACTGGGAGTATTATTGCTGTTGAGCTCTGTTATACACTCAGACACATTACTGGGAGTATTATTGCTGTGGAGCTCTGTTATACACTCAGACACATTACTGGGAGTATTATTGCTGTGGAGCTCTGTTATACACTCAGACACATTGCTGGGAGTATTATTGCTGTGGAGCTCTGTTATACACTCAGACACATTACTGGGAGTATTATTAATGTGGAGCTCTGTTATACACTCAGAAACATTACTGGGAGTATTATTGCTGTGGAGCTCAGTTATACACTCAGACACATTACTGGGAGTATTATTGTTTTTGACTCTGTTATACACTCAGACACATTACTGGGAGTATTATTGCTGTGGAGCTCTGTTATACACTCAGACACATTACTGGGAGTTTTATTACTGTGGGGCTCTGTTAAACACTCAGACACATTACTGGGAGTATTATTACTGTGGAGCTCTGTTATACACTCAGACCCATGACTGGGAGTATTATTGCTGTGGAGCTCTGTTATATACTCAGACACATTACTGGGAGTATTATTACTGCGGAGCTCTGTTATACACTCAGACCCATGACTGGGAGTATTATTGCTGTGGAGCTCTGTTATACACTCAGACACATTACTGGGAGTATTATTGCTGTGGAGCTCTGTTATACACTCAGACACATTACTGGGAGTATTATTACTGTGGAGCTCTGTTATACAGTCAGACGCATTACTGGGAGTATTATTGCTGTGGAGCTCTGTTATATACTCAGACACATTACTGGGAGTTTTATTACTGTGGGGCTCTGTTAAACACTCAGACACATTACTGGGAGTATTATTACTGTGGAGCTCTGTTATACACTCAGACCCGTGACTGGGAGTATTATTGCTGTGGAGCTCTTTATACACTAAGACATATTACAGGAAGTATAATTGCTGTGGAGTTCTGTTATACACTCAGACACATTACTGGGAGTAGTATTGCTGTGGGGCTCTGTTATACACTCAGACACATTACTCGGAGTATTATTGCTGTGATGCTCTGTTATACACTCAGACACATTACTCGGAGTATTATTGCTGTGGAGCTCTGTTATACACTCAGACACATTACTGGGAGTATTATTTCTGTGGAGCTCTGTTATACACTCAGACACATTACTAGGAGTATTATTGCTGTGGAGCTCTGTCATACACTCAGACACATTGCTGGGAGTATTATTGCTGTGGGGCTCTGTCATACACTCAGACACATTACTGGGAGTAGTATTGCTGTGGAGCTCTGTCATACACTCAGACACATTACTTGTAGTATTATTGCTGTGATGCTCTGTTATACACTCAGACACATTACTTGTAGTATTATTGCTGTGATGCTCTGTTATACACTCAGACACATTACTGGGAGTATTAGTGATCTGGAGCTCTGTTATACACTCGGAAACATTATTGGGAGTATTATTGCTGTGGAGCTCTGTTATACACTCAGACACATTACTGGGAGTTTTATTACTATGGGGCTCTGTTAAACACTCAGACACATTACTGGGAGTATTATTGCTGTGATGCTCTGTTATACACTCAGATACATTACTGGGAGTATTATTGCCGTTGAGCTCTGTTATACACTCAGACACATTACTGGGAGTATTATTGCTGTGGAGCTCTGTTATACACTCAGACACATTACTGGCAGTATTATTGCTGTGGAGCTCTGTTATACACTCAGACACATTACTGGGAGTATTATTGCTGTGGAGCTCTGGTATACACTCAGACACATTACTGGGACTATTATTGCTGTGGGGCTCTGTTATACACTCAGACACATTACTGGGAGCATTATTGCTGTGGAGCTCTGTTATAAACTCACACATTACTGGGAGTATTATTTCTGTGGAGCTCTGTTATACAGTCAGACACATTACTTGGAGTATTATTGCTGTGGAGCTCTGTAATACACTCAGACACATTACTGGAAGTTTTATTGATGTGGAGCTCTGTTATACATTCAGTCACATTACTGGGAGTATTATTGCTGTGGAGCTCTGTTATACACTCAGACACATTACTGGGAGTATTATTGCTGTGGAGCTCTGTTATACACTCAGACACATTACTGGGAGTATTATTGCTGTGGAGCTCTGTTATACACTCAGACACATTACTGGGGTATTATTGCTGTGGAGCTCTGTTATACACTCAGACACATTACTGGGAGTATTATTGCTGTGGAGCTCTGATATACACTCAGACACATTACTGGGAGTATTATTGCTGTGGAGCTCTGTTATACACTCAGACACATTACTGGGAGTATTATTGCTGTGGAGCTCTCTTATACACTCAGACACATTACTGGGAGTATTATTGCTGTGGAGCTCTGTCATACACTCAGACACATTGCTGGGAGTATTATTGCTGTGGGGCTCTGTCATACACTCAGACACATTACTGGGAGTAGTATTGCTGTGGAGCTCTGTCATACACTCAGACACATTACTGGTAGTATTATTGCTGTGATGCTCTGTTATACACTCAGACACATTACTGGGAGTATTAGTGATCTGGAGCTCTGTTATACACTCGGAAACATTATTGGGAGTATTATTGCTGTGGAGCTCTGTTATACACTCAGACACATTACTGGGAGTATTATTGCTGTGGAGCTCTGTTATACGCTCAGGCACATTACTGTGAGTATTATTGCTGTGGAGCTCTGTTATACACTCAGACACATTACTGGGAGTATTATTGCTGTGGAACTCTGTTATACGATCAGACACATTACTGGGAGTATTATTGCTGTGATGTTTGTTACACACCTAGATATATTGGGAGTGGCTATTGCTGTTGAGCTCTGTTATACACTCAGACACACATACTGGGAGTATTATTGCTGTGGGAGCTCTGCTATACACTCGACACATTACTGGTGTATTATTACTGTGGAGCTCTTGTTATACACTCAGACACATTACTGGAGTATATTGCTGTGGGAGCTCTGTTATACACCTCCAGACACATTACATTGGGAGTATTATTGCTGTGGAGCTCTGTTATACACTCAGACACATTACTGGGAGTATTATTGCTGTGGGGCTCTGCTATACACTCAGACACATTACTGGGAGTATTATTGCTGTGGAGCTCTGGTATACACTCAGACACATTACTGGGAGTATTATTGCTGTGGGGCTCTGTTATACACTCAGACACATTACTGGGAGTATTATTGCTGTGGAGCTCTGTTATATACACAGACACATTACTGGGAGTATTATTGCTGTGGAGCTCTGTTATACACTCAGACACATTACTGGGAGTATTATTGCTGTGGAGCTCTGTTATACACTCAGACACATTACTGGGAGTATTATTGCTGTGGAGCTCTGTTATATACTCAGACACATTACTGGGAGTATTATTACTGCGGAGCTCTGTTATACACTCAGACCCATGACTGGGAGTATTATTGCTGTGGAGCTCTGTTATACACTCAGACACATTACTGGGAGTATTATTGCTGTGGAGCTCTGTTATACACTCAGACACATTACTGGGAGTATTATTACTGTGGAGCTCTGTTATACAGTCAGACACATTACTGGGAGTATTAGTGATCTGGAGCTCTGTTATACACTCGGAAACATTATTGGGAGTATTATTGCTGTGGAGCTCTGTTATACACTCAGACACATTACTGGGAGTTTTATTACTGTGGGGCTCTGTTAAACACTCAGACACATTACTGGGAGTATTATTACTGTGGAGCTCTGTTATACACTCAGACCCGTGACTGGGAGTATTATTGCTGTGGAGCTCTTTATACACTAAGACATATTACAGGAAGTATAATTGCTGTGGAGTTCTGTTATACACTCAGACACATTACTGGGAGTATTATTGCTGTGGGGCTCTGTTATACACTCAGACACATTACTGGGAGTATTATTGCTGTATTTACTAAACTCATAGTGACCCATATTTACTAAGCTGGTTACTGCACCCATTATTCCCAGTACCCACTACTAATGCAAGGCCTTTTTATTTTCCTAATAGCCTCTTGCTCAGTTCTCCTTCACAATAACCTTTATTTGCAGGAACACCACAGATCTGGATTCATCAACCCCTTAAGGACACATGACATGGGTGACATGTCATGATTCCCTTTTATTCCATAAGTTTGGTCTTTAAGGGGTTAAAGCCAGGACGGCAAACAGCAGGTGTTTTGTTACCCATTCATGGCATGTTTAGACTTGTATTATCACACAATGCCAGGCTGCTCAATGAAGGGTGCTCCCTGGATGGCAGTATGCGGCATTCATGTGCTGGCAGAGGAAAATTTATGATTTTATTATGAAAACCCCTATAGTTAGGTAACCAGAAAATATGGGAGTGGCCCTACAGGAACATTTGTAGAAATTTTCCAAAAGTTTTGAATAAAATTTGCATTTTCCCTGTTATAAACATACAGACCGTGTGGGAAAAGGACAAAACCTTCTTCATTTATCTATTAATTCCCAGGTGGCTGTCCCTTTAAAAAAGTAAAGAAATTAAAGAAAAAGTGAGTTTAAGTGGCCTTGTAAGACTTAAAACTGAATTTTTGTATGTGCACTATTCTCTTTAGGGCTCCATGATTAGCCAGCAAAAAGTTGATAATACACATTTCCTCCTATATTATTTCACGTTATAGCATAATATAAGTCTATCGTACCTCTTATTGAACAGAGTCCATTCACAACTATTATTTAATAAATATAGAATAGTTTATAATACTCATCGTATTGGAATAATCACCATTTGTGTGCAGGCTGCTAGTTGCCTGTGGCTGCATCTCACCTAGTTATCAGTTGATGCAGACGTGTTGGTGATATCAGTTTTATCGTCCCCTGGGACTCTGCCGAGAAATGGGTGATTTGAGAAAGTGCAAGCTGCTGGGTTAGGGGTCCCCTGTGGCTCTGTGACGCTGAAGTTGGTTTTTTAGCCTTAAAAAGAACCACAAGTCAACCACTTCCTTACCAGGTGTCTACAAACATCGCTACAAGTTCACATCAAGCCTAACACCTTGTGTTGGATGAGAAAGTGAGACACTCCCCCGAGACATGCAGACACATACAGAAGCACACACACAAAAACACATACATACACTTTTTCTCTCGCTCTCTCCAAAGCCATCAGTTTATAAATGCAGTCATAAGAAAACACATTTTGTAGTTTCAATCACAGGGCTCCCAGCAGTTCCACTTCCAGCGGGACAGTGTCGATTTCGCTGTCTCCGTTTAGTTCCCTGGTATCCCTGGAACTGTCCTGGGGCAGAACAGTATACGCAGTAGGCAGTAGGACTACGCAGGGGAATACTTCAACAGTGCTCTCTGCATGGTCCTGAAAGTAGAGGGCTGGCCCTGAGGCTGTCTGTCAGTCTGGCATGCTAGACTCAACCACTTCATAGACAGGCCCGCTCATTAGGAGTGTCACCAGTGGCGCATGTTGCAATCGCTGGCATCACCCCCCTAGAAGTTCTGCCCACCTATCACGATTAGACGCCTCCCAATGTGTGGAATAATGCAATCATTTTAAATCTTCTGGAAAATACCTACTGCGACGTTCCATTGAAATTAATGACTGCTGACCATTTTTTTTTGAAAGACCTTATAATAAAGGTAACTCATCACTCTAAGTAACCTTCCAATTGCCCCAGATTTCACTGGAAGAGGCACGATGTGGGTTCCTGTTTTTTTCTTTGGTTGTCCACATGGTTACATGTATATATATATATTGTATATTTACGATATGGGCTATCCACTAAACTCAGAATTCTGTATATATTGGGCTCCGGGGGTCTGAATTAAATATTTTAGGTTAACGATAATTCTCCATTTCGGCTACATTCTGGCTGCTTGGTAATTTTAGCCTCAGTTTTGAAATTCAGATTTAACTAATATTTCCATTTTAGCAAATACCCCTCTATATGCATTGTCTATCCATTAACATGATTATTGCATTGTCTGATGCCCACCATCAGGCACGATGCACAATATTAGCAGTAAACGAGAAATGCACATTTTTAGCCACACTGATTGCTAATAGAAAAAAGGAAAAATAAAAGATAGAATAGATTTAGTAGCAATTCGGCTGTTAACATGTTTACTGGGAATTTTATTCTGTAAGGAAATCATTTATCAAACCAGGAACTACAGAAACAATGTGACCTTTTAGGCCGAAGTTACAAACTGGCAATATTCTCCAAACTCTGCTACTGTCTAGGTCAAATATTTTTGCCTACAATTTGCATTTCTCCGAGTTATTCAGAGTCCCTGGATTTGTGAATCACATCCCCCTTCCTGAATGATTTGCAAGGCAGGTGCATTATACAGAGAATATAATCAAACAAAGCCAAAGGACTGGATCGCGCAGAGACAACTGCTTATTGTGAGAAGAACCGAGACAAAAGGAGCTTGACTGAGCGTCACGGGGGACATAGCATATGGTCTATAAGACTAACATCAATTACTGCAGATTACATATACATTCTAAATCTTAATCCCCAGAGCCTGGTTGGTCAGGTAGGTTTACCTCATTATAATGAAACATGATAGCTCGAGTGTCAATTCTTCTCAACTTTGCAACATACCTGGAAAAATACAGTTTTAAAGGGACACTCCAGGCTCCCACACATTAGGTTCACTGTGTAGGTTAGGTTACAGTTAGTTATACTGGGTGGGTTTATATTATTAAAGGGACACTCCAGGCTCCCACACACGTTAGATGCACTGTGTAGGTTAGGTTACTGTTAGTTATACTGGGTGGGTTTATATTATTAAAGGGACACTCCAGGCTCCCACACACGTTAGATGCACTGTGCAGGTTAGGTTACAGTTAGTTATACTGGGTGGGTTTATATTATTAAAGGGACACTCCAGGCTCCCACACACGTTAGATGCACTGTGTAGGTTAGGTTACCGTTAGTTATACTGGGTGGGTTTATATTATTAAAGGGACACTCCAGGCTCCCACACACATTAGATGCACTGTGTAGGTTAGGTTACAGTTAGTTATACAGGGTGGGTTTATATTATTAAAGGGACACTCCAGGCTCCCACACACATTAGATGCACTGTGTAGATTAGGTTACAGTTAGTTATACTGGGTGAGTTTATATTATTAAAGGGACACTCCAGGCTCCCACACACGTTAGATGCACTGTGTAGGTTAGGTTACAGTTAGTTATACTGGGTGGGTTTATATTATTAAAGGTACACTCCAGGCTCCCACACCCAATTTGTTATAGGTTATAATGCACTAATACAAAGGTCAATACATAATATGTGCCTTTCACACTACGTTATGATGAGGTGACAATGAATATATGGCTCGGATTATTTTTACACGTTGGTGGTTTTGGCAACGGTGTTGCACGATGTTTGTCACGTCACTATTTAGCGCATAAACCCCATTGTTTTTACAATTTACCAGCAGATTTATTGTCCCATTCACTTTGCATTGTACATGTCAGGACTTCTCCAGCAAATTCCAGTAGAATGTATAAATCTCAAATCTCTATAACAAAATGTAACTGTAAATCATAACACAAGTCTAACACCCCCAAACCACTCCTAAATCTCCTCCACATGGTTACCCAACTACCACAGTGATACTACGGACACTCCGTCCTGCACACAGACTCATCTACTTCCCTAATCAAACATGGCGGCCTTAACTTTCGTTTAGCTCCTCCCCTCACAGCAGAAATGACAGGAAATAAAACTGTGATACCGGTATAAAAAGATCTCCATCACATGGGATCCAACATTTGCAACATGTGATTCGTCCATGCTTTCAGCTTGGCTACTCTGGCCTTCAGTTTGGAATTGAAAGGAATGTTTACATTTAAGGCCAAAGTAATCAAACTGGAGAAATTGTCAAGAGTTTGCTGTGCTTGTAGTTTGACTACTCTGGCTTTGAATTTTGAAACTCCAATTTGAATTCCCGACAATTCCCACTTTACTAAATAACCCTATATGTGTTTGTGAGATCTGAAAAATAATATTACACCTAGAAATCCACACCCCTCTTTACCTCAATCCTGGAACAGTGCGCCACCATCTTGATTCCTTGTCAATCGTTGTTATAAGCTCTGCCCTTGGCACCTGTTAGTCAGCCTAGAGTGCACTGCAATGTAGGCCCTGTCTATGCCAGGACCAAACTGGATTGTGATGTCAGTCGCTTAATACTTAATATTCATTTAAAGGAAAACTGAGCATCACAGGGGAAAAATTTAAAGGGAGCGTATAGGCACCCAGACCACTTCAGCTCATTGATGTGGTCTGGGTGCAGTGTCCCAGATCCCTTAATCCTACAAGGCTAATTATTGCCGTTTTTGATAATGTGCAATAGTTAGCTTTGTGGGGTTACTCCACCTGTAGAAGCTGTCTATCAGACAGCCACTAGAGGGACTTCCGGGTCGTTAGGCAACTGTTGGTCGCCCGACTGACGCTGGACATCCTCACACTATGCATGATGACATCCAGTACCACCAGAATCCCATTAGGTCTCCCCCGCTGGCTGATGTCGGCGGGGAAGGATCGGAGGAGGATCCAAACCAGCGCTGAGGGACATCAGCGCTGGACCCAGGTAAATGACAGAAGAGGTTTTTAACCGCTTTTACAATGGAGGTGGGTGACGGGGGCACTATAGGGAGCTGTAGTGCTAGTAAATTACGTTTGTTTTCATGGTCCAGTGGTTTCCCTTTAAGTTACCAGTGAAAATTGAGAGTTCCCTTTAAACAGTCTGATCATACTGACACGAAACGTTAGTTAGTCTGTATACCTACGCAACGGTAACTTGAAACTTGAACACATTAGAAAAGATAGCAAAAAAACTAAACAAATGAAGAACAAATAAATGTAACATGTTTAGTGTCCGATAAATAAACAATCCCATTTACTTTAAAAGATACTACAAACATACCATGTATAAATGGTGTTGCTAGAATTTGCTGATCGGATAACGATTTAAAAAGAAGACATTGGGTGATATTTATTCAGTGTATGTCATTGGAATGATCTTGTTAGAAGCCTTTGTTCGTCGTTGTTCCTAGTTACATATCAGATCTTTAAAAAGCCATTTAGAAGTATCTTTGGACGACCAGGTAAAGTCATTCCTGATTATTGAATGCAGTGAAAATATGTACGTTAAAACATGTTTAAAGAGGAACTTTCACCATCAAATGAAAATTTGAAAATCACCTATAAACAAATAATCTATTTCAACTTTATTTTTCCCCATGATTTGCTATGTTTTGTTTTTTCCCCAATATATATTAAAGATTTAGCAATTGGCATCGTAATTCAGTTTGGTCAAGGCACAGCCAAGGCACACAATGCAAATGAGGAGGATAAGTGGAAACATTGTATGCTTTCTCTCTGGTGACTGCCAGTCATTGGGAAGCATCGGGTGAGGTTAATTGGTTGAAAGCGTCAGCTGAAAATAAAATAAGAAATGCAATGAATTGAAAACCGAACTGCAAAATGTAAGCAAAAATAGCTAATCGGAAAAAAAAGTCCAGCTCCGCTATCGTTTCAGTTAGGCTATTTTAGCCTGAATTTAGAATTTTGTCAAAGTCAGCACAATTTTATGTATAGTGTGCAAATTGTATTATTATTTTGTCATTAAATAATGCCCTATTTTGTGCGTATTGACATGAAAAATTTTGTTTTACATCACAAAAGTAAAATGGGTTCTGCTCAAAGATTTGCAAATACCTTGATAGTGAACGGGGTTAATACGAAGAAACTAAAATAAAATTCTGTTACGTTAATGGATCTGGATTTTACTCCCCTCTAGACCAATATAATTCTACTCCATCACTGTAATCTGGTCTTCAAAGAATTTAGGTCGGCACAGTACGTTCTACACATTGTATATCATTCAATGTCCTTTTAAAGGTCCCCATACTCTGCTGAATGTCATTTTTCTCAAACGAAATGATCTCATTCAGAAAAATGCCCTTATTACCTCTAAACGCCGTGTCCAGCATTTCCTAAAACTTTTTTTATAAAAGATTTCACCCTATCCCTATCTAGAGTGATTTGATTAATTGTAGTCTGTGATATATGAGACAAGGATAGGACATTTTATAAAATTAAACATTTGCCCAATATACTTTATCGAACATATGAGTAAAGTGATGTCAAGGTGAAATTATATCACAGGGAATCTCTAGGATAATATTTCGGGGGAACATTATAGGTTCCGTAAACTTTCTGATAGCTTCCCGTTACAAGTGGTAAAGGGACACTATAGGCATCGAAACTACTTTAGCATAATGAAGCAGTTTTGGTGCATAGATAATACCTCATGCAGTCTCACTGCTCAATTATCTGCCATTTAGGAGTTTAATCACTTTTGTTTATGTTTATGCAGCCCTAGCCAGACCTCCCCTGGCTGTGACTGACGCAACTTGCACAAAAAAAAGTTTTATTTTAAATCAAGTTTTTATCTCCTGCTCTGTAAATTGAACTTTGATCACACACAGGAGTCTCCTGCAGGGTCTAGAAGACTATTAACAGAGCACGAGATCAGACATTTTAAATTAAACAGAATGTGCAATAAAGGAAGTTTAAAAATTAGATGACTCTTCACAGGAAGTGGTTAGGAAGGCTGTGCAAGTCACATGCAGAGAGGTGTGGTTAGGGCAGTGTAAACAAAGTGATTTAACTCCTAAATGGCAGAGAATTGAGCAGTGAGACTGCAGGGGCATAATCTATACACCAAACCTACTTCATTAAGCTAAAGGTGTTTTGGTGACTATAGTGTCCCTTTAACTGCATGCCAACTACACATTTCTCTGTTTTGAAAGTAGCAATGATTCAGGCCAGAAGTGTAGCTAGTATAGATAATGGCAGTAATGTACCATTACAAAACTCTACAAAGTGGTAAAAATAGACAATGCGATTTTTATTGTATTTTTGAGTTACAGAATCCGTGTTAAAATTCTCATATTATTAATCAGTTCCTCTTTTTGGGGGCAGCTGTGACTGTGTTGCTTTGTTTTTGCTGTGAATTTCCCATGTGAGACAGTTTTAGCTCCTTTAGTTTCTCTTATACTTTTAAATATCTTCATGAAAGTTTTAATTATAACACAGTGCTTGGTACATCTCCCTTTAAACTGTTCAACTCTGCATTTGCTGCCAGTCAGGGAACCCTCTTTATGTAGCAATACTCTGCCCAGACCACATTAAAATTGGCATTTCTTCAAACACTGCCTCTTAGTCTGCACAGTAATCATAAAATGCTGCCGTCAACCAATCACTCATTATATATAATAATAATAATAACAACAAAGTATTTAACCAGGAAAGGTACATTCAGACTACTCTGGTTTTCAAGTACATCCTGGGGATGTTACCTTAGCCCAACATCCAGGGGTTGTTACTATTACCCAATTTAAAGGTACTCATTTTATCTACCTGGGAAGGATGAAGGGCTGAGTCAACCCTGCTGGTATTTGAACCTGTGACCCAAGGATTGAACACATGAGTACTTCTGCTAAGAACCTCTCCCTGATCCCACAAAGCTGTTAGTGAATACAGCCCCTCACACAGACATCAGCCAAGGCTTGAAGGAGGGTGAAAACACTTTATTGAGCAAAGTGCAGGTTTATATAAACAGACCCCCAGCATGGGGTCTTCAGCAGAACTATAGGGAATCCCACCCAAGCGCGTTTTTGTCTGGGAGCAGATTGCAACACACACACCACTAATTAAATGATCCCCCATACACACAGGGGCATGGCACAAGTATGCCCCAAAAAAACAGGCTTAAAAATTGAGAACCCCCACACATATAATATCACTGGATAGCCCATCCTGGAGCGACCAATGTGTGTCCTGATCCCAAGTCTGCGGTGGAAATGCCACACGGTTAAAGTTTTGACAGAGGCTAAGATTCATGCCGAAAACAGTTCCAGATGGCCTGCATCAAAATAGCGCTGATTCCCCCTCTAGAGTCTTGGTTGGCATGCCGAAGGGCTGGGTGGCTCGAGTTCAGGTCACTTTAGCTGGGGGTGCCTGAGAAAGGTTCAGGGAAGCCATATTGTGTGATTATATATCTTTTAATGAAAGTAGTACTCATTCTTCCATATTTTAATTTGTCTTTGCAAGTCCTGGTAATTGTGAATTATGCTCCCACCACTATTTTCTGTATGATAATGCTTTGTTAAACAGACCAAGAAAGCATTTCGGACCACCAGTCATCCAGGGGATGGACAGGGCAACTGATAGAATGATAGTAGCTGCTGATCTAAAAGTTCCATTCACCAAGAGATCCTGAGAATCTGCACATTCGCCCAGAGATCCTGAGAATCTGCACATTCGCCCAGAGATCCTGAGAATCTGCACATTCACCCAGAGATTCTGAGACTCTGCACATTCACCAAGAGATTCTGAGACTCTGTACATTCACCAAGAGTTCCTGAGAATCTGCACATTCACCCAGAGATGCTGAGAATCTGACATTTACCCAGAGATTCTGAGAATTCTGCCAACTCACCCTGAGACACTGAGAATCTGTCCTTTCACTTTGAGAATCTGTAAAAGTGAGCTGTTTGTATTGGTCCTGTACATATTTATGTAATGTTATTATATCCCTTCCAAGGCACCTTTATCCTAAAGTAAACACATTTAAGTTTTCTAGCCTTTCCTCAAGAATAAAATCTTCCATTCCCCTCATTAATTTTTTAGCCTGCGTCTGCACTTTTCTCAGTTCCATAATATCCTTTTAGAAAAGCCTTGTCAGAAATATCTTCTCATTTTCAGTGTTGAATCATTATCATCATTACTACTGATTTACCAAAATTAACAAAATGTAACTCTCATCACATTTATGAATACCCTTGTTTATGTATGAGATCATTGTACGGAGTGTTAACTGACTTTGCCCAAAATATTAGGGGAAATATTTATACTATACTGTCTGTTTTTAGTTGATAAAATTAGTTGATACCAAGTCCTCAGCAGGGTCTGAAGCCCAAAGTACCCGTAGCTTTCTCCATCACACTGTGCTGAATCTTACGGTGGAAGGACAGACTCTATCCATGTTAAGAGGAATGTTCATTAAACATCCTAATTTAAACCAGAATGACTCATGTACTTAATGAGAGCACAGCTCTATCGAGATAATGACACTCAATAAGCTGGGCATTCCGTGCTGCTATAAGTTATTTAGAGACCAGATTGTGATGACAGCAAGAAATGTAGCTGATCATTAAAGGAAGGGTTAACCCCTTAAAGACACAACTTCTGGAATAAAAGGGAATCATGACGGAATATTTCCATCATGTGTCCTTAAGGGGTACAATATCAGGGTCGGAGGGGGGGCTAATTTTCCTTTAAGATTTCGTGTTAATAGGACGTGGAATCATTAGAATTTTTTGAGGATCTCCCTTTCCCTAGTTCCTGAAACCGGCTATTTCATTTCTGGCTCTCAGTGTTCCCCCTCCTACTAGCAGACAGATTACGCTCTACTAAACCCCCACTGCCAACTGCAGGAAAAGGCTGTTTAATCAGGATGGGAACACAAAGTCTCCCAAGGCTGTTTATAAGTTTAATGTGCAGCAGAATGTAGCGAAGATACAAGGCAATCAGATCGATCTAATGCCGCTTATCACTTAAACGTTATTTTGCCTAGATCATTTTAGCATGTGCGCTTGCTTTTTATTGTGACAAATTCTGAAAAACAAGAAATATTAACCCCTTATAGTTAAGGATATGTAGGAAAACAACCACCGTGGACCTCAAAGGGTTAAGCTGATGACTTTGCCCCCACTTCTCCATTAGTGGAGAACAGGTCACCAATAGCTGGAAGTTGCATAAGCTCTATGGTCACGCCAAGCCCATCTAAGAGACTTTTTTAAATGTTTATTTCTACTCTTTAGATAAATTAGAGGTAATAAAAAAAAAATCAGATAGATTGTGTGATGCTTTAGGTTCAAATAGTAAGACTATGTTATTGTTTAACTGTTATGAACAATCTCTCTCAGAATTCTGACAGTTGGCTGCGTTAGTACCAGCAGCAGCCCCACATCTGGACAGCCAGTCAGCTCTACGCAAACGCAGCGCAGTGTGAGCACACGCTGAAACATGGTGTACTCTCCAAGAAGCATTGCGCAGTTGTGGCGCATTCTATGATGTGCTCAAGTACTTGAGAGATCCTGAGAATCTGTCCATTCACTGAGATAATCTGAGAATCTGCCCATTCACTGAGAGATCCTAAGAATCTGTCAATTCACTGAAAGATCCTGAGAATCTGCCCATTCACTAAGAGATCCTTGGAATCTGCGCATTCACTGAGAGATCCTGAGAATCTGCTCATTCACTATGAGATCCTAAGAATCTGTCCATTCACTGAAAGATCCTGAGAATCTGCCCATTCACTGAGAGATCCTGGGAATCTGCACATTCACTGAGAGATCCTGGGAATCTGTGCATTCACTGAGAGATCCTGGGAATCTGCGTATTCACTGAGAGATCCTGAGAATCTGCCCATTCACTAAGAGATCCTGAGAATCTGTCCATTCACTGAGATAATCTGAGAATCTGCCCATTCACTGAGAGATCCTAAGAATCTGTCAATTCACTGAAAGATCCTGAGAATCTGCCCATTCACTGAGAGATCCTGGGAATCTGTGCATTCACTGAGAGATCCTGGGAATCTGCGTATTCACTGAGAGATCCTGAGAATCTGCCCATTCACTGAGAGATCCTGAGAATCTGCCCATTCACTGAGAGATCCCGGGAATCTGCGCATTCACTGAGAGATCCTGGGAATCTGCGCATTCATTGAGAGATCCTGGGAATCTGCGTATTCACTGAGAGATCCTGAGAATCTGCCCATTCACTGAGAGATCCTGGGAATCTGCGCATTCACTGAGAGATCCTAAGAATTTGCTTATTCACTGAGATAATCTGAGAATCTGTCCATTCACTGAGAGATCCTAAGAATCTGCCTGTTCACCGTGAGATCCTGAGAATCTGTCCATTCACAAGAGATCCTGAGAATCTGCTCATTCACCCTGAGAATCTGTGAATGTTCTGTATCTCCCTTAGAATCTGGCCATTACAATGTAGATAATTAGTTTATTTATTCTGTGATATTCCCCAGATTAAACACTCCTGCCCTGAGAGCGATTTCTGAATGACCTCCAATTTTGCATGGTTGTTAGTAAACGTTTTTAATTTTAACTTTTTGCGTGCCCTCTGAGATCTATTTAATATAGTTATAGAGATTTTATTTTAATCTCTTGATGGATTGAAAAGGGAAACTGACGAGGGAAGGATTCCCCCCCAGGGAGTTATTTAAAAAGACTATATATTCTTAGACCATGTTTTCTTCAAACACGACTTACTGTTACCAGTTTTAACCCATTCGTTGAAGAGAGTGGGTTTAGGCAAAATGATTGATTCTAAGCAGTGACTCGTGTAGGTTTGGCAATGAACTCTTAAAAATGTGAAATGTAATAATTTAGGCAAAAAGTATAGTCTTAATGAGACAATCTATGCACTATAACCATTTCATCTCATTGAAGTAGTTATAGTGCCTGGACTTCCGTTGCGCTGTCCTTGCATTCAGTGTTAAATCATTTTGAAATAGTTTAACAGTAAATAAGGGTCCCTGACCACCCACAGCTGGGCCCCCACTGGAGGTGTGGCTTAGGCAGAAATTACACACTTCCTTAAAGCCATACCGATTCATACCAACAGTAGCTGCTGTGATAGGCTGGAAGTGTTCAGCCGATCACAGCCACCCTTTGCAGCTTGGGCTAACACTCCTTAATTAGTTCCCATGGATTCTCATTTAGCATTAAAGCATTTAAAAACAGTTTCATTTAATGAAATGGAAGGCTGGCACCAGAGGACTACAGACACTATAGCCACTTCAATGAGATGAAGTGGCTACTTTGTCTACACTGTCCCTTTAAATCTTCTATACCTATAAACCGGAGTTTTCTTTACAATGTAGCTATATTGCTCCGAGTTATATATTATTATTGAATGTTTTATCCAGCGGTGTAATGTCTACAATGGTGACGGTTCCCCTTTTAATTAGATTCTATTTGGCCTCCTGGAAAGCAGAATGGGTGACTGGCAGATAATGGTCGATTAAGCTGACGCTCTAATAGTATATCTGGCTCCTGACAGCGTCTGCATTAGGGAAGGTTTAGCCACTAGAAAGTTTACAATCTGCTTTCAGGATGGTGTGACTGTGTTTATCCTTATCCCCAGCTCTAGGATTCGGTTTGACATCTTCAGACAGAGCTGATTATCTGACGTTAACTCAATCAGTCCTGAATATAAGCAGCATTTAGTAGAAGATGTGACGTTTTGGGAGACAATGCATCGTTTGTATGGCTTACTGTAAATGTCAGTCGCCGTGTGCTTTAGGTGCGGGGAGGAGGGGTATTTTGCTACGTCCATCTGTCATGCAAATTTGACATAGCCGCATCTTGTAAGCACTAATTTACACACCATACTGCCTAACGTAACATGCTAGCAAATGGAGAGAAACGGTTTTACTTCTAAAAGGGACCAAAGCTCGGCACTTTCGTTTTTTTAATGCAGTCTGTAAAAAATGTATGAATAATATAAACAAAAAAACAAAAAAATAATTAAATTAAAATAATAACAAAAAATAAACTCATAGTTAAAGTTCCTGCGTTTGCTGAGAATTTCCAGACTTTTTTAGGTCTTTTCTTCACTGCCTAAACCAGGAAGTCACTCAGCCAATCATCATGCGCACTAAGCGTTCTTTGGAACGTCTGAGTCTATTTCCCTTAGTGGCAAAGTATGTCCAAGTGTAGACATAGGGTATCGTTAGCGCCATTCAATTGGCAAGGCACAGGCGCTACATGTCTGCAGTCTATAGGTTCATTTGATTATTTCTGGAGCCTGTTCTGGATGTTTTAGGAAACGGGACCACAGATGGGGCTTAAAAGGCAATAAGAGTCTGAAAAGAAGAGATTAGTCTGGGGTTTATGTCAATGCAGTTTGATGCTGGTGCCTTGATCACTATATTTAGGAACGTAGAGAAGGACGCATTCTGAGTAAGCTCACCTCCCAAGTTAAGTTACACAGGGTTATCCACTAAAGGGAGAATTCCACGAATTCAATAAGAATTCAAAATGAATCTCAAATTTAAGGCCAAAGCAGTAGAACTGAAAACTAATTCAGCTATCTTGGTCTAAATTGTGACATTTTTGTCAAATGAATTTTAAATTCCCATAAATTCTCAATTTAGTAAATAACTAATAATATAATAATAATAATAATATGACTATTAAAGAATTAGCATTTGACATCACAATCCAGTTCAGTCAAGGCACCGGCAGAACACACGTTGCATTGGAGGAGGAGAGGAATTTGCAACATTGTTTCTGTGTCTTCGCCTCGGACAGGGAGCCAAGATGGAGGCACACAGTTCCAGCAATGAGATAGATACCGAGTGGATTTTTACATTTCATTTTGTTTTTTCCAGATCACACACGGACACATTTTTGCAAAAATATAGCGGATAAGTAACCTTAATATTAGAAATCCTGGAAAGTGACTTTTCCCCTTTAATTGTTATTTTCTCAATATCGGTTTCGGTTGTTAGCCAAAATGTACCAAATCTGTTTGCCAAACCTGGACAGTTGGTTATTTCATTTTCAAGCAACTGTCAGGCCATCTCTTTAATGGATCTTTATTGATATGTATGTCAATATTGCACTGGTTTTTTTCTCTGTAAGGTTTTGCTAGGAAGTGCCCCTTGGTTAGGGTATGCACTAGGCCCCCTGTCTGTTTACGGTTGGAGAATTGTCCCCAAGTGGGTACTCAGGATTCTATGCAGCGTAACTCCCATAGTAATTTTAGTTTGAATTCCCCACAAATCCCACAATGGGGCTCTAACATAGGTATTTAAACCTCTTTTTTATTTGTTCATTAATTGAAATATTTACAGCTTCATTCAATAATAATTACATTAAAATACAAAAGATTTATTCAGTGTCTAGGTTTCTTATTTATGCTGGATAACCATACTAAGACTAGATCTTGCTGCAATGTGATTATTGTTATTATTACTGGTATTTATATAGCGCCAGCATATTCCGTAGTGCTTTACAATAATATCAAAGGGGGGGATTTAACAATAAATGAGACAATTACAAAAACTTACAGGAACAATAGGTTGAAGAGGGCCCTGCTCAAACGAGCTAACACTAGACTGATCACTTTTTTGTGGATAACCAACCTATCCCTAGTAAAATAGATTACTGACGAATATTTACATTTCAGTTTTTTGTAAATTTTTTAAATTTTTTTGTAAATTTTCACTGTATCTATTTATTTTGTACCACCTTACCACTAATTTATTGTTTCATGAATTCTGTATCTACAGGACTAATTAATTAATGGAAAGAATTATGCAAGTTGTGCGGTGAATCTACCGAAATACACAGGAAACAGAGTGTTGCATTAAAGTAAATAGAATGTTGCAGCAAAATAAAGAGAATGTTGCAATACAGTAAATAGAATGTTGCAAAAAAAGCAGAATGCTGGCACAAAGACATTAGAATGTTGTAGCACAGTAAAGATAAGGCTTCAATAGAACTCAACTGTAGACAATTAAACAGTATGTTGCAGCAAAACGAATTGATTGTTGAGATAGCAATCACACCATATTTTTTGCTCCAAGAAACTAAATGTCACCTACTCCCCCTTCATTACTTGTCCTTTAATTACCCAGAGAAGGTTTTAATGTATGGCTGCTTGACAAGCCATTAAGAAAACATAATATTTCTGGACTCTGGGAGTGCCACTCTAAAATATTTCACACAATGCTGATTTCGCATCTGTAGCTTGGATTCTAGCAAAAGACATGTACTAGTTCGTTGTTTGCGAAGTGAGATTTAATAAGCATTTATTACATTCCAGACAGATTTTCGCTCTCCACCCCCCTCTCTCCCTTGTGTAGAATCGGCATGGCAGTTTTTGTTTTATTCATATTCGGACGCTTGTTCATTCTTCTGTGCGAGAATATCAAATCTTCCCTTCTTATAAATTATTCAGAGGTCTGGCCCTGTTTATTCAGACATTACTGAACGAACAGTGCCCTTCCACCCACATACACGGCAGGCTGACGCAATCTGCCCGGCGTTTTTGTGACAAGCAACACAGTATTCCACTCAACTACCTACTTAATAATTTAGGATTATGTCTGTACATTCACTCATTGGGCTACGTGTCTATATATTCGTTTCCAAGACAGATTTACGGACGCTAACAAGTCACTTGTGCAAATATTCATTGCCGTATAGTATGAAGGGGAAGGCTCAATCTCTCTAAAAGGGTTACCAGGGAGTATTTTGAGAAATTTATTATTCTGATTTAGTACCCAATACGCTATAGATGAAGTTGTTTACGTACTGTATTTTGTTTTTGTGTAGTGATTTTGTCTGTACAGAATTGTACGTTCTGTATTTCAGAACTCCTGCGTTCTCTGTTTTGGATGCAGCGGCAGGAGCTGTAATAGTAATTATCAACTCATTAGAAGACAATAATGTGTTTGTTACGAGAGAGAATGCAGAGGTGGCTCGGCTGAGACATAACTTGTGCGAGCCATAAATTGCACACACTCCCAAAAATGTTTGTTGAGCCTTCTTTACAGGGTCTTATTCTGAAGGGACAAGAAAACGGCTTAATAATTTATTATTTTATTGTTAATAAAGCAATTTGTTCTGCATCTCTGCTTAGAAACCACAGAGTTATCGATTACGGGATGCATGCTGACTATTGTGCGAAACAAAGGGCTATATTTACTAAACTGTGAGGTTTGGCCACCTGACAACTGACATGCGAAACGTAGACAAAAATAGAACCGAAAAAAATATCTCCTTAGGGAGTAGTAGAAAGTCACCAATTAGGTGAAGCTATAAAGGTTGTGGGTAGAAGACAATGCAGTAATGAGAGGTTATAGAGAGAAATTGGAGTCAGATTTTAAGATAGAATGCCGGCTGGGGTTTGTGTACATTTGAAGTGGGAGGGAGGGCTTAAGAGGCCAGGTGTTTGTTAAGATATTCCACCAAACCTTGAGACACCAAACCTTCCTCTCTTGGAAGTGATAGAACTTTGCTACCAGAGAGGCTCTGCCAAATTGGAGCAAATACCCACCCTGCACCTCACCACTGGGAGCCATGAAATATATCTGGGCAGAAGGTGGCATGGGCATGCTGATATCTGGGTAGAAGGTGGCATGGGCATGCTGTGTGCCAGGGATGCAATTCATGTCACTGACAATACACACCATGTGGGCCTATCACGGCTACCCAACAGCAAAGTATGGTAGACATGTCTTGCATCGGCCTTTCATAGGGTACGAGAGCTTGTATAATGTCAATGCTGAAACTGGAATTTCTGGGTGAATGATATCTGTTATGGCGTGCATAACACACGTTATCACATGTATGTAGTCAGTGCTCTTTTTGGGAAAATAGGAGGACCAGGAATGAGTGAGAGGTCTCAGACACTCCCTGGTCTGTGTTCAGCTCACTGCAGAAGTTGCAAATTCTTCATGAACTGGGCACAGCTGCTTCTGTCAAAGCGGACTAATAAGGCGAGGTGGGAAATCCCATTAAAAAGTTACTGGTAGCGAGGTGATGGAACAACTTCACGTTTTTATAAAGATTTCTAAACGCGATTCTTAAAATTCATTAGCTCAGATAAGACGCTTTCCCAGGGCACCGATGCAAATCTGAAATTCAATTATTCTAATTGTTTTACAAACCAGGATTAGGAGTACCTGATCGTTGATGATAATTCCCACCTCCTGATTTCTAACGCAGGACATTTTTTAAATAAAAAAACATTGGGATGTTTGCTTGTAGCCATAAACAAACACTGGTACCACTGCTATTCTGTTCCATTTGCAGAGATTATACAGGTGATGTTGACCTTTCGTACAATGCATTAAATGACTGTTTGAAAACAAACCCCAGGTATAGTTAGAATGACCTCATAGTATCAGTTGGCATCGAGCACACTTGATAAATACATCACTGTTTGGATTCATATCACTTCCCATGAAAACATGAAAGTCCTTTCTAAAACAACTTCTGTTCCTTCCAATCAATACCTAGCGGCTATACATGCTGCTTATTTCTACAGTGATTATCAGTACACCTTCTACATGTTTGAAATAGCTTTGTATGCGCTATTTTGTACGTTTATTTTTGCGTTTTGCATTTTGTGAATGGGACAAAAAAGTACCCAGTTAGACTCAGAGTTTGATACTGTTAATTCCTTAAAGTGACACTATAATCACCTAAACAACTTTACCTTAATGAAGCAGTTTTGGTGTATAGATCATGTCTCTGCTATCTCACTGATCATTTCTCTGCCATTTAGGAGTTAATACAGCAATAGCCACACCTCCCTGTATGTGACTTGTACAGCCTTCCTAAACACTTCCTGTAAAGAGGCATCTAATGTTTACAATTTCTGTATTGCAAATACCGTTTCATTTAGAATTTAGTCACATCCAGGGAAGGCACAGAACCAGAACCAGAACAGAAACAGAAATAAAACAGATTTTTGACTCCAAACTTGTGGGGTGAAGGAAAATGGGGTCTTTGGGGATCCTATCTATGTTTCTATCAGAATCCAGTTCAGTCATGGCACAGCCAGGGCACCCTTTGTTTCTGTGTCTCCTCCTCTCTCTATTTTCACCGATGTTGTCTGCCAGGTGCAGGGATTGATTGACAGGGAGCTAAGATGGAGGCACCCAGTAACACGTAAGAGATAAATCCGGCAGTGTGGATTTCACTAACAAATACTTGTTAAATATTGGGGATTCGGACATATAATCTTACAAATCAGAGAAAGCACAGTTCCCCTTTAAAACATTATAAGAGCTTTTATGGGACCATAATCTCCAACCACAAGCACTTCATAAAACACTGTACAGCGTCCCATGGCAAGTAACCTCGCTGTAACGTCCCGGGCAGAGTAGACCCTTAATCACATTTTATTACTCAATATCCTGAGACAGACTTCCATGAATTCATTATGTCTCGCTGGGATGCTGAATAGTTACACTGTATATTTAATATTTATATTCTCCAGAGACTTCATTACACGTTCTGTTTCACATCAGATCTGTATCTCTCCACTCCAGGGTGGTTCAGTGACCCCTCCGAGGGTTCTCAAAAAGTCAGGTCTTTGGGGATTATTCACTAAATGATGATTCATGGTGAATTCTCTGAACTGCAAAGAGTTGGAGAGTTTCTCAAATGCTGCTCTCTTACACAAAGTCCTGCAATTTGATTCCTAAACCCATTGTTTGTTGTATACACCCCTCACACACACTGAGTATTGATTAACTCTATGAATATCTGTCCAAGGCTGGCGGGCATGCTGACCATGTACATGGCTAGCAGACAGACATGCTAAACAAATAAAGATTTGGTTGGCTAAATACAGATTAGGGAACAGCGTACACCCAATAAAATACTATTTAAAATTTTACAAGGCAACTTAAAATCACCTATCTCAGTAAACAAATATGGGGGTTCAGTTACACCATATGGCCATATTGCCCACCAATACGCCACAGTACCCCAATATCAGTGGGTTGGACACTAATAATGGAGTACTGTGATGTAGTGGTGGGCTTAACACGATATGGCCATATGGTGTAACTGAACCCCCATATTTGTTTACTGAGAGATGTTAAGTAGAACAGATAAAATGTTCTGTGTTCTCCATCATTTGTATTTTGTGTATACCGTAGATATAGATAGATAGACAGACAGACAGACAGACAGATAGATAGACAGACAGATAGACAGATAGATAGATATACATACAGATAGATAGACAGACAGACAGACAGATAGATAGACAGACAGATAGACAGATAGATATACATACAGATAGGTAGATAGACAGACAGATAGATAGATGGATAGATAGAGCGATAGATAGACAGACAGATAGATAGATGGATAGAGCAATAGATAGATAGATAGATAGATAGACAGACAGACAGATAGATGGATAGAGCGATAGATAGATAGATAGACATACAGATAGATAGATAGATAGATAGATAGGCAGACATAGATAGATAGACAAATAGATAGACAGACAGACAGATAGATAGATAGATAGATAGACAGACAGATAGATAGAACCAAAGCAATGAGTAAGCGCTAAATAACAACAATATCTATCTTTTTAGATAGATAGATAGATAGATAGATAGATAGACAGATAGATAGATAGACAGATGATAGATAGACAGACAGATAGATAGATAGACAGACATATAGATAGATAGACAGACAGATAGATAGAACCAAAGCAATGAGTAAGCGCTAAATAACAACAATATCTATCTTTTTAGATAGATAGATAGATAGACAGACAGATAGATAGATAGATAGATAGACAGATAGATAGATAGACAGACAGACAGACAGACAGATAGATAGATAGATAGACATACAGATATATATATATATATATATATATAGATAGATAGATAGATAGATAGATAACTAGATAGGTAGGTAGGTAGATAGATAGATAGACAGAAGATAGATAGATAGACAGATAGACAGATAGATAGATAGACAGATAGATAGATAGATAGACGATAGATAGATAGATAGACATACAGATAGATAGATAGACAGATAGATAAATAGTTAGGTAGGTACATAGGTAGGTAGGTAGATAGATAACTAGATAGGTAGGTAGATAGGTAGATAGATTGATAGATAACTAGATAGATAGCTGGGTGGATGGATAGATAGACAGACAGACGATAGATAGAGAGAGATAGATAGATAGATGGGTAGACAGACAGACAGACAGATAGATAGACATAGACAGAGAAAATCTAATACAAGTGATGGATAATCCCATCTTTCTGTTCAGAGAATGTCTATTCCCAGGAGTCTTTGCGATAGTATGTATATTATATACATAATATTAGACACACTTCAGTGTTTAGACAGGACAAGGGCTGTAAGTAGAATGTAAGAAGGGGATTTCACCTCCTGGTTTGAAATATAAATACCAGTAAAATAAATATTTAACCCTCCGAGGACCAGGGAAAGCCTATTTCAGGTTCTTTAAAGGGATGGAAATTTGAACATATATATATATAATTAATTCTCTTACGTAAAATCATTCTCTTGTGATAAAGTAAGGAGGAGTGGAGTTTAAGCCTCATTCCTTTATTGAAGTGTGGTACAGTGTCCAACTGAAAACTTTAATCTGAAGATAATTACATTGTAACGGGATATATGTTCTATGGCCCCTGAATATTGTATTATTACAGTTTATTGTAGTGCTTATGGTGCTAGGTCAGTATCAGTGCAGTCCCTCTGGTTTTCGTCAAACCATTTTAAACTGAGCGCATGTTGAGTCCAAAGCTGAGCCACCCAACGTAGGACATCAGCTCTGCCAAATCGCCAGAAACCCTTTTCCGGGCTGTCCCTAGTCTGTGGCAATCCAGCAGTGCTGAAGGGGTGATTTTGCTGCAGTTACCCGGCAGAGTTGGTTCCACGGGGCCCAATCCCAGTGTTTCGCAGTGCGTACAGACTCGCCTCGCCTGCCTGTGTTATACAACACATGGATGAATTATTAGGAAATCTCACTGCCTCATTATGACAAGTTGAAGAGGTGGGTTTAGTGTGCCAGTTAATCCTCCAGTTTATGTCATAGTCATCGTCTTTTCGCACCATAGTGCTCTATGCTATATTGGGGCTTGGAAAGTCCATTTAGAGGGAGACTCTAGGACAGTAACGGCTTTATCTGATTGAAATGGTTATAATGCATGGAGTTCCCTGGCACTGTCCTACTGTTCAATACTAAACGATTTTTACTAGATTAATGATAAACAAGAGTCCCCAGTACCCCATCCCTGTGCTGCTTAGCATATTGAGCAGGGCATGACTGGCCCACCGGGATACAGGCAAATTTCCCGGTGGGCCGCGGCACCTCTGGCTATGCGGTGCTCTAATTCTGCCCTCACATAGAGAGGGCTGAGGGAGACGTGCAGCCGCTTTTAGTAATATCGCGGCAGCTGGCCGCGTGTAGGTGCTACCGGTCCGGAGGCACCCAGAGGGGACCGGCCGCATATCATGGTGGTGCTGGTCCGGCGGCACTCTCTCTAATAGTGACAGCAGCAGCTGTCAGAAAGCACAGGAGGACTGAGGGAGGAGCAGATCTGACTATCATGCTCTCTCGGGGTTCCCATAATTCCCAGCATGGACACATCATAGAGTAGTGATTAGAGAGACACAGGAGGAGGGGGGAGAAAGAGACAGAGGGAGAAAATAGAGACACAGGAGGAGGAGGGAGAAAGAGAGAGTGGGGAAGAGAGACACAGGGGAGGGGAAGAAAGAGACAGATGGGGAAGAAAGAGACAGAGGAGGAAAAGAGAGACACAGGGTGAGGGGGTAGAAAGAGACAGTGGAGGATCTGGGGAGAAAGAGACACAGGGGGAGAGAGAGACACAGGGAGGAGAGGGAAGAGAGAGACACAGGGGGAGAGAGAGACACAGGGAGGAGAGGGAAGAGAGAGAGAGACAGTGGAGGCTATGGGGAGGAAGAGCCACAGGGGAGAGACACAGAGGGGGGAGAAAAAGATACACAGGAGGGGAGAGAGAGACACAGGGGAAAGAGAGACAGAGAGGGAGGGAGAGACAGAGTGGAGGCTCTGGGAGAAAGACATAGGAGAGAGAGACACAGGAGGAGGGAGAAAGATACACAGGGGGAGGGGGAGAGAGAGACACAGGGCGGAGAGGGAAGAGAGACACAGGGGGAGGGGAGAGAGAGACAGTGGAGGCTCTGGGGAGAAAGAGATACAGGGGGAGAGAGACACAGGGGGAGGGGGAGAGAGAGACACAGGGAGGAGAGGGGGAGAAAGAGACACAGAGGGGCGGGGGGAAGACAGAGACACAGAGAGGGACTGGGGGCAGACAAAGAGACACCCAGAAGGTTTGTTGGCGGAACAAAGAGATATACAGAAATAAAGGGGGAAAAAGTGACACAGAAGGTTTGTGGGCGGCCGAGCTGTGCTGGGGGAGAAAGACACACAGATGGACTGGAGTTAGAAAGAGACACACAGAGGGGATTTGGAAGGGGAGAAAGACAATGGGGCTGGGGCCAAGACACACACAAAAGGGGCTAGGGGAAAGAGACATACAGAGGGCTGGAGAAGAGTAAAACGAGACACACAGAGGTCTGGGATGAAGTAAAAGACACACAAGGGGGGCTGTAAGAGACATAAAGGAGAAAAAATGGAGACAAGATATACTAAACAAGGTAAAAAAAAAATCAAAGGAGGGAATAATCCAGCACGAAATTCAAAAGGGGGTTAAGAGAAACACAAGAGAAGATGCATTGTGTGTGTGTGTCTAATGCTCTCCCTGTAACTCAGCTCTTCAGCACTGGAGTTTATGCCGAAGAGCTAATTGACAGGTGAGAGATAGACTTCCTATTAAAGATTTTCCTTCCAAGTTATACATTTTGCTAACACAATGTACAGATAGACACATTAAAGGACCACTATAGTGGCAGGAAAACATACTCATTTTCCTGGCCCTATAGTGTCCTGAGGGTACCCCCACCCTCAGGGTCCCCCTCCCGCCCGGCTCTGGAAAGGGGAAAACTTACCTTTTTCCAGCGCTGGGCGGAGAGCTCTCCTCCTCCGATCCTCCTTCTCTCCTCCCCGTCGGCTGAATACGCGCAGCGCGGCAAGAGCTGCCGCGCATTCAGCAGTCACATAGGAAAGCATTCATAATGCTTTCCTATGGACGCTGGCGTCACTGTGAAAATCACAGTAGCACGCAAAAGCACCGTAACAATGAGACAGCCACTAGAGGAATTGGGGGAAGGCTTAACCCATTCATAAACATAGCAGTTTCTCTGAAACTGCTTTGTTTATGAAAAAATGGGTTAACCCTAGCTGGACCTTGCACCCAGACCACTTCATTAAGAGTGGTCCTTTAATGTGTGTATTAGTAATATATATATAATTATGCCTATAATATTGACTTATTTTAATATACATTCAAAGTGAAGCTCACACTCATAGGACTTCATAAAAAAGAAAATTGTTTTTTATAGTTGTGCAAATGCATACATTCCCCATTTTATTCCCATTACCAAACTTTCCTTAATATGTGAAGGTAGACTGAAACATTGATTATATGCAAATGTACGCCTGCTTAAAGTAAAGCCGCTTTTTTTGTTTATTTTGAAGCCCTATGAGTGCTTTCTTTCGTTGCATTAATAGTTTTCAATTTTAAGTTATCTTTTCCACCTCTATATCAGCACACTATGCTGGCGAGACGCATTATTGGGCTGGTATAGAATTTCTCCAGGGCTGCTTTTAGTTCCCAGTCCCCGATAGTGAGGAATTATTAGCTTGATCAGCAACAGGTGGCTGTGATTGGCTGAGGATGTCAGCTGACTGCTTTCAGCCTATCACAGCACCCATTTCAGGCATGAATTTGTATGGCAAGAAGGAAGTGTGTAACCTCTGCCTTAGCCACGCCTTCAGTGGGGCAGGGCTATGGGAAGCCAGGGACCCTTGCTCAGTCTTAAACTGCTCAAAAATGGTTTAACACTGAATGGAAGGACAGTGCCAGGGGACTCCAGGCACTATAACCACTTCAATGAGACGGCCTGTCTATAGTGCCTACAGTGTCAATTTTTATTTTCATGAAAAAAACTTCACACTCTAAATAAAGAGTATTAGACAGATATACAATTTTATAGAAGCACAAACAAAGTATTTATAGTTTGACAGTTGGAGTCCCTAGGAGAATGCTTCCTATAGGCACCCGCATAGCAGTAAATCCAATTCTATCCATAGCTGGTGGACTTACCAGAAGTCAATAGTTAATTAAAGTTCAGTGAGCATATGGTTTGCACATGGTCGTTTGTGAATAAGCCCCTTAGTAAATCCAAACCTGTGAACAATCTTTATTGTCCATGTGATCATCTCAAGGATCCAGTGTATCCTAACCTTTCCAAAGCCTTTCTCACCAATTAACTAATGTGGTTCTTACAATCCCTGTAGATTGCAAGCTTTGGAGAACAGCATTCCCGCACCATCTGTTTCCTTGTGTGTAAAATGGTCCCACGATGCATTTTCCTTCTGCACAATTTTGCAGAATGAATAAAATGTCAGTTATAATGATAGTGAAAAATCTAAATATACAAAAGTGTGAGCGCTCCTCTAAAAATCATCAACGCCAAAAATAAATACAATAATATTTAATATGTATATATAAAAACAAACAAACACATGGATTACAATTCCTGACAAGGCTCATCTAGAATCTAAAGCCTTGTCAGGTTTTTTTACAATATATGTGTTTGTTTTTTAAATGCATATTAAATATTAGTATATTCATTTTTGGTGTTGATTTTTTGAGGAGCGCTCACAATTTTGTATATTTAGATTTTTTACTATTTCCAAGTCGCTCTTTTGTGTGAAGCAGCCCAGATTAATTTTATCATTTCCTTTATCTACGTGACCCACGCTATATTTCTATTACTACTATCTTGATACAATGATAGTAAATACTTGTTGCCAGCATTGCACAGAATGAAAATGATAACATAAAGGACTGTCAATGTATACTTTCACTATATATCTATGTTAGCGTAAATCCATCTGGAAGCTGAAGAGTTAATGAGGCAGGAATGAAGTCATGGTTTCGTGTCAACATTCAGACTAAATGCAAATATTCCTGTGTTCCCCGTGCTGCTCATTGGACGCTGTAATTTGTAGAGAGCGAAGAGCACACAACTCATTACAAAATAAATTCATTGATTATATATTGGGCCTTGCCCTGGCTGAGAGTGATTGCAGCTGCAGTCCAGTGACTATCTATCAATGCTTTCTATAGATCTCAGATTTTTTTCCGTTGCTGTCCAGTTTGCACAGAATCGCACTACAAAAGTATAATTTACACATTTCAGTGTGGCGAAGAGACTGGCAGGCTATGGGGACTAAGCAGAGCTACAGTGTTTATAAAATTACTCCTAAATGGTTTAAATAAAAACCAAGGACACTGCCATTGTAGTCATACCACCATAACAACTACCATGGCGTGTAGTAGTTATGGTGCTCTGAGAACCCATTGAAATACATTCCTATAAAGAGCAGGATTTTGCGAGAACAAATAGAAATGTGGTCTGGTACCTAAATGTAATGCAGCATGTGTGAATCTGCATATTGTCACACTGCCTTCTGGGAATGTGTAAGAAATGTCATTCTTTAATCACATGTACTTAAAGAGTACTTAAAGGGGACCTATAGTCCCTAAATTAGCAATCGTTATTTCAAGACTATAGGTTCCCTTCTGTTCACCCCCCTGTGCTGCTAAAAATTAAACTGAGATAAATAAAAAAACTCAGAGAAGCAATGAATTGGAGGCATGCATGCGCGGTCCAATACTGTGGACCTCCATCAAATGTTGTTATAAGAATTTGGTTCACAGACCACTTTTGTGACAAACGTTCCTTGCCGAGGACGTTTGCCAAGAATTCATGGAGAAGTGTAGAAGCTGGCCTCCTGCCCACCGACTATGGGCCTTATACAAAGACTCTGTTCGGGAGTTAAATCTCCCCAACTGCCATTAGTAGCTTGCCCTGGGTGCCCCTGGCTCGGCACTTTCCCTTCATGCGAATCAGGGCCGGACTGGGAATTAAAAGCAGCCCTGGAAAAAAAATATTTACCAGCCCCATAATGCATCGCGCCAGCATAGTGTGCAGATACAGAGTTAGAACAGATAACTTAAAATTAAAAAGTACTTCAACGTAAAAAGCGCACTCATAGGCTTCAAAATAAACAAAAGTGCAGATTTATTTTAAGCAGGCGTGCCTTTGCATGTAATCAATGTTTCAGTCCAACCACCTTGACATATTAAGGAAAGCTTGTTAATGGGACTGAAATGGTGAATGTATGTAGGGCACAACTGTAAAAAATGTTTATTTTGAAGTCCTGTGGGTGTGCTCTTCACTTTAAATATGTTATTGTGCTGGAGTATGTACCTAGAAACAAGACTGGGCCAATATCTGCTCATTACATATGGTACATATTAATTACATTTCTCTGTGTATTATGCATTTATAAATGTACATTAATATGTGTAAATATAATAGAGATATAAAACTAATACACACATTAATATACATGTCATATACTAATGGCGGATCCAGAGCCTGAGCCTGAGAGGGGCACTTGTAGATTATTTAAAGAAATATTCCGTGCACAATAACCACTACTCCTCTGTGTAGTGGTTATGGTGCCAGGAGCGTCGGCACCCCCTCCCAGAGTAAGTCGTCAAACCGTTTAAGAACAGTTTGACACCTTACCTGGAGTCTGCTCGGATATGGGGCTGTAGTAGGGTATAGGAGCAGTGGTGCAATGTGTGTGAAAGGTTCAGTGTGTGGGTGGGCAGTGTGTAAATGTGTATGGTGTGTGTGTGTGTGTGGGGGCAGTGTGTGAATGTGTATGGTATGTGTGTGGGGCAGTGTGTGTATGGGGCTAGAGTTCACTCCTACTACTGGGACCACCCAGTGTTCACACTCGTGAGAGCCGGAGCGTTGCCCCAGGTCCTCTCTTCCTCCCCTGCCGACTGGCTGCACGGTGCCTGTGGAACGGGGAGGGAGATCGGCCGGCAGGGCAAGGCCTTGGGGGCTTTGTGATATATACTGCCCCTATGTGTGTCTCTTTATCTCCAGCCCCTCTGTGTGCCTTTTTGTCTCCCCAGTCACTCTGTATGTTTCTTTCTCCCCCTCACTGCTCCTCTGTGTCAATGTCTCCCCTCTCCTTCCCAGTCTCTCTCTTCCCCCTCTGCCTCTTTCTTCCCCTCCCCTTGTGTGTCTCTCTCTCATTTCTCCCTCTTTGTCTCTCTCTTCCCCCTCTGCCTCTTTCACCCCTTTCCCTGTGTCTCTTCCTCCCCATCTCTCTCCCTCCCCCCTTTCCCTGTGTCTCTCCCCTCCTCCCCCCTTTCCCTGTGTCTCTCCCCCCTCCTCCCCATCTATCTCCCCCTCCTTTCCCTGTGTCTCACCCCTTCCTCCCCATCTCTCTCCCTCCCCAGTGAGCCACTGTAAATTAAGGGCAGAGGGCACTTGCACTGCGGTAAAGATGGGGCTGGGCAGTAGGAGAGTGCAGTGCAATCAGTGCACTCCCCTCCTGTGGGTCACCAGTAGACTGGTGCACCTGCCCAGGATCAGAGCCGGTGCAAGGATTTTTGCCGCCCTAGACAAAATAAAAATTTGCTGCCCCCCCATGTGACATCACAATGCCCCACCTATATGAACTAACGCCAGTGCTGCACACAGTGTGTGTTTACATTAAAAAGCCTGCAGGGACCAGCTATAGACACCAGAATCACTTCATTAAGCTATAGTGTCCCTTTAATGTGAGGTACATTATAGATTAGTGTCACTAATAATATACTAGATTGCCTACTTACAAGCAGATGAGGATGATGATGGGCTGCAGTTTGGCTCCACTGGACCACCCCCGGGTTAGCCCCCCCATATTGAGAATTTTAACAAAAGATTATTCCATTTGTTAGATCTTTGTTAGATCAGGTTTGATCAACAATTTTTTTCGTTAGATCTACTTTAAAATATGCGATATTAACAATCATTGTCAGGGGGGGCTAACCCGTAGCCAGCCCCCCCTCAACAAAAATTTGGAGAAAATGTTGTTGATTATGATAGCTCTACGTTAGATCAGGTTTGATCAGGCAAAATTTTTGTTTGATCTAGTCTAATTACTGAGATATTGCATATATAATTAGGGCTGGCCCCCCCTCAACTGAAATTTGGACAAAATGTTACTGATTTTGGTAGCTATTCGTTAGATCAGGTTTGATCAACTGTTTTTTTCGTTAGATCTATCACGCAAGAGGCGGTATTCACTACTTAACTTTGTGGGCGTGACTACGGGTTAGCCCCCCCTCAAGTGAAATTTGAATTTTTTTTATTGATTTTGGTAGATATTCGTTAGATCAGGTTTGATCAACTGTTTTTTTCGGTAGATCTATCACGCAAGAGGCGGTATTCACTACTTAACTTTGTGGGCGTGACTACGGGTTAGCCCCCCCTCAAGTGAAATTTGAATTTTTTTTTATTGATTTTGGTAGATATTCGTTAGATCAGGTTTGATCAACAATTTTTTTCGTTAGATCTATCACGCAAGAGGCGGTATTCACTACTTAACTTTGTGGGCGTGACTACGGGTTGCTCCCCCCTCAAGTCGAAATTTGAATTTTTTATTGATTTTTGGTAGATGTTATTCGTTAGATCAGGTTTGATCAACTGTTTTTTTCGTTAGATCTATCACGCAAGAGGCGGTATTCACTACTTAACTTTGTGGGCGTGACTACGGGTTAGCCTTCCCTCAAGTGAAATTTGAATTTTTTTTTATTGATTTTGGTAGATATTCGTTAGATCAGGTTTGATCAACTGTTTTTTTCGTTAGATCTATCACGCAAGAGGCGGTATTCACTACTTAACAAAGGGGGCGTGACTACGGGTTAGCCCCCCCTCAAGTGAAATTTGAATTATTTTTTATTGATTTTGGTAGATATTCATTAGATCAGGTTTGATCAACTGTTTTTTTCGTTAGATCTATCACGCAAGAAGCGGTATTCACTACTTAACTTTGTGGGTGTGACTACGGGTTAGCCCCCCCTCAAGTGAAATTTGAATTTTTTTTTATTGATTTTGGTAGATATTCGTTAGATCAGGTTTGATCAACTGTTTTTTTTCATTAGATCTATCACGCAAGAGGCGGTATTCACTACTTAACTTTGTGGGCGTGACTACGGTTAGCCCCCCTCAAGTGAAATTTGAATTTTTTTATTGATTTTGGTAGATATTCGTTAGATCAGGTTTGATCAACTGTTTTTTTTCATTAGATCTATCACGCAAGAGGCGGTATTCACTACTTAACTTTGTGGGCGTGACTACGGTTAGCCCCCCCTCAAGTGAAATTTGAATTTTTTTTTATTGATTTTGGTAGCTATTCGTTAGATCAGGTTTGATCAACTGTTTTTTTCGTTAGATCTATCACGCAAGAGGCGGTATTCACTACTTAACTTTGTGGGCGTGACTACGGGTTAGCCCCCCCTCAAGTGAAATTTGAATTTTTTTTTATTGATTTTGGTAGCTATTCGTTAGATCAGGTTTGATCAACTGTTTTTTTCGTTAGATCTATCACGCAAGAGGCGGTATTCACTACTTAACTTTGTGGGCGTGACTACGGGTTAGCCCCCCCTCAAGTGAAATTTGAATTTTTTTTTATTGATTTTGGTAGCTATTCGTTAGATCAGGTTTGATCAACTGTTTTTTTCGTTAGATCTATCACGCAAGAGGCGGTATTCACTACTTAACTTTGTGGGCGTGACTACGGGTTAGCCCCCCCTCAAGTGAAATTTGAATTTTTTTTATTGATTTTGGTAGATATTCGTTAGATCAGGTTTGATCAACTGTTTTTTTCGTTAGATCTATCACGCAAGAGGCGGTATTCACTACTTAACTTTGTGGGCGTGACTACGGGTTAGCCCCCCCTCAAGTGAAATTTGAATTTTTTTTTTATTGATTTTGGTAGATATTCGTTAGATCAGGTTTGATCAACTGTTTTTTTCGTTAGATCTATCACGCAAGAGGCGGTATTCACTACTTAACTTTGTGGGCGTGACTACGGGTTAGCCCCCTCTCAAGCAAAATTGATTTTGATAGATATTCGTAACAATAGAATGTACAAGTACAATTGCAAAATCGTTATGTCCATAGCTTACAAACTGATAACGCTTTACATGGCTTCATTACATTGTTGTGAACAGTTACATTTTATGAATGCGAGGGTAGATATGGTGAAGAAAGTGGAGAATGGTGTAAAGTGTGAGGAGGATGGGGTGGATTTACTTTAAACCAGGTATGATCAACTGTTTTTGTCATTAGATCTATCACTCAAGTGGTGGTATTCACAATCTTATTTTGATTTTGCACATAAATAGCAGTTGATTTTCATGTCAAGTCACAGGTGTCATCATAAACAGGAGATACCACAGACAAATATTCTCCTAATTTAGGAATTTGCTTGGAGTTTTGTTAACACAATGTGTAGGTCATTTTTAATATTTGTTTTATTCTCTACATGCACATTATTTAGGTGATAAAGTCCAGCATATGCCCAGCCTGTAGTTAATAGTGATATTGGAATATGCAAGGATAACCCTGAGTAATGCTGTGTATGACCTATTCTTTGATTGGATAATAATTTTCCCTCCAATTATAACAGTTGTCAAAGAAACACATACTGGTAGAAGTAAGCATCTGTGTGTTACGGTGGGTATTGGTTTAAGGTGTATGGGATATTTATATGCAAGTAAGAAATTAGCTACTTTCAGTGTATAATTTCCATGGGTATATTTGTTTATCAGCATGGATATGCTTATAGACATGTGCATGTATGACAATATTACATTTTCAGCGACAGAACAGCAGAAGTCATGACTGTCCCAACAATCCGGCACTTTTGGCAGCTATGCACACCCACCTATGTGCAGGCCATTAGTAGTGGGGCGCAAGAAGGCAGAGATGTACTGTGTTGCAGTACTGGTTAATTATTTTGTATGTGAAAAACTGCATGTTTGCAGAAACTTAGGCCTCTCATGTGTCCTAGAGAAAGGGTTTACAAAAAGGGAAATATTGAGAAAATTAGAATTTTCCTAAAAACAATTGATGGATATTGTAGAAGTTAAAGGATAACTGTCTGCAAATAAATAAGTTGTGCTTGAGAGATTGCAGCAGGTGTTGGCATTTTATATAGAAATGCTTTAATAAAAAAATACAAATTAAGTATATTACTAAGCTCTCTATGCCTATACAGCTCTATCAGTGGACAGACACTTTGTTCAGGCTCTTGTCTGTGTGAGGCTCAGTGTGTGTGAGGGGTGCTGTGTGTGGGGGGCAGTGTGTTTGTGGGAGCAGTGTGTGTGTATGGGGGGGCAGTGTGCAAATGTGTAAAGAAATATTGTGTGTGTGGAGGTAGGGGGGAGGAAGATTTGAAGCAAAAATATATTTATATATATTTTTTTCTTCTTATCTTTGCCCAGGGAGGGGGATATTACTTCCAAGTCCTAGTGGTCCTAGTGGGTAGTGTAGTCTAGCCTTCAGCTCCTGGGTACTCTCGCCAGATCTGGAGCATTTCCATGGTAACTGTGGCAACGCTCTGAGCTCGCGCCCCTCTGTGTCATTTCCCTCTTAACTCCTTTGTGTGTGTCATTGTCCCTTTCTCCAGCCCCTCTCTGTTTCACTGTCCCCTGAGACTGTAAACTCATTTGAGCAGGGTCCTCATATATTGTTCCTGTAACATTTGGTAACTGTCTCGTTTATTGTTAAACAATATTATTATTTATTACCAATAATAATAATAATAATAATAGTTATCTCCTTTCCCATCCCTTCTGTGTGTCTCTGCCCCCCCAAGCCCTTCTGTCTTTTCCCCCCTCCCCAGCCCACCTGTGTGCCACTGTCCCCTTCTCAGCCCTCACTGTGTCATTACCTTCTTTCCCAGCCTCTGTTTGCCTCTATCCTCCCAAAGTCCCTCCATGTTTCATCCTCCTCCCCAGCCCCTTCATGTATCTCATTCTCCCCCTAGCCCCTCCATTTATCAGATTCTCCCCCCTAGCCTCTTTGTGTGTCTCACCCCCCCACAGTCCCTCATGTGTCCATCCATGTTTCTTATCCCCCACAGCCCCTCCATGTGTCTCATCCCTCCATGTGTCTCATCCACCATCCCCTCTATGTGTATCATTCTCCCCTCCATGTGTCCCATTCGACCCCAAGCACCTCCATGTGTCTCATTCTCCCCACAGCCCCTCCATTCTCCCCCACAGCCTCTCCATGTGTCTCATTTCCCCAGCCCCTCCATGTGTCTCATTCTCCCCCAGCCACTACATGTGTCTTATCCTCCCTTAGCTCCTCCTTTTGTCTCATCCCCCTAACCCCTCCATGTGTCTCACCCCATCAGCCCCTCTATGTGTCTCATTCTCCCCCAGCCCCTTCATGTGTCTTATCCCCCCAGAGTCCCTTCATGTGTCTTACCCCCCACATGCCCTCAATGTGTCTTAGTCTGCCTGCTCAGCCCCTCCATGTGTCTTAATCTGCCCCCTTGTCTCTCATGCAGAGGCCCTTGTATACCGATTTGGTTACTTGAAAGTAGATTATATATGTAGCAATACGTTTATACTAGTAACTGAAAAAAGTCTAGTTTATCCATTAAAATTTTCTCATATTCTGGTTTTAGATGCCACGAAAACCAGCCATTGATAATCGCATTTTAAAAGAGACCTTAAAATCTTATCCAGGCATTTTTAATGATAAGGGAGAGTTAAAGTCAGCCTCTGATCCTATTTGGAGGGAAGTATGTTCTCACTCCTCCTTCCAGAAATATACCTCTGAGGCAAAAGAATCGGGCACGTCCCAGGGTATATTTAAACCAAAACAGATTCATGACTACATATTTCAAAATAGGTATGGTTTGCAGACTTTTTTGCGCATGGAATTTAGCAGCTTCTTACCTCAATCAAATGTTACTGAAATCATGGAAGAGCTGTGGTCTGACAGAAGCACAACTGATGAAGACTCTTCTGAAGGTGTCTTTGTGCACACGCAAGGAAATGAACCAACACTTCTATGGCAAATATCAATACCTTATGAAAAATATTTAGAAATTGAGCCAAAAACAGTGATCTATAATGAGGGTAACTGCAAGAAGAGGCGCAAGGTGCTTAAACAAAACACATGGACTGCTACAATCGCAGATGTGCTTTATAAGCAGCATGGAATCCCATGTGCTTTCTCCTTTAAGAGGAACAAAGTCCGTATAGGTGAAGACAAAACAAGAAAATTCATAACTGCAAATGGGCATTGCACAGAGTGCAAAGCAGTAGTGCATATTTCTGCAGAACAGGAACCTGATCTTGGTAACCCTTTAATTCTTCATGTTCGAGCCCCTGACACAAGACCCATACCACATTTAAAAAAAAATCAGTTGAGAGGTGAGAAGAGAAGGAAACTTGGAGAAGAAATGTTAAAAACATTACCCTCCAATTGGAGACGAGAAAAACTTGATTCTGAAATTACATTTGGAGAAAAGGAGCCACCCAACATGCCATCATTAAGAATTTGTCAAGATGCCAGACAGGAAGCTGTGGATCGCATGTTTGGTACACCTAAGTTGAAAGATCCGGTTTTATCACTCTCAGATGAAAAGTACTCATAAGTATGCAGGAGATATTCATACTATATCATATGACACTTTTTTTGTTCATTACTGGTCAAAGGAACAAATATATATTTATAAAATGTATTGTTCAAAGGCTTCCTTCTCCAAAATCCAGGTAGATGCCACAGGGAGTTTGGTATTAAAACTAAAACGAGAAAATAAATTGTCTGCTCATATTTTTTTATATGAGATTGTGATCAACTTTGAGAATACACAAATGAGTGTGTGTCAAATGTTGAGCGAAACACAAGATACTCCAACTATAACATTTTGGATGGAAAAATGGATAAAAGATGTACAGAAATTGCCTAAAGAATGTGTCTGTGACTTTTCTTGTGCATTACTTGGAGCAATCTCACGAGCCCTGAATGACTGCAGCCTGAACACCTACCTGAAGATCTGCATGTTGATTCTACTTGGGGAAAAAACTGAGAAACCCAAATGCTATATACGCGGAGATGTTGCCCATCTGATTAAAATAGTATGTCGGTGGAAGTGCTATCCAAAAAAAGCAAAACTTGTTAGGAAGTTCTACATTCGCTGTGTTGGACTCATGGTCAAGTGTGACTCGTTTGACATTCTAAAACACCTAGTTCTCAGTACTTTGATCCTTTCTGTATGTGAGACAACAGGTAAAGTCTGTGTCTCTGAAACATCAAAATATGAAACATCAAAGGCATACCTTTGTCATTGCATCGAGACTGGGAACTTTGAAATTATTGACAAATACATGGAGAATTCTGATGACCCTGAAATACTTAGTGATGAAAAAGAAAAAAACTATTCTGGACCACTGTCAGGTTGGCTAAATGACATAGTTCAAGAAGCAGAAAGAACAAGTCTAGAACAGGGGAACCAACCTAACCCTTATTTCTGTCCAAATTTTTCTCAGAATTTAGTCCATCTATTGAAATATTTTCCCATTTGGACATCTGTAATGCAACCGGTTTTTCAATCACCAAATAATACAGCCTCTTCTGCATCAGTTGAGGGAGATTTTGGCCGTCTGAAGAACTCCATTCTTCAGCATAATAAAACACCAATGCGAGTTGACAAATTTGTTGCATGTCATTTAATAGCTCTTTGTGGAAGTTCAAAAATAGCAGCTGCTGTACATGTTCCAGAAATTATTAGTTCAACAGTGCAGAGGGAAGAGGTCATTAATGAGTCTGGACATGAAAAATATTGTCAGCAAGTAAAAACATATGAAGAAGAAGAGGTTAGTGAACACATAAATAAACAGTCGGACACTCTACTGTCTCCTAAAGAATCTGGTAAACAAAAGAGTGTTTCAGAAACTAAGCACATAGAAGAGAATGTGCTGGAGCTTAGGCAAGAAGAATGTTGGCGGGGTAAAATCAAACCTCAATTTAAAATTGAAAATAATTCCGATGCAGAAAATAAAGTTGATATGCAATCTTTGAAGTCCAAGGATTTTCTTGCAACATTGAACAAGCCCTTCAAGAAAAGACAGACATATTTAACACCATATCCAAATATCTGCCAAATAATTGATAACCCTTATATACGAAAACCTTTAGGTGTGCTGCAGAATGGAAGTATTTTAAACACCATCAAAATAAAAAATACGATATATAAGGTCAATAATACTTGTCCATTTGATTCTCTGCTGCATTGTGTGTCCACCATGTATGTTGATTACGAATTGTACAGAAACTTCATAAATAATTCGGAAAACCCGTTTTTTGGTGGTGTTAAATATTTTGTTGAATTTGGTTTAAATCAAAACATGTATAAAAAGAGAGCCCAGTTGTTAGTGGACGTTTACCCAAGCCTTACACTTCATGGTGGAATTATTAGTTTGAATGCAGAAGATTACATTGGCAATACAATTCAAATGTTTTTAAAAAACATTCCCAGTGCAACTGAAACATATACATGTCAAAATGCAGCATGTAAAAATAACCGAGAAATATGCAATATCTTTTGG
>OW240917.1:249546005-249672760 GCA_933207985.1 Pelobates cultripes | reverse complement strand
TCCTCCATCGACTATCCTTCTCCCCATAGTGCATCCTGCTGCCATCTCTTCTCCATGTAAACACACACATTCACCATCCACCTGATCTAAAAGAAAACGTGATTTCCATGGTCCAGTTCTGATGCTCACATTCCCATTGAAGGTGCTTTTGGTGGTGGACAGGGATCATCGTAGACACTTTGACCGGTCTGCGGCTACACAGTCCTATACACAGCAAGCTGCGATGCACTGTATGTTCTAACACCTTTCTATTATGGCCATCATTAGGTTTTTCAGCAATTTGAGTTACAGTAGCTCTTCTGTGTGACCGGACCAGACAGGCTAGCCTTTGCACTCCACATACTTTGGTGGGCACACCTGATGCTGGTTCCCCAGTTGTCCTTCTTTGCACTACTTTTGGTAGGTACTAACCACTGCATACCGGGAACACCCACAAGACTTGTCATTTGCAGACACACTCACATTGACCAGTGCAGACACACTCACAATGACCCCTGCAGACACACTCACACTGACCCATGCAGAAACACTCTCTGGCCCAAGCAGACACACTCACTGACCCATGCAGAAACACACACTGACCAAAGCAGACACACACACTGATCCATGCAGACATACACTGATCAATACAAACACACTCCCACTGACCCATGCAGACATTCTCACACTGACCCATGCAGACACACACACTGATCAATACAGACACACACTAACCCTTGCAGACACACTCACACTGATCCATGAAGACACACTCCCTGACCCATGCAGACACACTCACACTGATCCATGCAGACACACTCGATGACTTATGCAGGTTTAAGTGGCTATCCAGTTGTCTTTGTTGGCACCAGGCCCCGGGCTCAATGGGTGATGGTTGGCTGGGTCTGTCCAGCTGTCCCTTGGTCTTGGTGGGCATTGGATGGCTTGTCTGTGGCACTGGCCACATCTGTGACATCATTGCTGGCCCCTAATCTTGGTGGGCACGGGCAGTAGGATCCTTGTACAGCCCCTGTCTTGGGCAGGCTGGTGGCTGGCACTGGCCCTTGCAAAGTTGGAAAGGAAGGTGAGAATTGCAGGGCAGTTGCTCTTGGCTGCAATGTGCTTTGACCCCATCTGCTTCCGTTACACACACAGAGAAGGAGGTCAAGCAGGGTTATGAAAGAAAGATGGAGGAGGGGTTTAGGATTTTGTGGTTACACAGTGCTACAGTGGGGTTTCCCTTTCTGTCCTACACTTTTGTATTTCACACAGTGCCTCCCTCCCCCCCCACCATCAAATTACCCACAGGGCCTTTTCTCTATCCCACCCACCATAAAATTACCCACAGGACCATTCCCCTATCCCAGCCACCATCAAATTACCCACAGGACCTTTCCTCTATCCCATCCACCATAAAATAACCCACAGGACCTTTCCTCTATCCCACCCACCATAAAATTACCTACAGGACCTTTCCCCTATCCCACCCACCATCAAATTACCCACAGGACCTTTCCTCTATCCCACCCGCCATCAAATTACCCACAGGACCTTTCCTCTATCCCACCCGCCATCAAATTACCCACAGGACCTCTCCTCTATCCCACCCACCATCAAATTACCAACAGGGCCTTTCCTCTATCCCACCCACCATCAAATTACCCACAGGGCCTTTCCTCTATCCCACCCACCATCAAATTACCCACAGGACCTTTCCCCTATCCCACCCACCATCAAATTACCCACAGGACCTTTCCTCTATCCCACCCACCATCAAATTACCCACAGGACCTTTCCTCTATCCCACACAGCCCAACATCATATTCTCTACCAAGCCTTTCTCCCACCCGCCCATCATATTCTCAATGTCCCTCTCCTTGATCCACCATCATATTCCCCACAGCACTGACCTTCCCTCCCACCCCACTGTGCCTAAACCTGTTAGATTCTCCTGACAAGAATGA
Source organism: Pelobates cultripes (assembly GCA_933207985.1). Classification (NCBI taxonomy): domain Eukaryota; kingdom Metazoa; phylum Chordata; class Amphibia; order Anura; family Pelobatidae; genus Pelobates; species Pelobates cultripes. The sequence goes on along the minus strand of OW240917.1, from coordinate 249,670,817 downwards.
GTGGTGGGGGAGGCGGGGGGCTGTGAAGGAGGGACCCCTTTATTCAATCTTGTACCGTGGCCCTTCTGTTTCCAGTAAACATCTCTGATTGGAATATTTAAATATATGCAAATTAGACAATACAAAGGTTTCGGTGTTCTCACTACAATGCTAAAAGACATCCCACACCTGGCATCAATGAGGACGGGACGTGCAGAGTATTTCCTGGAATTATCAACACTTTCTATTTTTAGAACAATGTACACCCACACCTAGAGAGCAAACACGTTGAGACGGCAGGTTTAGTGACGAAGATCAAGGATTTCCCCGTCTGCCAGTGGCGGGATTACATGTCGGACTGTTTTTAGGACAGTTGTAGGTACGAAGGTCAAATGGAACATTCCGTCTCAAGTTCAATCTTTTTCTTATCTCTGTTTCTATGACCAGAAGGGCGGGGGGTAGGGGAGAACTAATTTGGCCAATTTCAAATTGTGTCACAAAAAAGAAAAATTTGAAAAAAGGTTCCTGATTGAACAATATATTAATATAAGATAATACATAAATTGAACATTGAGAGCACACAAGATAAACAAAACATCAATAGGGGGAAAAAAACAAGAGTCGCTGAAACCAGACACAACAGAAGAAACAGAGAGAGGAAGACAGGAGCTAAATGAAAAGTGGAAAAAGCAAAGGGGAGAAATAGGTGGAAATAAACAACATCACACAATCTCTAAAGCCGGTGTAGGCAACCTTCAGCACTTCACATGTTGTGGACTTCATGACCCATAATGCTCTTGCACCTATAATGCTGGCAAAGACTCAGGGGAGATGTAGTTCAAAGGTTGCCTACCCCTGCACTAGAAAGTGCTATTATCCCCCCTCTCCCCTCACACACACAGTTGGCCAGATTTATAGAAATGTGCAACTTGTTTTGATTTTAATCAAATTTTGTCAGAATTTTTCAATTTGAAAGCATACAAAATGTCAAAATAAAGAGAAATGAGACAAATTCGAAACAAATTGAAACAAGTCATTTCTGATCCATCCGTTTTGGTAAGGATACCGGAATAGGGAGTTTTCTACTTAACAAATGAAAGAGCAATTTTTATTTTTTTTTAAAGGGCTTTTATTAATTTTAAACATTTAGCAGTTTAGTAGATAACTCCCTAAATTGGTATCCTTACATGATATTGCTATATTTAAGGATACCAAATGAGGGCACTGTTTAGCAGATGGCTCCATTATTTTGTCATTGATGTTGTTATGGTAATCAGACGTAAGGATGGCATATTAGGGAGTTATCTACTAAACAGTTTAACAGTAATTTGCGACTGTCTCCTTAATTCATTCCCCATAAGGAATAATAGGCTTCCGAAATTTGGAAATTAACTAAATCACAACAAACACCATAGAAACCAGTGGAACCAGCAGGTACATTCTGTTGGTGACTCCTCCCCTTCTACATTTTTGCTCCGCTTTTTAGAATAGACACTTTGATAAATCTCCTTCAGCATCCCATATCTGGGTGGTAACTCCCGCAGCAACAATAGAAACGTCTACCAGGTCGGTTATTTGGTTAAAAGGAAACTATAGTGCTGGGAATACAAAGTTCTATTTATGGCGCTAGAATACCTTATAGTGCCTCCCTCCCTCGCTCCTCCCCCTCCCCTGTATCGCAGAAAGGGTTAAAACCCCTTCTGTCACTTACCTGAACACAGCACCGATGTCCGTCGATGCTGGGTCGGGCTCCGCCTCTGCTCCTCCGTCCTCGACGTCAGCCAACATCAGGGACCTAAAGCACATTCGCTGTGAGCAGAGCGGTCGCATTAGGACTTCCCTTATACGCAGGCATTGAATCCATGTTTTCTTATGGGGTTTTGGCCGACGCTGGATGTCCTCATGCAGAGCGTGAGGACGTCCAGCGTCAGTTTTGGCGACCAAAAGTCGCCTGACGACCCGAAAGCACCTCTAGTGGCTGTCTAGGTAGTAGACAGCCACTAGAGGTGGAGTTAACCCTGCAATGTAATTATTGCAGTTATCAGGGTTAAACTGACAGGGGCATTGCCCCCAGACTTTAATGTGATAATGTGGTCTGGCTGCCTATAGTGTCCCTTTAACCTCACTAGTTGTGTAACAATCCTCAAAAGCACAAACACACACACAAAGTGATGAAAACATGAATAATATACTCATATTGCAGAAGTATATAAATAACTTTGCCATTATGTAATATCTAAGCATTACAATCAAACCGAAACGAAATGACTCACAATTCCAGCCTGAGCTGTTATACAGCAACAACAGGACAGACATTACAAGATGCTGATCGGGAGCAATTCGTATCTACATTGCTGGTGTGATATAGTTACTCAAAACAAACCCAACAACTTTCCACACACAGCTTCCTAGAGCAGGGTTGCGCAAGTGGTGGATTCTCAGACATTGTAGAACTAGAAATGGCACGATGCTTTCTCAGACTTTAGATGGCAAAGCATTGTGAACATCTGGGGATCTCCCGTTTGCCCACCACTAGAGGATTCTGTTGACGAATGACTTAGCTGTCGATTGTTTTTCTTTCTTTTAAGGGCGTTTGAATGGGTTAACAGGAGCCCATTTTATCGCGTCCGTGGTATAATGCTGAAATGATTCGACTGCTGCAAGAGAAAAGAATGATATTATAGGACGTGTCCCAGTGTCGTTCTCGCCACGGTTCCGCTTGTTATCCAATTATCTATTGGTCTAAATTTTAAATATTACTTAGAATTCCTGTTAATTTCCCAGCGATTCAGACTTTAGTGAATAAAGCGTTTGTCAGGATTCTGTAACCCCAACACGCAGAGAATGGGACAAATTAACAGAACCCAAAAAAAGAAAAAGTCGAATAGGTACTTTTTTCGAGTTCACGGGCTTAATACGAGGCCCAGGAGAGTGTTGGGGGGGGTGGGAGGGGGGCAAGTTTAACTAATGCTCTCAGCCACTGAGCACCGCACAGTCAGCCAATAAAAGCAATCCAGTCCAGCTCAGCCAACTTATATTCCAACTTGGATATATGGGCTCCAAGTTTGCAAATGTATTTTCAACCTGTTGCAACTCTGCGTTTTAAACTTCCCTCCAGCCTTGGATCCAGTGGACAGTAACAAAATGAGACCATGTCCCACCATTCTGGTACCATAGAAAGGTCTTCTGAAAGTGCTTTTTCCATTGAATGCTCAGACAGGCAGCAAGTTCATCGGTGACCAGTACTGCCCCTTGTGTTTGTGAGACTCTCTGTACATGCTTAGCTTTGGCTGGCAAGCCACGAGTCAGCTCAGAAGGCAGTGATTCAATAAATCAGGAATTATCAGAAATTGAAGTAGAAAACGCAACTCAAGAAATTCACGCAGTCCTGTCCAGCCGTGCTGCTTCAATCAGTCACTGGGTAGCGCAGGGTGAGCCCCTCATTAGATCCTCATTAGGTGCAGCGGGCTCTAAGATATTGCAGGGGGCTTTGGCAGCGCTCCCCATATGGTACTGAAGCCTAAGGACAAGCTGGGAAGCGGTCAGCGAGTGAGCGGGCCCACCATTACAGGCATCACCATTGACACGAATTGCATTATTTGCAATGCCCCTCAAAAGCTCCACCTACCCCATTCCAGCTCCATACCTCCCACCCAGTACCAGTTCCATACCTCTCACCCAGTACCGGTTCCAGACCTCCCACCCAGTACCGGTTCCAGACCTCCCACCCAGTACCGGTTCCATACCCCCCACCCAGTACCGGTTCCAGACCTCCCACACAGTACCGGTTCCATACCCCCCCACCTAGTACCGGTTCCAGACCTCCCACCCAGTACCGGTTCCAGAACCCCTCCTATCAATGTGAATCATTTTTTCTGAAATTATTGCATGGAGGAAATTCAGGATAATACAATTCAGGATTTTTTGCTAAAGTGTGAGTCCCATTGTACAGCGCTACGGAATTTACTGGCGTTATATAAATAATAAAGTAATAATAATTGTCAAGAATTCAAAGTGAATATCAAATTTTAAGCCAAAAGTAGTTAAATTGGAAACATTTCTCCATGTCAGCTATATTTGGCAATCTTACAATTTCGTTTCCAATTTACAATTGAGTGTTTATTGCATAAATCCTGTCATCTTTTTTATTGTGAATGAATAAATTGGCCTCCAACTTTAATTCCTCGATTTACTAACATACACATTTAACCAGGTGTTAGTGCGCCCTCAAGTGGCTGAATTCAGTACGCTCATAAACTTCTAAAGTAGCACAAACGTTTGTGTAGAAGCTGGTTACATTAAAGAAGTAAAGAGCCATCCAGTGGCAGATTGTGGGTACTGCAGTTTATCACAAGTGAAAGAAAATTGTTGCTCTCTTACTCCCATTATACACCAATAGCAAAATTAATAAGAGCTGTGGTGCTACAATGTGTCTCGCTCTGCTCGGACACAAAAAACACATTGGAATCACTTTATCCAGAGTCGCAATTGCATCTGATGATAGATCTGGCCTTAGAAAGTCAATGCCTCAAGCTCTATTGGAATTTAGAAACAGAAAATATAAGAACTAATTATTATTATTTTATTATTTATATAGCGCCAACAAATTCCATAGCGCTGACATAATAATAGCTTGACATTGAGTTATCCTGATCAGCTCTCATACATGTTTTCAGTTCACATGTTAATGGAGAGAGACAAATTTCACCCAAAACAGCAGCCGATATTGCAATGTCAGCAAATACCTTCTACAACAGATATACTGCAGCTCTAGACGATCATTTTGGCCTGCATTGAGCCTTGTAAATGAGACGTCACCAATACCTCCAATAACACGGGCATTGGTACCTCTCTGAATTACCCAGTAACTGCATATATCCTACAAGGTGATTAGTGAAATTGATATACTGGTTATCTACGCTCGAGGGACGGCAAATTCCTTAAAATACTTTCACATGCAGAGAGAGTCTAGACTATACACACAAATATAGAAACATAGAATGTGACGGCAGATAAGAGCCATTCGGCCCATCTAGTCTGCCCAATTTTCTAAATACTTTCATTAGTCCCTAGCCTTATCTTATAGTTAGGATAGCCTTATGCCTATCCCACGCATGCTTAAACTCCTTTACTGTGTTAACCTCTACCACTTCAGCTGGAAGGCTATTCCATGCATCCACTACCCTCTCAGTAAAGTAATACTTCCTGATATTATTTTTAAACCTTTGTCCCTCTAAGACTATGTCCTCTTGTTGTGGCAGTTTTTCTTCTTTTTAAATATAGTCTCCTCCTTTACTGTGTTGACTCCCTTTATGTATTTAAATGTTTCTCTCATATCCCCCATGTCTCGTCTTTCCGTTCCGGTCTGCTAGTGGGTTACATTTCGAGCAGCCTTTTAAAGTACAGGTAAGCAGTGTGGAACCTATGCGGAAACTCCCATGTCGGTGCAAGTTGTCACCATGAGGCCAGGATAACCCCTACAGGCCAAGAGGGGGAAGAAGAGATGCATCCTGAGCCAGCGGGATTCTCCATTTAGGTATGTATTTCTTGCTTAGTATCAGCTCAATACCGGGGTCTCTTATGAGTGGAATGGGCAAGGTTTAAAGTGGTAAGTAGGCCGGGAATGTCGGTATCTGTTCTCCTGGTATGCAATCAGTTACTTGCTGGTATCAAACTGGAGCTGGGGTTATTCTCCATACAATTCTATCAAAGAATCCTACTTTGGTGTCTTTTTGACCCTTTCCAGCAGCCCAGGCCCAGAGCCCAGGTAGATGGCCCCCATTCAGCCCTGCCCCTGGACTGATCTTTGGTGCCAATACGAAATGTACTTTCAACCATCTTCCACTTATCGTCACTTCCTTCAGATTGAATGAATTGCAGGTTGTGATCCGGACTATTTACTCGACATTGAATTATAATACAATTTGCCAAGATATTATTATTCCCAAACACCCATCGGATGTACAACAAGGACCATCATTGGGCAGATATACCACAGACTGCTTCTGTTCCAACATCACCAGTTACAAGGAACTCAAGTTGTACAATTTACTTCCCACTGTATTCATCTTAGGCAGTCTTTCACCAAATCGATTGCTATCTTTACCTCATCTTATCCCTTTAAATGAATACCTGAGTGCATTCTACAGTACATCTCTTTTGTAAAGATACATATTGGTGTGGTCAGGGACAATAAGCCGAGTTATAGAAGTGCTGGTGTGAGTCGGTTGTGGTGTGCCGAAACCAACGTTCGGATAGCCCTGTAAAAAGAGGGCGTGTCAAAATTGAATGGCTTGACAAAGGAAGTGGTGGGTGGGCTGAACCAAGCAGTATCGGCCTTGAGTAAGGGGTGTACTGTGTATTTATAGGCCTGGTAACCCCTCCCACATCTACAGGCTCCGCCTACAGGATTAGTGATCCTATTTATCAAATAAGCCGGGGAACATGACATATCCCTTAATAATCATCCATTTTATTTATGATTTATCATGATCTATTGCCTGTCCTGTGTTATTCATAAAATATCACTATAAATATTATTTATATAGCAACAACGTATTCTGTAGTGTGGTACAATATGACTGAGATCTCTCCTGATATCAGCTAGTCTGTGTATGAACGCAATCAGTCAGGATATTAGTTTCTGTCCCCATGGGTCTCAAGCTGCGATAGCAGACTTTCAGCAGTGACCGATTTAACCCATTATTATCTTGCGTGCCAACAGCATTTAGATTTAAAAAAATTTCACAAGATATAATGTAGAATTTAAAAAAAATTAAAATGCATATATAGTAAATGTTACTTTTAAAGGATGATCTCTGTAGAATTGATAATGTATTGTCCACTTAAAAAAATTAAACCTCTCACTCCTACCAAGAGTTAAAAATTCTGCCAAAAAATCCAGGTCGGATAAACTGGTCCATTGCTGCCTTTTATTTCTTATGTAACAGATCTCAGCTGATTGGTTGAAAATAAAACAAAACTGCTTAGTACCCTGAAATGTTCCCGGCCTGGAGATATATTTTTGACACAAGAACACTTTGCACAGAGAGGCATCTGTTGAAAGTGTTAGCATATAATTTCCTCTGGAAGCTAAACCTAAAAAAAGAATAAAACTTCGGCTAGAAAAGAACTCCCTAAAATATCCTGTGCTCTTTCCTATGGGACTGGGAGTTGGCAAGCGCTCTGTCTCTTTTCTAAAATACTGACAGTGACCCCTTTTCTCACTCAGAATTAGACATTGCCTGGTAACCCTTTCTGTGCAGAATGATGGAGAATGGTGTGATCACCCATCTTTCGTTAACAAGTATTATCTGGAGCTAAAACAGCTCTGTCACCTAATTCGTTCTCTTGCTCCCAATTATGCCTCCCTCAAGTCCCCTCCGACCCTCCCCTTCGATTACCCCACATGTTAAAAATTATATCCCTGAATATTATGTTTTTGCAAGTATTAGTCCAGTGTTTAAACATCTGTATAGACTCTGATGAAACCACTTCTTTAGGCAGAAAATTTTTATATCCTTGCTGTAAAAAAACAGTTTTCTTTACTCCGGACTAAATCTCATTTCTTCCAGTTTTAATGTGTGACCTTGTGTCCTAGGCACAATCCTGTTTATGAATAGATTTCCAGACAATGGGTATTGGTCCTGAATATATTTGTATGCTATCATAGACGTTACATCTGATTCATAGTGAAACTATTTTTCCATGGGTCAGTCACAGTTAGGGGAGGCGTGGCTAGGGCTACATTAACCCCTTAAGGACACATGACATGTGTGACATATCATGATTCCCTTTTATTCCAGAAGTTTGATCCTTAAGAGGTTAACAGAAACAAAAGTGATATAACTCCCTAATGGCAGATAATTGAACAGTGAAACTTCAGGGGCTTCATCTATACACAAAAACTGCTTCATTAAGCAAAAGTTGTTTTGGTTAGTATAGTGTCCCTTTAACATTTATTCATAACCAAAAAGATACATAGTTACATAGCTGAAAAGAGACTTGCGTCCATCAAGTTCAGCCTTCCTCACATTTGTTTTTGCTGTTGATCCAAAAGAAGGCAAAAAAACCTAGTTTGAAGCGCTTCCAATTTTGCAACAAACTAGGAAAAAATTCCTTCTTGACCCCAGAATGGCTCAGATGTCTCCTTGGATCAAGCAGCTATTACCCCACTAATTAGAAATTATATCCCTGTATGTTTTTGCAAGTATTTATCCAATTGTAGTTTAAACATCTGTATGGACAGTGGCGTACATACCAGGGTCGCAGGGGTCGCGGCTGCGACCGGGCCCGGCCCACCAGGGGGCCCGGCTGCCCCTGCGACCCGGTATGTACCCACAGGGCCAGCCTCTTCTCCTGGGGGGCCCAGGAGGCGGCCACCTCAGGGCCCCCCGAGGCTGGCCCTGCTGTCACCCGGCAGGCGGGTGGCCGGTCGGGCAGGCGGGCGCGCGAGGGAGCACTCAGTGCTTCCTCTTCAGCTCCCTTGCGCACCGCACTGATACCGGAGCCGGAAGATGACGTCATCTTCCGGCGCTGGCATCCTTAAGCGGCGCGCGAGGGAGCTGAAGAGGAAGCACTCAGGGGAAAGTGCTCCCTCGCACGCCCGCCTGCCCAGACAGCCCGCCCACCCAGTGACCTGCCGCCCAGGAGCCCAGCAGCAGCAGCACCACTGGACCCCAGGGATTCCCCCAGCACTCCAAAAGGTAAGGAGGCTGGGGGGATTAAACTTAAAAAATAAAAATGTGAGGGGCGTGGCTCGACCGCCGAACGAGATGGCCGCTTAGGCAGAGAGCTCTGCACCCGGAACGGTCCGCAACACACAGCCAGAAGCACACATCCGACCACAGCCTCTGCAACTCACCCGGCGAGAGAGAGGGGGAGAACCGGAGATGGCACAGTATAAAAAAACCGGTAAGAAGCCGCGGGAGAGCACCCCTTCTGTAGCCGATCTCCTAACCACACCTAGGCCGCAAGCGCCTAAAGATGGCGGCGGTCAGGAGAGCGCGAACTGCCCGAGCCCACAGAGCGCCAGTGACTGGTCAGTCCTGTCACAGCAGGCTACCACCTCTGATATACTGCACTCACTGGCAGAAGTCAAACATTACCTGGCAGGGGAGATAGAGAGATCAGCCCGCGAAGTCAAGGCAGAGATACAAACAGTAGGGCAGCGCACAGAGGCACTAGAATGGAGAATGGATCACGTGGTGATGGCCCATAATGAAGCAGCCTCAGCCACCAACACCCTAATGGCAAAAGTGGCAGAGCTAGAGGCAGAAATCGAAGATGCATCCAACAGGTCACGCAGAAACAATTTGAGAATTAAAGGTTTGCCTGAAAAGATTAAAGATACAGACCTACAGATGGTGCTAACCGCTCTATTTAAAGAACAACTGCCAGCTATACCGGAAAACTTGTGGGTGGTCGACAGGGCACACAGGGCGCTGAGAGCCCGTGGACCCCCCAACGGGCCACCGAGAGACGTAATTATGCGGTGGCATTTTTTCTCCACCAAGGAGGCTATACTTAAAAGTGCCAGACACCACACCTACGCCATAGATGGCGCTACATTACACTTATTCCAAGACATAGCGCCAGCCACGCTTGCCAGACGCAGAGAATGGAAGCCCATTGCAGACCTAATCAGAGCAAAAGGCCTTAACTTTGCATGGGGCCACCCCTTTAAAATGCTGGTATTCAATGGACCCAGACCTGCGGTGCTACTACCCACGGCGGACCCCAGAGCCTTCCTCCACGAGATAGGAGTTGAGGTCCCGGCGGACTTCCACCTCCCTCAAAGGGGCACCCAAGCGTTGGGTACCATACCTAGAGAAGGGGCAGCGATCGAAGGTAACGCGCCTCATAGACAGTAAAACAAACCCTTGCTCCAATGCACAACAATGAAAAGAGACGCAAGGCCAGCAGATGACATCCCACTCAAAGAAACCTACAGCTCTAGAGGCACAGGAGACCAAAACCCTGACAGCACCATTCACAGACAAACTTACCTTAAAACTGACGGGAAGGGCAACACAAACAGCAAGAAAACCCAGGAAAACATACGAAAAACCGAATAACTAATTACTTAAAAAACAAAAAACAAAATAAAAACAAAAAAACAAATACAAAAAAAAACAAAAAAACAAAACAAAAAAAAAACAGCTAATGCCGATACAGAATTAGTAATGACGACAAAGGAGGTGCGCTGTGGCGCAGCCCTATCCCTCGCCCTAACATATGCAGAAAACGCAGCACAAGACGTCTAAGAAGAACTCCACTCTAACCATATAAAGGAAGAGATCACAGAACCACAGAGGTAAACAGGCCTGAAAAGGCTCACCGACTCACGGCAAAGAACCCCATGGGAGAGGCTATTTGCGCATGACATCCCACATGGACATACACAACATCTACATGAGCTGGGGACAAAGGAGCATCACCAACTGACATCTACACAGAGGATCAAGTCACCCTAGATATCGGCCCTAGAAAATCGACGCCAAAGACGACCCGAAGCTAAAGACAAGACCCTACAAAAGCCAAGCCTATAGACTCAAATGGACTTTGTCAACCGGCAGGAGAGCAACTAATAACCAGCCAGAAAGAGCGACAGACCTGGTGTCCCTGGGAGCGCACCTTATGGACTTGCTAAAGACGGGGGCGCCTACCACGATTTCGCCCGGATACGCAAGTTTATACTTCTTATTGTACACTATCAAGCACACGGGGGGAGGACAGGGGGGGTGGCTCATTGTGCAATAGAAACGCGGGATGCAGAGTCCAGCATGGGGACACCCGCCCCATATCTTAAAAGACACCACACATAGGGACTTAGGCCCCCCCCCCTGCTCATCCCAGATACTCCCGCGCCACTTCCAGACACTGAAATAGATTAGGGGCTATGACTAGGCAGCCATCAACAGCGCTAGGGTAAAACATCCCACCCATACATGGGAAGTCGGGCGGCAAGGGAACACCGGGTCTACAGGATAGTAAGCAGGAGGGCGAGGAACACGGAAGGAGAGGAAAAAAAAAAAAGGAAACCCCCCAAAAAAAACAAAAAAAAAACCCACAAAACCCCTGCACAACACAGGTGTCGCAGAGATAGTCAGTAGCGGATAGCCTACGCTAACACAACCAAAAGGGACAGAGGGAAGGGGTATTGTACAATGGTGCACTGTATTGTATTATATTGTGGTTTTCCTGTGCCTTCATTCAAGCTGGGATGTTTGATATAATTAATGTTGTTTTGTAAATATGTATGAGACGTGACACACTCGGGCGAACAGACCCACTGACCTCGCAGAGACTGGACTTTCGGGTGAGAAATGACCGACCCTAGCGGACAGACTCCAGGGTGCTTGGCGGATGACTGCCCCCTCCGTGCCTATACACTTCGCCGCGGAGCGGGTGGCCACCCCCGAGATACCCGGCACACCTGGATAAGACCGGGACAGTTTTCTTCCCCACTACTTCCCAAATTAAAGTAGCTTCCCCCGCTACCTCACCCCCCCCCTACCCGTCTCCCACCGCCCCTCCCCATCCTCCCCCTTCCCCGCCCCCACCCAAGGGCCAGCAAGGGCCGCAAACCCACAAGGCCTTAACGGGGCGCACGGCGGGACGGTCTCAGACAAGGAGCGCGGGGGGATAGGTGAGACTCCACAGAACCACACACTATGGCGACCTTAAAAATCACCTCCCTGAACGTAAATGGATTAAACACCCCGACCAAAAGACGTTTACTGATGAGGGAAGTTAAAAGACAAAAAACTGACATAGCATTTATACAGGAAACGCACCTCCTGCGGTCAGCCCGGATCCAACTAACAGACCATCTATATACCAGGGCATACTCCTCCAGGGCACTGGCCAAAAAAAACTGAGTAGAAATACTTCTACATAAAAAATGCCCGTTCACGGTCCAGATGACGCACACGGACACTATGGGAAGGTACGTTGTCCTCACGGGGACTATACATGCCACCACGTACCACCTGATCAATATATACGCACCTAACCAGCCAGACCCGGAATTCTGGGAAACGCTCCATAATTTAATCCACACCTTACCGTATGGAATCATAATACTAGGGGGAGACCTAAACGCAACACCCTGCCACACAGTCGACCGCAGCGCCCCGACTAGTAGCCATAAGACGCAGACCACAAGGGGCCAAGACAAACTTTTGAACAAATTTATACAAAACACGAACTTAATTGACCCCTGGAGGCTATGCAATCCAGGAGTGAAGGACTACACGTTCTTCTCGGCAGCGCACTCCACATACTCCCGTATAGACATGTTCCTAGTCAACCAAACAGGGATCCCATGGGTTCACTCTGCGCGTATCAACCTTATCACTTGGTCGGATCACGCCGACGTTGAACTCACTCTCAGACTACCAGGCCCCAAACCCCCATGGAAATGGCGATTAAACGGCACACTAATAAAAGACCCAGACACGGAGAAGCTCTTAATAGACGAAATCACGACCTATTTCAACGACAATGACAACCCGGACTTAACCCAATCCACGATATGGGCCGCTCACAAAGCGGTCATGAGGGGTATCCTCATTAAACTTGCAACCCGCCGAAAAAAGCAAAGGGCCGAAACTCTCTTCGAGCTCCAAAAGGAGCTGAGGAGGGCAGAAGCCTACCACAAACGCAATCCCACGACACAGGGCCTCTGGGACCTTAGAGACCTACGTCACAGAATTAGGACAACAGCAGTTGAGGACCTCGGTCGGGACCTAGTCCGGAAAAAACGCCTCTACTACGAACGCTCCAACAAGATGGACACCCTCCTGGCCAGGGCACTAAACCCCAAGCCTCACTTCCACACTATCTCGGCGATCCGAGATAAACAAGGTCGGATAACCCACAATCCTACGGAGATCAATCAGATCTTCACGGAGTTCCTATCACACATATACAACCACTCCCCAGAACTAAATAGTAAAAATAGGGAATACACACATGACGTAACTAACTACGTAACCAGGACGAATATGACGGGACCGAACCTGGAGGCCCTAACTGCCTTGGGGGTGCCCATCGAGGAAGAGGAGGTAGATAGGGCGATCACGGCCCTTAAGGGAAACAAAGCCCCGGGGCCGGACGGCTTCGACGGCTCCTATTATAAAACATTTAGAGAAGTGATAACTCCGAGACTGACGAAGATGTACAATGAATGGATGGACGGTGGACATCCAAACCCGGACATGCTCACAGCTGACATCGCACTTATACCCAAACCAGGGCGGGACTCAACCGAAGCAGCAAATTATAGGCCCATCTCCCTAATAAATTTTGATGTAAAAATCTTTGCAAAAATACTGGCAACAAGATTAAACCCCCTCCTAGGTAAAATAGTACACCCAGACCAGGTCGGCTTTGTGCCGGCTAGGCAACTATATGAAAACACTAGGAGAGGTGCTGATCTCATATGGTGGGCGACCCGGACGCCTTCTCTGATCCTTTCCCTGGACGCGGAGAAGGCGTTCGATAGGGTGCAATGGTGCTACCTTTTTGCGCTACTAGAACGCCTACACATGCCAGAAAACTTTGTTAAAGGTATAAAAGCCCTATACACTGACCCGAGGGCCCAGACCAACGTACAGGGAGCAACCCCGACCCCATTTACGCCCGCCAACGGCACGAGACAGGGCTGCCCCCTCTCCCCTTTGCTGTTCGTCCTCTCGTTGGAACCTCTCTTGCAGAGGATACCGGAGGACGAGCATATAACCGGGGTCAAAGCGAGGGACGAAGAATTCAAAGTCTCCGCATACGCGGATGATGTCCTGGTTACGATCACCAACCCGAGAGAATCCTTGCCCCGACTTATGACCCTCCTAGAGGAATACGGACGCATCACAGGCTATCAAATAAATTTGGAAAAATCGGTGGCCATGCCAATAGAAATGGATGCAGACAGCGTTAACGACATTAAAAACGCCTATCCCTGCAAACTTACGAGATCCGAAATTAAATATCTCGGCGTTAAACTCACCTCAGACCCGGCGAAACTATATAGTGCCAATTACCCGCCTATAATCCAGGCGCTTTGTCGTGACTTGGAAAAATGGCATGAAAAGCCCATATCGTGGATTGGCAGACAACACGCAATTAAAATGACACTACTCCCACGACTATTGTTCTTGTTCCAGGCCCTACCCACCAAAGTCACTAAACAAGACCTGCAGATGATCCAGAAACACATAGATAACTTCATTTGGGCGCAGAAAAGACACAGGATTGCTAGACGAGTAATGTACCGACCGAAAGCGAAGGGTGGACTGGGACTCCCACTCTTATATCAATACTACCTGGCGGCGCAACTAGCCCAAATAATAGCATGGCACACCCCGGAGGGCTTGCACAGGTGGGTAGACCTAGAGACAAAACTTATGTGTACAGACCTCCCACAATTTTGGATCTGGGTACCCAAACAAGACAGACCCCCCCTACGCACCTCTTGTCCGGCGATCCTTAATTCCATAAGGATCTGGGATCTAACAGCCACCAAATACGCACTAAAACACACACCCTCGCCACTGACTCCATACTTACGGAACAAAGCATTCGAACCCGGGCTGACCGCACGAGATTTTAGGGGGATAGAAGACACAGGAATGCAAAGATACGGACATATGTATGACGGCGATTCCTTCAAAACCTTTGACACCCTAAAAGCCATGGCCCCCCTGACAACCAAAGACGTATTCAGATATGTACAATTGAGAGACTTTGCCAAAAACCCAGATATTAAAAAAGCAGCACAGACCCCTATGACAAATTTCGAACAAATGTGCAACGCAGAATCTACACAAAAGGGACTGATCACGGCCATATATGCGCAGCTGAGTTCCCCAGAAAAGGGAACCGCAGACCCTAGATATATACACCAGTGGGAGGAGGACCTAGGGGGGGCTATAGAAGGGGAGGACTGGGTGGATATCTGGGAAGCAACGGCCAAGACGTCAATTTGTGTACTACACCAGGAACAATCCTATAAAATGCTCATGAGGTGGTACACAACACCGGTACAACTCCATAAGATGGGGAAAACCACGACAGACACATGCTGGAAAGGCTGCGGAGGCAAAGGCACCTTTGTTCACATGTGGTGGGAGTGCCCTGAAGTGACCAAATACTGGAAACGGGTCCAAACATTAGTGAAAGAGGTACTCACGCGACACATAGACTTAGATCCCTGGGCGATGCTACTGTCCCGACCAACGGACGGCCTTCCTAGGAAGGAGCAACAACTTTTAAATAAACTCACACTGGCTGCGAGACGAGCCCTCGCGCAAATGTGGCTTCAACCTACAGTCCCCACAGACAACGACGTAATAGTTAAAATCAAAGACTCCTATTTGATGGACAAACTCACAGCACAAATCAGAAATACGGAAAAAACATTCCAAAAAATCTGGCTTCCCTGGGAAGTGTACGCTAACGAAAATGTTATATAGCCTGGAAAAGGTTCGCAGTGGTTTGGCGGACCTCCTCCCGCCGTGCGCCCCGAGATATACCAACTATTTCCTTTCCCCCCCCTGCTCCATCCCCACAGCACCGGTTGGTGCCCCCCCCCCCCTCCTCCCCAACTTTTCAAACCACTGAATATACGAGACTCCAAAACTTAGGACAGCCGGCTGACATGACCGCCGGGAGACGCAGTCGACAAAGACCCAAACCAAGACGCAACGGCTAGACGGAAATTAGGATTGTGTAAGATTGAAGGTTATTATGATGTCTCAATGTTAAATACACTGTAAAGTACTAGTTTTTGTTCACGTTTGATAAAAGGTCCTGAACGGACCCAAAACCGAAAACAGGCACCACACGGTCCACGATAACCAGAACATCCGACAAACCTTTTACTCTTCAGTGTATAACTCACTGCAATGTATGTTACATAAGGACCCCTGCGAGGGCCACTTTTTGCTGGTCAGTGGTACTTGGTGTCGAACTAAAAATAAAGAATTTAAAAAAAATAAAATAAAAATGTGATAGTGTGTGTGTGTGTTAGTGTATGTGTGTCTTAGTATGTGTGTGTTAGTATGTGTCAGTGTATGTGTGTCTTAGTATGTGTGTGTTAGTGTGTTAGTATGTGTGTGTTAGTATGTGTGTGTTAGTATGTGTGTGTTAGTATGTGTGTGTGTGTGTGTATGTGTGTTAGTGTATGAGTGTGTGTGTTAGTGTGTGTGTTAGTGTGTTAGTGTTAGTGTGTGTGTGTTAGTGTGTGTGTGTGTTAGTGTATGTGTGTGTATTAGTGTTTGTGTAAGTGCGTGTGTTAGTGTGTGTGTCAGTGAGTGTGTCTGTTATTGGGTGTGTGTCTGCTAGTGAGTGTGTTACTGTGTGTGTCTGTTACTGAGTGTGTTTGATGTCTGTTAGTGAGTGTGTGTTTGTCAGGGAAAGTGTATGTTTTGTAAGTGAGTGTGTATGTATGTCTGTCACTGAGTGTGTCTCTGTCAGTAAATGTGTGTGTCTGTTAGCTAGTGTGTATGCGTCTGTTCGTGAGAGTGTGTGTGTGTGTCTCTTCAGCATTTACCTTTCTCCAGCGTCGGACTCCCCAGTGTCCGCCTCTCAGCTCCGAATGCAAATGCGTGGCAAGAGGCGCACGCGCGCATTTAAACCGCCCATAGGAAAGCATTACTCAATGCTTTCCTATGGACGTTCAGTGTCTTCTCACTGTGATTTTCACAGTGAGAATCGCGGAAGCTCCTCTAGCAGCTGTCAATGAGACAGCCACCAGAGGCTGGATTAACCTCAGTGAAACATAGCCGTTTCTCTGAAACGGCTATGTTTTCAGCTGCAGGGTTAAAACTAGAGGGACCTGGCACCCAGACCACTTCATTGAGCTGATGTGATCTGGGTGTCTGTAGTGGTCCTTTAAGTGTGTGTGCATACCGCGGTCGCGGGGTCGCAGCCCTTCAACCCCTGCGACCAGGTGCCCGCCGCCATGTGTTGCGGCCCCGACCCGCGCCGAGTAAGCACGGGGGGAGGGGGGGTCCACGGATCAATTTTCGCACCGGGGCCCCATGGGTTATATGTACGCCACTGTGTATGGACTCTGATAAAACCACTTCTTCAGGTAGAGAATTCCATATCCTTATTACTCTTACTGTAAAAAAAACTTTTCTTTGCCTTAGATGAAATCTCCTTTCTTCCAGCCTAAATGCGTGACCTCGTGTCCTATGTATAGCCCTATTTATGAATAAATTTCCAGATAAAGGTTTGTACTGGCCCTGAATATATTTGTATAATGTTATCATATCCCCTCTCAGGCGCTGTTTCTCCAAACTAAACAGATTTAAATGTTTTTACCTTTCTTCATAACTAAAATGCTCCATTCCTTTTATCAATTTTGTAGATTGTCTCTGCACTTTTTCTAGTGCCATGATATCCTTCTTTAGAACAGGTGCTCAAAATTGCACAGCATATTCAAAATGTGGTCTTCACATTGATTTATAAAGAGGCAAAATTATATTTTTATCCCGATAATTTATGCCCCTTTTTATACATAACAATGCCTTAATGACCATAGCAACTCAAAAATCCCAACTTGCAAAAATCGATTTCAGAAATGTTGCTTAACCAGCTATGGCTCCAACCACCCACCCACCCAACACACACACAGCCACCAAACACTTTAACACACAGATACACACACTGGCATATATACACACACGCTTAGATACACACACTGGCACACAGATACACACACTAACACATACATTCAGATCCACACACAGGCACATACACACACACACACAGATACACATATTTAAACATACCCTCAGATACATACACTGGCACGTACACTCAGATACACACACTGACACACACACTCAAATACAGACATTTAAACACACACTCAGATACACACACTCGAACATACACTCAGATACACACTGACACACAGATATACACAATCTCAGATACACACACAGACATACTGAGTGATACACACACTTACACACATACACACGTCATACTTTATATATTTGCGCCGTTCCCGTTGCTCCTGCAGGCACTAACCAGGGGGAAGCATAAAGTGCCGCCCCTAAATGCCCCCGGCTGTCTACCTGTCAGAAGCGGCGAGGGAGCTGTGTTCTCGCCGGGAGCATCAGTAGACAGCTCGCATGGCGCGAGGGAGCAGAGCAGAGAGAACACAGCTCCCCCGCCGCGTCTGACAGGTAGATAGCCGCCCACCTCGCTGAAGCCCCACTGGGCCCCAGCGACAGGTCCATGCCAGCTCTCCAGGTAGGGAGGCTGGGTGGACATTTGTAAATTTTAAAAATATGAATAATTTGTGTGTTTCTGTGAGTGTATGTGTGTCTGAGTATGTGTGTGTGTCAGTGAGTATATGTGTGTGCGTCTGTGAGTGTGTGTATGTGTGTGCGTCTATGAGTGTGTGTGAGTGTATGTGTGTGTGTCTGTGAGAGTGTGTGTGTGAGTGCGTGTGTGTGTCTATGAGTGTTTATGTGTGTACCTGTCAGAGTGTGTGTGCACACTTTATATATGCCTACAAGTGTAAAAAAACTTTTTGGGGGGCGGGGGGAAGGCTGGATCTTGGGTGAGTTCCAACACTTTTTTCCCCAGGATTTGACCCCTAGAGTCTTGGCCGAATGTCTGTCTGTTTATAAGAACGCATTACAGGGAACTTTTTGCGAGGAAACAGTTAAAGGTAGTTGCTAGGGCAGTCAGGAAAATCTTTGCGTGCTCTCAGAGCGTTTTGGAGTCCTTGGCACGCAGACGCGGTTATTGTTCAGCTTTGGCAACGCCGAACGCTGCAGCTGCAGGAAATGGCTGCTTTTCCGACAAGCTGTTCCAGAAAGCTGTCATCGGGAGCCAGTTTAGAAGTAAAATCAGTTGACCTCAGCACAGTGTGATCTCAAATATAGTAGCGACCACGGACCCAGAAAATGAATTAACTAAATGTTTGGAATGGGAACGCAGTCACCTTCAGTGTCACACCTGTGTCGGGGAGACTATTATCTCAACAATTCACATTTCAAGGGCTTAAGGAATATTTGTTAAGATCGCAATTAGCTTAAAAACCCACAAAGGGTGGACACCGCCTAACCACCTATTCACGGCAATTCCCATGTAGTTTCTTTCTACTTTTCACTTATTAGGAAGGGGAGAGGGGGGATTTGTTTTGTAAATTAACCCCTTCTTTCCTGTGACAAGGGAAATAATTCTATAACGTTTGGAACTGGAGAGAAATAAAGTAACTGCTAAAATGATGAGTGTTCCATATATAAAATAACGATTTACGGGAAAGATTTCTCTATTTCCCAGTTTAATACTTTTTACAGGGTGTGTGTTTGTTTTTTACATTTTTTTTATTTATTCTTTTAAAGGGACAGCCATAAACGAAATACATTTACAATGTGAAATTACATAGACAGAATGTAAATTATAACATGATCAGTAATGTGCCAAATCTGCCAACCTGACGTGGATCGATCGTGGATTCTTTAATACTTCCTGCATTTCGGCAGCACCATCACAAATGCGCCAGAAAGTGATTTAACTTCTAGATGGCAGAGAACTGAGCATTGAGACCGCAGGGGCGTGATTTATACACCAAAACTGCTCCTATAAGCTAAAGTTGATTTGATGCCCATAGTGTACCTTTAATCAAGACAGTGTCGCGTAGACTTGTGCATTAATGCTTTTCAGCTGGTACGAACGAATCAAATTCCTTTTACACTACGGCCGAACGAACTGGTCTGCCCAGGATTTACGTGTGGAGTTTGATTCAATGAATCAATTTGGATTGGTTCATATCAGGGGAAATACATTTGTGCAAGTCTAGTGTAGATCCTTTCTTGATTAACTTGTTTTCCCTTCTGCAGCATGGGGATTCTATATATTGCAGGGAAGCCCTTTTCATGTGCTGTTCAACTGCATGAAGAAAATATTGATATTAGTGAAAATATGCAGGATCTAAGAGCCTGTCATGGCAGAGAATAGCTTACAATGAATTATACAATGGCGAAAAACATAGACATCTATGCCCACATTAAATCAAGAGAATCCTCCTACAGTTTGTCTGCTCTTCGTCACAGAAACTACTTTGCGTGAGTTGTGGTTTCCGTGACTACGCCTCTACAGGGGAGTATAGGACCAAAGTGACAGATGTCACTCCAATCTGGAGCCAGCGCGCAGGCATTTAGATGAGTACGTTGGCATCGTGGGGAGAATCAATTTATATTTGTTTATTTCGCTGCTTTTATACAATAAAGGGAACCTATTCTGGCAGCTTAACTTGAAAGGGGCACTTTTTGCACTGTAACATAGTAAGTAATGATGACATCATTGTGTAATGGTTATGGTGCAAGGAGTTTTGGAGCGTCTCACCCCCAATGTTGTCAATATCAGTGATAGGCTGTACATACCTCCCAAGTGTCTCTGTTTAGAATGGGCAGTCTCTATTTTGTGCCCAAATAATAATAATAATAATAAAGTATTTAACCAGTAAAGGTAGTTTCAGATTACTCAGGTTGTCAAGTACGTCCTGGGGATGTTACCTTAGCCCAACATCCAGGGGCTGTGCCTCTATTCCTCTTTTAAATCCTAATGTCCCTCTTTCTAGGAGCTACAAATTATTGGGGAACAAAGTAAAAAAGTAAAATTAGTTAAAGGCACTTTTTGTTGCATAAAAAAATATATAGTTTCGGGGACGGGGCCTAACAAGCAAGCTGAACAGTTGCATGATAGCTGGGCTCCTGCTTCAATAGCAGATAATCTGAGAATACTCACCAAACTCGAGATTCAACAAAAACCAGGGGGCCATACCTGAATTTGGGGTACCCTGGTGAAAAGCCTGATACTTTACCCAAGTGTTTTTGGAGATCAGGGGCCTGAGGTGGTGCAGCGCGGCCTGCTGGTGACGGAGCCGGGGAGAGACAGCCGCTCTCCTCGTTCCTACAGCGGAGGTGTAGTCCCACTAACAATGTACCCGTCCCGACCCACGGACCAGTGGGGGTTATCCCTCTTCGTTCCTGAGACGCAACCCAACTGCAACAAACTCACAAAATGGTGTTGCATGAGCGAAATGAAAAAGCAGAGTCAAGCAAAATGGCGGAAGCCACGTGTGTACCCAAGCACAATGAAGAGACGCCCGACTTGCCGGCTAGGTTGGACGACTTATTCAATGCCTTCCGGAAAACATTGGCGCTCAGGGAGTAGCAGGCTAAACAAAAACATAATTTTTTGTAAGAGTTCTAGCACTGAACTGTTCAGGAAGATATTCTTATTAGAACCCCACCATGACATTTAGAAGGCACACATAGTGCACTTTTGGAAATACGCCAGTTTTTTTTGCATACACGGAACATGGGATGGGAGGAATGCTACGAGCAGAAATTAGGTCTGAACGGATCGGTGAATCTACCTCTTTAAAACGGGTTCAAAAATAGCAAACGTGTAGTTATAATGCTGCCAGAATCCGCGATACAATACAGATATGTCATACTGGGAAAAAACTCTACACTAACTTAACCCTTACCCTGGTGGAGAGGCCAGGAATCCTTCGTTTCTATGGCAACTGAAATGTTCTTTTTGGACAAGAAGAGTAATTGCAGATTTCACATAACCTGCGCAGTCATTCCCGAGTACGTTGTTAAATTATTCAGCAAGACTTTGCCACAACAGTGAAACTTTTCACCTCTCCTTTTTTTCCCATTCTTCATCACAGACTATGATTGTGCCAAGTTGAAAACAGACCTTCTGAAGCTCGACTGCAGGATGCAGACAGTATAACGGTGTACGAGGGAAACGATCTATGTTTTCTTTATTATAATCCGTATAGCGCCAAGAAATTCCTCAGTGCTACGTACGTTGCTTAACTGGCAAATGTCACTGGAATAGAACCCTAAAAAGCATCTATAACTCGTGATGCTCCGAATGGCCCAGTACTAAATATGGCAAAATCATTCACTCCTGCACAGGTCCATTCGGACTACAAAATCCAGACATTGCTCATAGCGTGTAACAACGTCCAGATTTTGCAGAGCAGCATCCGAATAAGCCTGAATCTGGTTCAGCTGCGCTAAAAGTTGTTGGACGGCGGAAAGCCAGGCTTGAATGCACGTGGATTTAAAAAAAATCTATATTATTATTCAAACCTTCGTTTGGCCCCTACCTGCAGTGCCTTGTATTTGGGCATGTCTACCTAACAGTGAGCAGCCACTGGCAACTAAAAACTAGCGCTTGGGTAGCCATTGCTGCTGAGTCATTAGACAAACCCCATACGGCCTGTTAAATAACAGGGGGGTGTCTTTCCGGAAAAAAATAAAATAATTTTCCCTATGCCGTCTCCCATAGGTTTTTGATCTTCGGACCTGTCCAGATGTACAGACAAGTTCCTTCTGCTTTGCACGGCCTGGAGCTGTCAGACTCCGTACCCAAACTGTATGTAATATCTCAAGGATCTGTAATGGATCGTGTAACAGCTGTGTGGAATATTCAATAAATGGGCAATTGATGTGTGAACCCTCTGCAGGTCTATGCATTGTCTAGGGCCTGCCATAAAGCACTGCTATATAAGGTCACTTAAATTGCTCAATATCTTGAAGCGGAGTGCACCAGGTGTTCTAGATCTGCCAACCTTAGACAAAGCATTTGAGGAAATATAATTTGAGAACTAGGCAAAGCATCATGGTACATGTAGTTCCGGCTGGAGAGCTGTCAGCTGGCAACACTGATGTAGATGATTATCAGTTATCTAGGCAACTGGTTCTAAACCAAATTCTCAAGACATAATGGGTTTCTGCTGTTGATCCGGAAGAAGGCAAAAATCCCAGAATGATATGTCTAGCACAAAGCTAACCGACGCAGTAAATGTAGCGGGCACTGTGTGGTCACATGCTAACTCTCTTATACTATAGTTTGTTGGGACACCAGGGGAAAAAAAGTGGGATCTGGTGGTCAGAGCTTCCAAATCGAGGTGGTCTTACTGGATCTGGGATTGTTGAAAGGCATTGCAATCCCAGCCTTCAAATTCTATTAGCTTTGAAAATTCTTTTTCCACCCAGGGTATTTAGATAAAGGATATTTATATTCGGCAATTTAGATCTGAACTTAAAGTAGAAAAACCTGATTCACCAGATGATTTTTTAAAACCGTTTCGAGCTGCTGAACTCTAAATAAGCATGTTTTGACTGCGTTATCACTTCAGCATGTCGGGGTTAGATAACTGTCACTTTAGCGTGGAGGAGAGGCTGAGCTTTTGACAGTGGTGGGTAGGGGATTAGTGACCTCATAATAGAACGATTTTGAGATCCTATCATTAAGAAAGTTACAAATATGGGTATCAGTAGTTTACAGAAGTACGAACAGTTAATGTGGGATACAGTAACTAGGTAAAAATGTTCTAAAAGTTACAAAATAAAATGTTCCCCCTTGACAGAATTCTCCTAGAGTTTAAACTGTTCCCACCAAAATCTTCACTATGAGTAGCTGGAAGCAAATGCAATGGTGTTAGCTTTGGGACAAGATCATAGCAGACTGGATTAGTAAAAAATGATGACCCCGGTAAAGCTGGGTAGAACGGAAAATAATCAACTGTGAAGCAATAACTGGCCCATTAATCTTCTACCTTCGTCCACTTATTCAGTCTTCATAAGTTCTGTTCACTCCATTATATAAGTTTGGGCCTGCTTTAAAATTAGTGTTATATTGATTTCTACCTTTTTATATAGAAGTGAGAAAGCTCGCTGGAGAATGTTCCATGGAATGTGTTATAGAGAAGAGATACATTTTCGCTTTGCTGGGGTCCCGTGAAAAGTCTGACTATGGAACTTTAAAGTCCCATTTCATTGATTTGTAGTGGTCATGGTGTCTGGAGTCTGTATGTCCAACGTTTCACAGTAAAAATGTTCAACCCTTTGGCTGCCGGAGACGTACAGCTATCGGCAGGCGCGTCATTGGGCCATTGTTAGCTAGCATGGTACAAGTGTTCTGGGCTGGCTATTGTCAATTCTGTGTATGCTGACGTTCTCAGCCACTGAATGGCTTGCAGGACTGACTTTTGGCTGCTGCTGCATTGCTGAGACTAGATACATCACCACAGGTGAGCCAGAACTGGTAGGGACCTAGATACGAGCAACATTTTACCGCATTACTGAGAAAGTACCAGGTGCTCCTAAAATAACTGCATGATGGTGGCTGTGGGACCCTGGGCTACAGTGGTCATGGTGTTTCGAGGGCCCCTAAACTCCCCAGTGTAGATAACTGAAATCCGAATGCAATATTCAGACTAAATTAACCAAGCTCAAACCTGGGAGATCTTTTCCAAGTCAGCATTCTTGACAAATTGTCTCAATTTGGACTTCAACGAGCTACCTTACATAGTTCAATAAAACACTTTAATCCCTTAAGGACACATGACATGTGTGACATGTCATGATTCCCTTTTACTTCAGAAGTTTGGTCCTTAAGGGGTTAAAGAGGTTTGAAAAACATTACTCGGTTCAGTTGTGGAGATATAAATCTTTCCAAACAAGGGCGCACTGGATTTCTTAGGCTCCCTTCCACTCCAGCAGCATTAGGAGGATGTGAAATTAGATCATTTTCTCCCAGCTCACAAAGCAAGCCATATTAGAGTAAACAGAGAATTATCACGGTTTGCTGCCAAATCCTTACTGGATCCCAGCAAAGTTACCCAACTGCAAAAAGGTAGAAAGCAAGAATGGCTACTGCCAATATGTATTTAAAAATTTCTCTGTGAGTATATACACACATGGCCATGTTTAACCTGGTGCGTGACTGCATACCACCCATCATTTGGGACAGGGAATTGTGTTGGGCACCAGCCTTCAAGATCTTTGCAGAGGGCACTGCTAAAGCCCCCCTGCATGGTCTTAGTGCCCGCTGCACAGAGCGAGTCTGTGTAATGGTGCACTCGCACTATACTGCCTGGGGACAGATTCCTGGTGTTTATTTAGAAATTTTAATCATTCTATGAGGAATAAAGCTGCTCCCAGGGATAAACTGCTAAACCCATAAACCTCTGCTAGTAAGGGAGTTTATGGAATAAGGTCAGACTCCATAGACCAGATCAAAAGTCTCAAATTCAGTTACAGGACGCCTTATCATTTTAGCACAACAGCTCACGTTAGAAAACAGTGGATACTTTTTGTGCTGTGTTTCACTTTATTAAATAAATGTTGGTATGTATGTAAATAAATGAAAGATGTTGAATCCATTTAGTTTAACATGATCTAAGATATCGCAGTTTTATAAAGGGCACAAATATTACCAACACAATCTGTGCCTCCAAAGACATGTGTCTAGAAGATCTAAGTCTTTAAGCAAACTGAAATGTTTTTATATAGTTATATTTTATAGCTTGATTACGGATGAGTATATATTCAGACGAAAATGTATCAGGCGAGCTATCCATCAGAAAAAAAAAAAGTTACAAAAATTTCTTTAACATTTAAATGTTGACACATAGGAATAATTTAACGCATTTTCTTGATAGCACCTGATAATTAATAATGGAATATATAATGGTATTTTGCATATTAAATCTCTCATGGATAGCGTAAAATCTTATGACTTTAAAATAAATAAATAAAAATTTATTACAGAAAAGAAATGATTCAGCTGGCAGTATTTGAGGCAATATGTAGGGATATTTATTGAAGATTAAGTATTGCAGCCTTTCCATTATAACATTTTAAACTACTAGTACACTGTAAGCAAGGATATTTTGAAAATTGGCACCAAAGTACATTTACTTTATATACCAAAACGGCAAAAAAATAAATAAAAAAAATAAAAAAAGTATATTTTCAGAATAATTATACATACTGCATTGAATGTGCTGTATATAATTGTTTACATAACTGGAACATAACTTGTGATACGTTTGCCTACTTACATATGCTATATATATATATATATATTCTATATATATATGTGTGTGTGTGTGTTTTTGGAAAAAGAACAAGCAGTTTGGCTCGTCTAAGAGCAAAATATTACAGCAATATTTGAAAGCATAGGTTCTGAAAAACATTTTTTTTACTTGTATTATTCTATAAATAAAAGGGAAAATAAAATCAACCAGTTATACATTGAAAGAGTTGAGAATATTCCACATCTTTAAGATTGTGTTAAGCACAAGAACAGAATCTTGTTCGAACTTCAAAGTGTCCTTTTTTTTTTCTTTGTGTATACATCCAGAGCTTAGTGCAATTCGAGTTTTTTTGTTCTTTTTCTTTTTAACTATATAAAAAAAAAGTTTATTTTGCTTTTTTTCCCAGAAATTAGTCCGTTTACCTCTTCTTCCCATATTTTAAGAAACAACGCACTAGATTAGTAAAGCTTCATTTCATAGCCCAAATAAAAATTGGGCAACAAAATAAAATCGAAAAAAAGTGTAACCGTTTCACCCTTGTTATCAGACACCCAATGCATTTAATTTGTGTAAAATCATTAATAACCAATACTTTCTGTGCAAAACAGATTAACAAAATACATTTTGCGCTTCTAGGTAAAGTAGACTTTCACGGACGATGTGTTCATAAAATAAATATAAAATATGGGCGACTCCCAGCAGTAGGAGCGAACGAGGATGGGCCAACACCAAACAATGTACAAAGGGCACCCTTCTTCCAATTTTAAATATACATCATTTTTTACCAAGAATGTTCATTTAAAGGCCAAGAGATAAATGTAAACTGCCTGTAGTAGAGGAAGGACAATAACACAATTTAAATATAATGTTGTCCCACTTACATGGGCATTGTAGAACTTCAAAATTCTAAAATCCAAAAGATTTTAAATTCCATGTTCGAAGCAGAGAAGGAAGCTCCAGTTAGCAATAAATTAGATTTATTTTTATAGAAAATAAGAACAATTTATAAATAGGAATGCGAATATAATAGGTTTAAAAAGGTTTTAAATTAAAGCAAAGAGGAAGTTGTTCGTGTTAAGACCACAGATTTTTCCAATTTTTAATGATTGTAAAGGTCACATATTATGTTTTTTTTTTGTTTTTGTTTTTTATATGTATTCAAATTTAAATACTTCTGCTGGGATGCCAATACTTTCTCAAACAGGAGAACGTGAAAAAAACTGAAATAGGCAGAGTTGCCTTTCACAGGGGAATGATTTAGAAAAACGAAACAAACAGAATATAAATTACTGTCGTTTGGCTAACCATTAACACAGCATCGGTCCTGAAAATCTTCCTTCTGCATTCTCTTTATAGAACAGAACAATATAAACATTACTGTGTGCTCAAACCAAGGCCGGAAAACACTGGGATTTGAGGCTGATGAATCCTGGGCAGTCTTCAAACATAATAAAAATATTGAAAATGTCATCTATATACCGTGTACAAATATTAAACGGGAGTACTATCTACTTGGAGCAAACTAGAAACTTGCAGAACTTTACTATATTAGACATGTACCTTCTACGGAAAGTATGTACGTATAGGTATAGCAACTACTCTAGTCAATAACAACAAACATTATTAAAAAATGTTTTTAAAAATTCTTTACCTAGAGACCAAATTATTTCTACTTGTTTTCAAAAAACAAAAATAAGTTTCTTTCAATTGGTCATTGGTAAGAGTAAGGATGGTGGACTATTATAGACTATTACTCCACATAAAATGTAAAAGAGTTAGCTGGCAGTCATGATTAAAGTGGATATAGCCAAAATGTTGCATCGGTGATGTCTTTTCCACAACAAGTGTATCCTTTACTGGTACATCGTGTGGTCTACCAGATTATTTTTTGTCTACATTTTGTGTAGGTTGATGGCAAAACTCTTGGCTGGAGAACAGTTTATCGTGGGGGAGTCTATTTCTGGTTACTCTTGAGTGTTCAATGTTTAGCATGTTTCTCTACACAATGATTTACTGCAATATATTTTTCTTATTCATGGAAAAATGAAAAAAAACAAAAAACAAATACAAAGCCCTGCATCTTTATGTTCTTGGAATGTGACAATGTTGATATTAAAAAAAAAGGACATCGAGAGCCTGATTAGACAACGAGAACCAAAACAACAATTAATATCTTTGCTCTCAAAATATAAAAATGTGTGTTGTGGGAATTCTGACCCATATCGAAGACAAATTTAGATGAATGTATCCAAAAGTTCTTAATATTTGTTTTTCTGACACTCGTCACAGCTTACCATTTTGTTTAGCAGGGATTCAGCAGCCATAGGTCCCAAAGTGCTTTCCAACTTACATCATTTTAATACAGAAATCTGTTCAACATAACCAAAAACATTTTCTCTTTTCGATTACATAGCGAAAAAAGGATTAACAAAAAATACAGAGAATGAGAGATTCGCGCTTACACATTTTTTGGCTCAATAGGGCAGTCAAAAGTTTTGGGTCGCATCAGACTATACAAAATCTACCACAGTTATTTAGCCTATAATTATAGGATATGTGCATTAAGAAGGTCAAGGCTTGCACAGAACCTTGCAAACAGTCCAATGCTTGGCCAAAAGGGAGCACCATACAGCCTAGGCACATTAAATTGGGCAGGTGGGGAGAAAGGAAGGGGAGGGGGCAAGAGCACCATTTTCCTCAAGGTGAACACAATTTTTTTGGACAATGGAAATACAAAGTGTACTAGCCTGTAAATATGGCACATACATTATTAGAAGGTCTTAACCCTTTATTATAGGAAGGAAAAAAGAATTGCTGTCCTCCAACAAGACAAATGGGCCGTGGGGGTGTGGGTAATAAGGCACTAAATTGACATTACACTAAAGTAAAATACAACTGAATAAATAAAATCTGTACATCAGGGGTGGGTCACTAATGGCCCTTCAACTGATCTTAAACTTTAAGTCCCATTGTTATCATCTGGAACTTGGCTGAGGAGAATTGTGGGAGATGTAGTTCAAATGAGCTGGTGGAATTACTGTTGCTCCCCCTATCACAAACTGAGAAGACTCTGGTCATACCAGTTATAAGCCATCGTGGTGAGACTTGTGCAGTCCTTCTTTCACGAAAGGACTGGTTTGAGTCTGTTGAACGGAAGCTGAAATTAGCATTTTCAACAATGCAATGTGTAGAAAATCTGACGGGTCAAACTTCAGTCCTTGGGAATTCTCAAAGAACCCCAAAAAACTACAAGCAAATCATGAATTATGGTTTGTTTCTCTTTGAGACATAGAAAAAGTTGCCTAAAATGTGAGTTTTATTGCCATTTAATACTTTGTAGTTTAGATCATCAGTCTGATTAGCAGAGGTCATGCTGGTTTAAGTGGGCTGTAAAGGGTCTGCTTGCAACAGTAAAAATGGAACTCCATGAAAAAAAATGCTACATGGGTCATACAGTTAAGGACACGTTTGTATGGCCCCGTGATATCTTGTTCTCTTATTTTAGACAGAAAAACACATACAACAAGGATTTTATCGGTAACTATAATGTGAATAAACCTTAGTATCAAAGCAGGTTTTGATAGAGAGGTCAACATTGGAGAGTAGTTACAAGACCCAACATTTGAACAAGGGATACTTCCATTTTTAAATTAAAATTTATACTGTATTGTATAAAGTAAAATTAAGACTAAAAACTGCAGTTTACAGTTAACACAGACCCAAAGTCTAAGTCACTCTGATTACAATGTGACAGATCAACCTACAGTTGGACATGGTTTGAGAGGAACATCTATCCATCAGATATGTAGGCTGAGGAATAGGACCTCCTTAAATCGTTGTGTTCAGGAACCAAGGCAATGCATGATCTAGACTTCATATAACTAAGCCTGTTGAAGCGTATCTGAACCGAAGGCCTAGCTAAGGAATGAAGTATGAGAATTTTGGCTCAAACCCAAGCACTGTCAAGGCTCAGTCTGCAGTGCATTTAAAGGGCTGGACAACACATCACCCTGCAGGCTGTTCATTTAATGCAGTTGAAGATAAGGGTTTTCAGGCAGACAGCCAGCCAGTCGGAAAATATAGAGCTGGAAATTCTCTCTGAGACATGAGTTGGAAAGCACATCTAAAACTAAAAAGGATCTAATCAATGGGTACTTTTAGAACAGTAAACTGGAGTGCTATATTTAAGAGTCAAAAGGTCGTAAGAATGCATTATCAGTTATATAATTGATGTTCTGGCATTTGCAGCAAATCCCCATGCTATGCAGGTTCTGTAATAAGCTCCAACCAAACTAGTGCATCTAACGTGTGTGGGAGCCTGGAGTGTCTCTTTAATAATATAAACCCAACCAGTATAACTAACTGTACCCTAACCTACACAGTACATCTAATGTGTGTTGGAGCCTGGAGTGTCCCTTTAATAATATAAACCCACCCAGTATAACTAACTGTAACCTAACCTACACAGTGCATCTAACGTGTGTGGGAGCATGGAGTGTCTCTTTAATAATATAAACCCACACAGTATAACTAATTGTAATGTAACGTAACCTACACAGTGCATCCAACGTGTGTGGGAGCCTGGAGTGTCCCTTTAAGATGGTACAATAATAAACATAGCATGTACAGGAGTGTTTTAATAACGATAATTTAATCTATTACTATATTTTCTGCATCACTGAAAAAAAAACAAAAAAAAAAAAAAAAAAACTTTCCCACTATATTGCTTTGCATGTTGGGTAATATACCGACTGTGACTGGGGTGGCACAATGGAATTAAAGGAACACTATAGCCCCCAAAACAACTTTAGCTTAATGAAATAGTATTGGTGTAAAGATCATACCTCAGCAGTTTCACTGCTCCATTTTCCACCATTTAGGCATTAAATTACATTTGTTTCTGTTTATGCTCTGTAAATTGAACTTTGATTACATACAGGAGGCTCCTGTGGGGTCTAGCAAGCTATTAAAGCAGGAGATAACAAATTCTAAATAAAAGAGAAATTGCAATAAAGGAAGAGTAAACATTAGACAACACTTTACAGGAAGTGTTTAGGAAGGCTGTGTAAGTCACATGCTGGGAGATGTGCCTAAAGATGCATAAAGTAATTTAACGGTGGAGAATTGAGCAGTAAGACTGAAGGGGCATGATCTATACACCAAAACCACTTAATTAAGCTAAAGTTGTTTAGGTGGCTATAGTGTCCCTTTAATGTAGAAATAATGTGTAACTAAGATTGTAGTAACTTGGAAATTCTAGCCTCGTGAGGCATCAATCACAGAGGAAGGGAGGTTGTGGAATGCCAGACCTTCTCTGCAAAGTGCTATCTTAGTTGATCCAGGTTTATACAGCTTGGTTTAATGAGAAACGGAACCAAAGAACTTTCTAACATGCAGGTGATTTGTGACTGAAGCAAACCAACAAAAAACACAAAAACAAACCCTAAATACATTGGAATACACAGGAACCATGTATTGTGTACAGAGGGTGGGAGATGTCAATATTTAACACACAATTAAACATTTATCTTTTTATTTGTAATTCTAATCATGGGAATGAAGCTATGAATAAATATTTAACATCTCTTTTTTACATAAAAATGTTATTAATAGCAGTATTAATGTCACCTAAATAAATTCACAGTTGCGCAAGGTTGAAACAACTATTGCTTTTTCGGGACAGAAGAGGTTAATCAATGCTTCTGGGGATAAAATTTTATTAAAAGTAGTATTTCATTTGATCAGTGACACTTTGACGAATGCTTCATCATCAAGACCAACTGTGCTAGCTCGGTCACCTCTTTACTTAGTCCTGTGCTGGTGTTGGACTACCACTGAGTAGTATATCATCATGGCACTACCAGTCCCTAGCAGTTATAATACTGGTGCCTTAAAGGGACACTGTTGGCATTATAATAATTTCATCTCATTGAGGTGGTTATAGTACCTGGATTCCACTGGCGCGGTCCCTCAATTCAGTGTTAAACCATTTTCAATGAGTTTAACATTAAATAAGGCCACCCACAGCCCGGCCTCTACTGGTAGTATGGCTAAGGCAAAGACACTTCCTTCAAGCCGTAACAATGTCAGCTATGATAGGCTGAAAGCAATCAGCTGACACTCTCAGCCAGACAATCACAGACATCCATTGCTGCTTAAGCGAAGACTTTCTCAGTAGCCCAAATAGCACAGGGAGGGATGGGCCACTGTATACTCTTGTTTAACATTAAAAACATTAATGGGTAACAGTGTTCTCAATTAATCTGGTTTCGTTCGGGATAGAAAGAAAATGTTTCACCAGCCTTAACTTTATATGTGTCCCTTCAATGGGAAGGAATAATGGAGGTATTAAAGGGACATTTCAGGCACCCGTGTTGCAAGGAGTATTGTGCAAAATCTCATGCTAATCAGTTACAAAATCCATGTACATTTTAGCGCCAACCCCTCGTCTCTGGCCGTTTTACAGACAGCGAGACAAGCTAGGAAATATAGACCTACTTGCACAGTACCCAGAAACTTAAAAAGAATCTGAAGGTATTCGGCAGGGGAACTGATACACACAGCAATGTGCACTGACCTGCGGGTTGTCCGATTCCATTCACACACAAGCAATTCTTATTAACTTAGCAATAAAGTAGCAGAAAGTAGGTTAATTTGTACAAAATCTGCACTGCAGATTCTACCCTTAATTTCCCTGCTGTATATAGATCCCATATCGGAGCAGCAAAGCTGCCATAGAAAACAGTGCTAGGGCAATGATTGGCTACAAGAGGTCAGCCACTTCCTGGTTTCTGCAGACATTGCGAAAAATGAGAAATAATCAAAAAGTATTTTTTCCCCCTCCCCACACCAAAAAAAAAAAATGGGTTCTCTCTATAATTGATTCAAAAGTACTAACACAACTTTGGAGTGCCCCTAACATTCTACATACAAAACAGGCATTAAAATATATCTTCTGTCAATCCTTCCATTCAGTATGAACTAAACAAGGAAATGCACATAGAAATGTAAATAAATAATGATAACACAAAAACACGTAAAAGCAAAAAAAACTAAATAAAAAAACCATAAATCTATTTTCAAAAATTTATTATTCACCCAATTAATGTTTAATTGGCCCAAAATACTGTATCTGGTCTAAGAGGGAATGTATTAAACACAATACCATAACTGGCGCACAGTAAGATTTGACCAGGAATTTATTGTGTGTGTGTGTGTGCGCACTAAAAGATGCATTCGTCATATTTTGGGATAAAAGTTAACACACTAAATAGTTTTATACATCGGTTGCGATCATGATTACATTTCTCAAATAAAAGCAATGCATCTTCACTAGCATGCGTTAAGCGCGTGAACCTCCATTATTGAGTTGTATGTCTTTAGAAAATACTCCACACTTTAATAAGCTAGGAAAAAAATATTTTTTTAAACAAAATAAATTAAATATACATGTACACACACACACACGTGCACAATATGATCTCCCACATACCCAAATTTAGTATATTATATTATCAGAAATGTTTAATAGTGGCACGAAAAGCCCTCTTCTTTAAAAGGCATGGTTATATTAAAGATTAGTAATATTTAGTAAATAAAGGCCAACATGTATGTGAAATGTAGATACATTTTTTTTGTAAAAATGTAAAAAAATTAATTCTCAAACATTTTGAATGCAAAAACAAAATCACTGAAGACCCAAAGCCACAAAAAAAAATGTATAAACACAGAAAACTGTTTTACTAGGATTTTTGAAATTTGATGTTTAATGCTGAACATATCCCTTTTTTCTTATTTTCGTGGGTTATTTTCGTTTGTTTTTTTTTTTGTTTTTTTAATTTTGTGGTAGACATGATACATTTTGCTAACACAAGCACTGGTATAGTCATATCAAAAAATAGTGCAAAATTTCAACATTTATATAAATAATTCTAACCCCCCCTCCTGTTTTTTTCAAACATTTTTACAACACACTTTCCAGATTGGCACTCAAACAGAAAAATAAAATAAAATGTAAAAAAAAAAATTGCCGTTTGCTCTTTCTTTTCTGTTTCAGAACAAACAAAACTCCAATTTTATATGCCTCTGCTAATACAAAAATACACTCCCTCTTCACACATACGCCCCTCTTAGTTTATATATATAGATATTTATATTTATATATATATATTGCAGATCTTTTAACAAATAATTTTGTGCAAATATTTTTCTCCTTAAAGTTAAGTGATATATTAAAGGGAAAAAAATAAAAATAAAAACAACCTCCACATAAAGGATGGGTAGGGGGAATATTGGAAAAAGCATTCACGCACACAGCTCGGCTTTTAAACCAGGAATCGAAACATAAAAGCAATTCGTAGGATTCAATTTCAAGACAAGGCTAGACAAATAAACTAAACTTCTAGCTCAGTCTGCTTGTGCATTCAAACCAGACATAACAAGTAAATATTTATACAACAAGAGGTGAAATAGGGTATGGTTCTTTAATTCTCCTTCCCCCCTACTTCCGCTAGTAAATTCTCTCTCTGGTGCCCTCTGCTGTCAGACAAGGCACACGACACCTTGGCAGTGCAAGCCTTTCTGACGAACTAAGGGGCCATCTAGAAGTGCAGAGTGTTTATTGATAAGTAATTATGTTTCATCTGTTGCCTCTAAAACGGCTGCCCTTTTTGTTTGTCTTTTTCTTTGCTCCGTGCAATTGTGCTGTCAAGGCCATTACTCTGCAAGTGAAGTCTGTTGCTTTCCATTATGGATGGTGTGCCAATGTTTTGTTGCTGGTGTTGATAAAATGAAGATCCGGGATAATGACCAATGACCTCACTATAGGTTGGGGGTGGCCCTTCCATCCTCCCGTTGTTGCTGTAGGAGGTGGCGCTTACCCCAGAGTTGCTGCTTGGTGGACAAGGACCCCCGTAGACCGAGCTGTCTATTAGGTCACTGTCAAAGATGGTTCTATTAGGTGGAGCTCGAACAGACTCTCGGTTCAACTCCATCTGCTGCTCAGGATCCCGCAGTTGTAGGGTGCAGGGTCCTTGGTAAGGAGGAGGCTCTTCGCCATCGGATAAAGAGATGGTGGGTGGGAGGTCTATCTCATGCTGCATATAAGGGTAGGTGGGCTGAAAGCGATTGAAACGATCTCTTTGCAGGAAAGTTGGGACGCTGAGTCGGTCTGAGGCTCTTGGTGTGTAAATGTGCTGCTGAAAGAAAGATTTAATAGATCAGAGATTTCAAAAGAAGAATACTCATTCACAAACAGATTCTCCAAAAAGAGTAAAAAAAAATAAAAAACTGATCTGAGATTTCCTTTAATTTGATTACCTAGGGCGATCACATTTTTTCGACGGCAACCTAACTCTGATTAAAATGTAATATAATAGAATGTTAATGAACAATTGCTGCCTATTCTAAACAACAGAGACCAACTGAAAAAAGCATGGAGAGAGGTTTTTTGGTTCTGACCTGGATGTAAAAGGAGAATGGTCACTTCTGGAAGTTACAACATTGAAAAATCACCTATAACTTGTGTTAAGTTTTTCCCCCCACGTGATGCCGCATTTTCAATTTTTTTTTATTACTTTTAAATTTACTAGAACATTGGCATGCCGGGTAGCTGCACACAGACGGGCTCATAGAACTGGGAACTCCGTAACGTATAATAAACTGATAGCAGCTTGATACAGTCCGTTCATCCTATGTGCCGAGACAAACTGCTGCTAGGGAATTAAAGGACCACTATAGGCACCCAGACCACTTCAGCTTAATGAGGTGGTCTGGGTGCCTGGTCCATCTAGGGTTAACCCTTTTTCCTATAAACATAGCAGTTTCAGAGAAACTGCTATGTTTATGTTAGAGTTAATCCAGCCTCTAGTGGCTGTCTCATTGACAGCCGCTAGAGGGCTTCCCCGTTTCTCACTGTGAAAATCACAGTAAGAAGACGCCAGCGTCCATAGGAAAGCATTGTGAATGCTTTCCTATGGACTGGCTGAATGTGCGCGCAGCTCCTGCCGCGCATGCGTATTCAGCCGAAGAGGAGGAGAGCTCCCTGCCCGGCGCTGGAGAAAGAGGTACGTTTAACCCCTTCCTCTCCATCCAGCCCGGCGGGAGGGGGACCCTGACGGTGGGGGCAACCTCAGGGAACTATAGTGCCAGGAAAACGAGTATGTTTTCCTGGCACTATAGTGGTCCTTTAATACTTATCCCATAAATGTCTGCTGAACAGGAGTGTATAGGATAATAATCAGACCACCATCGGCCACAGCACAGACAGTTCATGATAGCCTACCTTCTATCCTTGACTAGAACACACGTAGGCCTCGTTTTAACAAGCTTTCTAAACGATTCAATACGGTTAGACAAATTTCCAAATAATTTTATCAACACAAAATTCACAGAGACTTTAATGGCGACTTCTGTAGAAAAATCCCTTGGAAAAAGGTTTCTAACATTTCTGAATCATTTCGAAAGCTTATTATAACAAGGCCAAGGTATGGGGACCTATATACATCACCTTTACTCAACGAAGGAAAAATGTTCAGATAAACTAAATAAATAAAAACATACATTGTTAGGGCAGACAGGCTTGGCGAAGTATAACCAATATAAAGCCCAACATTCCTATAAATCAGGGGGTACCCAAAAGGTAGATCCCCAGATGTTTAAAAACGAGAAACTTCCGTGATGCTTTGCCATTCTTAAGGCATGCACAGCATCATGAGAGCTGTATTGTAGTTCTACAACATCTGGGCATGAATCTTTTGGGCACCACCTTACCTTCTTAGCTCCTAGGAAAAAAACGTTTTTTTTTAATGTAAAAAACCAGGGTGTGTAGTACACAGGAAGATTACAGGGCAGCAAAGATCTAATTCCTTGATGCTCATAGACACCCCCTAGTTGACATGCAACTACCCATAAACATCTCTGTTTGTTTCGCTCTCCCCTACACGTCTCTTGGCACCATCACCCCAGTCAGAGATTCTGAGTTTAACGAACTATAGAAACCTAAAAGAATATGGAAAACCCTAGATGTAGAATTGCAATGAGGCGCTTTGAAGACTAAAACTACCATTATCTAATACATTTCAGATGCTCATTCTGATTTCTTACCTCTGTTACTCCATTTCCAGACACAGTGCTCTCCGAGGGCCATAAGCTTCCTTCCTAAGATGGAAAGAAAGAGTACAGCTGTGAAACAAGGCGCTCTACAAAGGCCAACTCAACCGCCAGCATGCCACCATCAATAGAATTAGCATTACCATTATAGACTCCCACAATGCCCTGCACAGCCTTTGAACCTCACTTCCTATAGGCTATACCGCTCCACATTTAAAACAGGGTAGCTCTTGAGTTTGGACCCATTTATAACTTAGACACTTCAAGGTCAACATTTCAGGTGAGTGGGAATAAGAATAGTTAGATGTAGAAAATAAAAAAAAAATATAAAAAACCACACAAAATATAATAATTTTCAAAATTTAATGGAAATACAAATGGAGGCTCAAATCTCCCCTGAACCTTAAAACATGGTTTTGTTTTTTTAACTTTCTCCTCTTTCCTCCACAGCAAGTTTTTGTACTTTTGAGTACATTTTTCTCACTAGTGCAATTTAAAAAAATTGCCAACAATATGTGATACCCCAACATATAACGGTGGGAGAAGCTTGTACTGAAGAGTGAAAAATCAGGTCAGACTGCACAACAACAAAAATAAAAATGTAAAAAAAGTTTTAAGAGCCGGGGACTCGTTGGACTGCTTCCCAGCAGAGGTGGTAGCTGCCAACAAAAAAGAAAAAAGTCTGGCAAAAACAACCTCAATCTTGAATAGGCAGTAGGAGGGCACCACTCTACAAAATCTTAAAAAAAGAAAATGAAAAAACAAATACAAACAGCATCACAAAAATATTTCTCATTGCATAAATTCTAGAGATACTCTGACGCATTCTACGTAGCAACATCAAAATTAACTACAGTCTCTGCTAAAACAGCATCTGTGTTTCATTAAATAGGAAAGGCTCGGATGAGCTTGTAAACAAAAGACCTCTTTTCCTGTCCAAATGAGGGAAGTCTATAATTACACACATATATTCAATAAAAAAGAAAAAAATTAAAGATAATGCGGTCTTTGATCTGCCAGTCTAATTTAAATAAGAGAATAAAAACATAGTTGGGATTAGTGCTAAATCCAGACATACACTATGAAAGAGGAGAGTGGTAACCGCCGTTGATCTAACACGGGCTGTCATAACGCAGACAAAATATGCCGGAGAGGTCTGCTTATTTTTCCCTTTAAACTACAACTCCCATGATGCAAAGCAAGGTACAGGGAGAGGGAGACAGACCTTTGGCCTAATTAGCGGTTTGCTATGAAGCACTCTAGAATTGTAATCACACAAGCCAAGAAATGTTCAGCCTCTAACATGAGAAACTATTAACTTGCAAATTTTTCTCTTTCTGCCCAGAAACAGGCAAACATGACTCATAAAACATTCACTCGGTTGCTGTTTTTGATTTTTTTTTTTTTTTTATGTGGTTCTACAGCAGGGTTTTTGCAAACACATGCTCGCCCCCTTTTTAATGGTGCACATCACGTAATCAGACTCTTTTTGCAATCAGGGGTCCATTAGAAAATCAACCTCACTTAGGAGATCCAAAAAAGGGAAGAGGGATGGATATAATAAAATAAAAAAAATGAAGAAAACAAACCCACAGCTTTTAATTATCAGCTTATTGGAAGAATTTTGCATGTAAAATAATACTGAGAAAAGGATTAGAGAGGATAATAAAGGAATGAAAACAAACCAAGAACAGATTTATAATTGTGTTCTTTAAAAAACAGACACAAAGGGATTAATTTATACAAAAGAAAAAAAAAAAAGTTTAAAAAATGCTCTGAAGGCCGATTCCAAAAAGTTTGTGGAAGTGCAATACCATTGATTTCTGCCAGATATAATGCTCGCCAGAAATGAAGGTTTTGAAAGAAAAGGGATATTGATCAATTTAACACTTGTGAAAAACTAATCTAACCAAGAGTGTACGGAAAGCCAAAAAAAAAAAAAAAGCTGTTTAGTTTTTCCTTTTTTTTTCCATTCTTTATTACCAAAAAAAAGAAAAAGAACCTTTAGGAAAGCAAGATTTTATCTTGGCAAGGAAAGGTGCACGAGATACATTTTTTAACGTATGGCTGCAGAGAAAAAAATATATATATACATATATCTATATATATATTTTTTTTTTTTCTTTCTTGCAAAGATATATATACCAAATCGGAAAGTGGTTGGGGGTGTATAAACTTCAAACACATCTGGCTGGTTTAAGGGAAGGCCAAGGTTAGTTTTTGCTCCATTTATGGGGCGAAGTAGGATAGCAGGATAGCATTCTGTATCCAACTGTGATGTGTGGATTCTATAAACCATGTCTGATCAAGTAAGGGTAATAGTGGACATCCCACACAGTGCCGCTAGAAAACTTACTGAGGATAGGTTTTCCTCTCTTCTCCGTCCTTGGCTATGTCTGTGGATGAAGGACCGTGCTGAAAGCTTGTAGTGGTTTAGGAGACATGTAATTACTACAACCATCACCATCATCACCACTACAATAATGATTATCTGGACGAACTCCAACTCCGCTGCAAAAGACAAAGGAAAAAAAAAAAGTTAGTAAAAGGTCAACCTCTGTCATGCACATTGTACAAAAACATAACATCAACATTAAAAATAAATGAATAAAACAAGATTTTAAAAAAATATATTTTTTTTAACAGGAAAGGAAATTAAAAGGTTTGTGTTTATATGAATAGTTTACTACATTCCAAAGCAGAGATATATACCATTTATTGAAGCATTCCTGACTTTTTTTGTCCCTTAAAAGATTTTAATCTGACCCCCTATGAGGATATATACTCTACCCCTTGGAATTCTTTCCGAGGTTTCTAATAGATAATGAGATTAAGGACATTCTTGTGGTCACCCAGGATGTGCTGTTTTTTTTTCAATAATTTTTTTTTTTCATTTATTGATTAGAGTAATAAGGGACAACCCACAATCACCAAGCCTGGAAGGGTCTATTCTAATACCAATTCACTGTACAGAGGTTTATGGGAATTATACAGTAGTTCCTATTCATCTGGGAGTATTACCACTTCCTCTTGGAGGGCTGTGAGATGACGGAGTGGATCTAAAGAATCAAAATATTTGTTTCCAATAACCATTTATCTTTTAAAAAGAAATTCCACGTGTTTAAGTGCCCTTTAAGTGTTTTTGCAGGAAGGAATAATTCAAGAGAAAATACGTAACAAACACATCTAGGAGATCAAGGATCATGGAAACCCAAGTTTTTTCCTTCCATAAGCCATAAAAATAAAACAGCCCATTCCAATTGATTACGCTATTAAGTGTGACATTATCTAACCAGACGTAATACTCTGCCAGCAGGAAGAAGCCATGAGGAAATGACTTGAAACAATGTTATAGAGAGCAGATAATGCTAATTAGTAGACTCCAGGTCCGAAACGCAGACTCAGAACCAATCGATTCTCTCCTGTTCATATCTAAACACGTGCGCTGTGCAAATGTCCTGATAAATGCCTGCGCTACCCAGCGGATTCTGAAATACTCCCATTATAACAGCAATCAGAATCCTGAGGTTCACAAAAAAACGATTATTGTATATATATGAAATATACTTGAAGGGTGTTGAATTCACAATTGTTATCTTAACCCTTAGGAAACATTACAAAGCTACGATCTACAAAGGACCAATACAGTAAAAAAAACTCTTAAAGGGACACTATAGACATCCAGACCACATCATTTCATCGAAGTGGTCTGGGTGCAGTGTGCCTGTCTCTTTAACCCTGCAAAGTAAAACATTGTTTTAAAATGTTTGCATTGTACTGTTAAGTCCACTTCTAGTGTCTGTCCCGTAACAGCCACTAAAGAGCTCCCTGGCGTCTAACCAAATTTTAATTAGTGAGAAAGTTTTCGTGCTTTTCATAAGGACGTATTGAAATTCCCGAATATTGATTCAATACTTTCCTATGGGGAAGCTTAAATGCAAGAGCATCGCGCATGTGCACACAATCGCTGGTGACGTCACAGGAGGAGGAGACCTAGCTAGCATCGAGTGAGTCTGGGAGTTTCAGGGCTGGAAAGAGGCAAGTGTATAAAGGATTTTTATCTATTCAGACAGTGGGAGGAGGGGGGGGGGGGAATAAATAGGTTAGGGACTAGTACACTATAGCGTTAGGAATACAGGTTTGTATATACGCTATAGTGTTTCTTTAAACTTTTCTATAATCATATGCCAGATAGATGGAAGGGTTAACAGAACAGCTAATCAGTTTGCACAACAGGATGCTCCTGGCCTAATTAGAACAGATTACTGTTATGTTAACCTGTTAATACTTTTTCGCTCCCAATCAATCATTACAATACATTCTATTAGAGAAGAAGTATTGATCAATAAAGCAGAATATTGCTCCATTTATACAATGAAAAGCTATTTAAAAGGTTTCAATGATTATTGGATTTCCTCGTGTAAACTCTACAGATCCTCCGGACGGATCCTCGTCTCCTATATTGCCTTGCTGGCAGGCTAAACATTGTGGTAAATATTAGTTTGCCTCAACAGTTACATGCAACATCCTCTGGGAAACTATCACTGAAAATATGAGAACTGCTGGATCTTAAAAAGAATCACTATAGACACCAGAACCACTACAGCTTAATGTAGTAATATAGTAGTTATAAGTCACATGGCCTGCACCTGCAGCCTAACGCAATTTCTAATGTCGGTCACTTGGACAACCACTGGAAATACTTTATGGGTTCGGCAAATTGGACAAATGTTCAACGTCTCCACGCTCACTTCTATAAGGAGTTGCTAATTGGCGCAGAGCATAGATTTGCCGCGCATGTGCACTAGCTTGCCAATGCATCCCTGTGGGGGGAAGCACTAAATTGGCTGACAACATCAAGACTGATGATCTCAGCCAGTGGATGCAGGGCTACAGCACAGAGACCAGATTAACAAGGGAAACACGGTAAGTTAAACTTCCCATTTCATTTGGGTGGACTGCATTTCTAAACAGTCACTAGAACACTATAGCGTTAGGAATACGCGTTTGGCAAAACCAACCAAAAACCAATAACTACACATATACTACAAGACTCCAAGCATTAAAAACCCCTTCAGAAAACTGCAGTGGTTATGGTCTTTAGAGTGCCCATTTAAATTCTAATATCGGACCTGTAGTATGCACTTTACTATTTTCAGTCTGAATTTTAGAAATTCTGAAAAATCGAATAAAAAATAAAAATTAAACAGATACATTTATTTTTGACACTCTTTATTTTTGTGTTGTTAAGTTTATTTTACTCTTCTGATGGAAGCCGTAAACCATCACCGTAGAATCCAATCAATGTATCAAGCCTTGTCTTTTCAGTGTCAAAGAATGATCTAGCCTAATCATATTAATATCTCGAAGGAGAAGTGACCCACCAAGACCCTCACTCACAGCCCAGGAACACACCAGAGGCGGCTGTGATGTAACAGATTCCAAATCTTAATGAACAGACATCTTTTATTCAGCTTAGGACGCCTCTGCCTGGTGGTGTAGCAGTGTCAAGAAGCCATGCAAGGGATAAATGGATACTCCAGAGGAAAAACACTGCCTCATTTAAATGTTTCCTCATTGAAATTCAAGGCCTTTTATTCAAATGTTTACTGCCTGACCGGATTGATTTTGGCTTTTTAAACCATGAACCTCTGTTCTCTACACTTCGCTTTTTGTTTAAAGACGTTGATGGCAATAAGAATGGGGGAGGGACCCACATACAATACCCTTGCCCTTGAGTTAACCTCATCATGTAAAGGGATTTTTTGCTCAACAGGCCTCCCGTTTATGTAATAAAGGGTCCCAAGGAAGACGAGATGTGTCGACAGTCACATAACTATCTTATGAGCCATTCTACAGCAGCGCTTAAAGACTCACTACATGATGACGTAACGCGCTTCGAGTTTGGCTGTACCAGGTGGTGGGAAATTCACAGTTACGAAAGGGATGTGGTATTCATCAAATTACTGCATGTTTCAATATGTAACAATAAAATCACAAGTTGCTAAACCCTTTTAGAGCGCTGGCTATACAAATCAAAGCTTTATGCTAAAAAATTTATAAAAAAAAAAAAAAGGAACAGTTTTTTCCCCTACAAACAATTCACAACAAGATATAAGATTTTTACCAGAAGTTGAGCATCAAGTGGAGCTTAATGTCCATTCTTTGCCCAATTCGTAAAGTGACGACGCAGCAAAACAGCACCAATCACATCACTGCAAAGTTCTACACATGGTGGACTACAAATTGTTAAGTTGTTTATTCATTTGGGATGTCCTACAAAAAGATAGTTTTATGTAATGTATATACACGTTTGTCCTATTTACTCGTGCTCTTCCAAACCACTAGGAGAATGTTAAATCTTTCGGCAAGAAATCTGGAACACAATGGGTTAAGGTCTGTAGTGTGGCCGTGAAAGACGGACTTTGTGGCTGAATTTTGGCACAGTGTCCAGTATGTTGCTCTCGGGGAGTACATTTCAGCTGTAATTGCCCCGACCTTGTCAAGATGACCAGTGATTCACAGACTCCGAGCTGGCAGGGACATAAAGAGCTCTTTAAAAGCTACGAGTCACAAAATCCCTCCTTCTGCATAACCTAGCTCTCGTGGAGATGATCGGAGGGACTGAAGTTGGCACATACATTAAAAGGGTCCTACACAATCCGACACCCAGCTAAAGAAGGCATCGTACACAACAAACCACCAACAGACATGGCAAAGCAGAAACCATTCATGTGGCTTGGCAGAGACACAGATCACGCAACTTCGGCTTCACAACCAACAAAAAAATAAAAGCAAAATGTTTACGGACAGGGGTGAAATGACCAGGGCTCCGACGGGTAATCTAGACAGTTTAAATCATGGGTCATCAACCTGGTCCCTACCGCCCACTAGTGAGCGCTTCAGGATTCCAGGTTGGTGGTAGGGAATCCCAGCCCGTGCGGCAATCCGCCGGGGCCGCATATGGAGGGGTCCGGGACCGGGCCCTCTGATTACATCACACACTGGGAGGAAGTGACTGCATGTCACTCCTCCCAGCTAACACACAGACCGCGCGGGAGGAAGACCAGGGAGTCACATTTGGAACTCTGACTCCCATCCACCTGAGCCACCACTGGACCCCAGGGAAAGTCACCCTCCTGCACCTAAAAAGGTAGTTAACAGGAGGTTGACTAAAATATTTTGTGTCTTTGTTTGTGTAGGTGTCTTTGTATGTATGTCTTGTGTGTTTCTGTCTGTCTGTATGTGTGTCTTATGTATGTGTCTTTGTATTTATGAGTGTGTGTCTTTGTATGCGTCTGTCTGTGTGTCTTGTCTTTGTATGTATGTGTTGTGTGTATGTGTCTTTGTATGTAT
This sequence comes from Pelobates cultripes, assembly GCA_933207985.1. Lineage (NCBI taxonomy): Eukaryota > Metazoa > Chordata > Amphibia > Anura > Pelobatidae > Pelobates > Pelobates cultripes. The sequence goes on along the minus strand of OW240917.1, from coordinate 249,626,491 downwards.
GTGTTGTGTGTATGTGTGTCTTGTGTGTGTGTGTGTGTCTGTCTGTATATATATATGTGTGTGTGTGTCTTTGTATGTATGTCTTATGTGTGTGTCTTTGTACGTGTGTCTGTATGCATGTCTGTGTGTGTGTGTGTCTGTATGTGTGCCTCTGTATGTATGTGTGTGCCTGTCGGTCTGTATATATGTGTGCCTTGTGTGTGTGTCTGTATGTATGTGTGCCTGTCTGTTACAGTGGGCTATAGTAAGTAATGGTAAGTGGGATACCTAGCTCAGCCTTCCTACTGGGCATTGCTATAAGGAAGGTTACATTTTTTTTATTGGGAATTGAGAAGGGAGAGGAGGGGAGCTGACGCAAAGATGAGAAATCATATTATGCGCAAACAGAGAAGTCATCTGAATATCACCGAAAGAGGAGACCTTAGTTTGTTCCTTACGAAAATCGAACCAGATAGCAAATATTTAGTCTTGCAGCATCAACCTCAAGGATCTCATTAATCACTAGTAAAGGTAATTTCAATTTACTTTGTTTTCTCATTAAACTTTATAAAGGTAAAAACATTATAAACATGCATTAAGTAGAAATAAAAAGATAAATGTACGTACATTTTTATTTATTTATTTTTTTTAAACACCCTCCTTTCGAAAAAATATTCTGCACTTGCGTGAAAACTGGTGGGCGGTAAGGAAATTTTTTCAACCAAAAAGCTGCATTAGTGGGCGGTAGGTAGAAAAAGGTTGACTACCACTGGTTTAAATATTCGGGACCCATTTTCCCCCAAGAAACTCGTCCAGCCTACAAGCTCAGCATCATGGGAAAAGTACCTCACAACATATTCACTGCATCAAGACGTCTGTGGGTTTAGGCGATCATATTTTTATGGCACCTTTTTAAAAAAAAGTTATTTAACAAGGTTGCATATTTCAGTTTCGGTGGGGCACAGCTCTTGTTTTCGACGTGCCAGTTTGAAGAATCCGGCATCGGTTCTGTATTCTAAACAGAGGCCGCACAAAGTATCGACATAACACAGACAGTCTCTTTTCCCAGAAAGTGTTTCAGAGAAACGGCAATGTTTACATTTAGACTGAAATGTTATATTTGGACTCAAACGCGCCACTAGTGGCTGTCAAGTTTCCTTCTTACATCCTTCAATTTTCAAAGGAAATCACGTTGTCAAGATGCATAGCGTGACGATGCAAAAAAATCAGCAAATGTTACTTTAACATTTGTTTAAAATATATAAATAAATAAAATTTATATAGATTTGTTCATATTAATTGCATTTACCTTAGTCTGTGTTTACTTCAAGGTCAAGTTAAAGTTGTTGGTCATAAACAAATAAAACATTTACTGCTCAGATTAATGATCCTAATTAGCATTTATCAAATCGATGGCCGCATGTTTGTGGTTTTTTTCCCCAGGCATTCCATTTAAACTAGCACAGTCACCTGAAAGTTATTTTTCGTAAATCAGTTTAAAACATTAATTCAGATAGATTTATATTTTCAACTAAACAAGATCGTGTCCGTTCAGCTGGATTTGAGGCTCGATGGTCTGTCAAATGTTTGAACGTGGAGGCAGCCATCTTGAAACTGCATCTCAAAATATCAATCCCTCAAAAAACAAGGCTGTAGAAAAACAAAAAAAAACATATGGCAGCAGCAGTCAGAGACTAATTTGCAGGAAAAAAAAAACAAACTCACAGCTTTACACTGTACAGGAAGCAGGGAATGGCCCTTTAAACTCTATGATGCATTTCGGGGCCCAAAATTGGCTAGAAAGCTATTTTTTTTTTTTTAACAGATTTAAAAAGATCAACAAACTTCAGAGACAGATTTTTATTTTTTTTTAAACATATTATACAGTAAGGCATAGAGCATACACAAATGCTGTAATCCACGGTGTGGCCAGATTAAGGGGAGCCCTATTGATTCTACACACACATTCGCTTCCTACCCTACACAGAAGCTCCTGGGACAAAACGACCTCCCAAAGGCAGGATAAGGTCAAAGTAACTTCATCTGGCAAGTACCGACTGCTGGACTCATTTCAAATGAGAGATCACACACACACACACACACACACACACACACATCTACAACCTGCCAGAGCTTGTTCCATTAACCCAGAAATCACTGTAATGCAATAAACGGGATCTTCACACTAGCCTGGGTCAATGTACATTGTACGTGTGAAAAGTAGCATATTTGTGACCTGTCGTAAACGGTTTTCACACTAGACTATATCATCGTAACCTGAAAAATGGTTTCATTATTATTAAAAACTGGGAATTAATAAAAAGTTAACCAGGAAATTATGAATTATCTTAAAATCACAGAACCGAAAAATAAAAATATAATAGTAATTCTCCAATTCAGATAGTTCGCCCCAAAAATTGGAAATTCCCTTGTGAGTCTAGAAAGATTACTAGTTTACTGAACAACCCAAATTGCGTGGAATAAAGGCGTTGGGTCGCTAGGTCTATTTCTATAACGGCCCATGGGATTGTACGTGGAAAAAGAAATGAGAAGCCAGTCTCACCTTGCAACTTATGGAACATTTCTACATGATCTCTAGGCTATTCCTAAAACAGCCTGCCCCACCGTGTGCTGTAAGTGTGTAAAACATTTGTGGGGCTCGACTTTCCATGGGTAGGCAACCAACAGCACTCCAGATGTTTTGGACTCTATCTCAATGCTTTGCTAGCATTTGTGATGGTAATAGAATTATGGGAAATGCAGTGCCAAAAGGTTGCCTAGCCTTGCAGCCTATTCGAATACTCGTCAGCGTTGTCTTCCAGGATAAAATGTATTAACAAGTATTTGTGGATGTTCACTAGCGATTCCAATGCAGACACGTGTCACCTTGCACTGTAAGTGTGTAAAATTCATGGCCAGGACATCAGAAACATCCTAAAATCACAGAAAATGCATTCTTGTTAGCCGTGTCATCCTCTGAACAGAGACTTGAAGACTCATTGGGATTCCGGTCAGTCTGCTCTCTGCCACCAGCATTCAATCCTGCCATGCCATTTATCTCAAGCGATTAAAGATTTCAGGCAGCTAGTGCCAATCTGCCCCCCACAACACCCCTGTGCCCTCATTCTAACTCCCTGTCCAGCTCCATAATTAGAGCGAGAACAGAGGGGCGGTATAAACTGAGCAGGTTGGATGGAACAGTCTGTTGCAGTGATTTTTCTTAAATAAAAATATAATTAATCAACAGGTTTCTTATTAGTGTAATACAGCTATTATTTTATTCCAATAACTGGTTTTTAATTAAGATGTGTTTCCCCCACTAAATTGTTTTACATTTTCTATTCTAGATAAGAAAAGCCCTGATGTTCTACCCGCAGGGTGCACTACGCATAAAAAGTTGACATTAATAAACATGCCAATATTCCCTACTTCAGGATAGAGGTGGGCAGGGAAGAGAACAAGCCGCGGTGGCAAGTGGGCAGACCCACATGAAAAAGGACTGGGCCGTCTCGCAAAGGGGCTTGTCCCTTTTTCAGAAGTGCCTGTTCCTGACTGACTGTCTGACCCCACAAGCAGACTATGCACTGACCGATGCATCATCCTGTTAGTCGAGTTTACAGTCAGCAGAGGCATTTTTGTACTGGCGTTAACACCCCACAAATGTCCAGCGCAGTGCACAACACTTTGGGGGATTCCCCCCCCCTTGTGGCATATTTAGGCAGCTGTCCAGTAAACCCAACTGATTGGTAGCTGCTAGTGGTGCTTCCTTGACTGTCCCTAAAGAGGAGCCTTTAATTAAGGTAAAGGGAGGCCCTTTTTCCTTGATACCACTTCCCACGTCGCAGCAGGAATGTAGCCCATTCACGTTATCATGCCAATGTTCCAGTTTGAGGAGGAAATGACCAAGGCTGGCGTGATCACAGAAGCCAGTATGCCCTCACCGATGGGACACAAGTGCAAGCCCAAGGTATCTGATAAGAACATGACTAGCAGTGGCAATCAGCTCTGGAGACGGCAGGAGGGTTAAGAGTGGGTCGATGGGCTGGCGGAGATACCGACCATTACTTCCATGATAAGGAGACAGCTGAGCAACACACCTCTGAAAACATATTGCAGATACTTAGGTGGGTGGTGTTAGAGTGGGCAAGAGAGCAGGAACTAAATTCAGAAATGTTTTTTGTGGTAACCGATGGAGCCTCCAGCATAGTGAAGGCTCTCTGGCACTGTGACTCTGTAGGTGTGTGCTATTCGGCTTAGATCTTAATCTGGTTGTTCAGGATGAAATCCCAGAAAGGAGTTTTAAGTGGTAATCTTGCTTGAGTGATTTAGAAAGATTGCCGGAAACTTTCACCCCAGTGTGAAGACTAGGCAGGTCCTAAATCGGGAACACAAAAAAAGCAGGTCTTTCCCCAGTACATGGAAGAGGTCTTTAACACACTTTGGGGATGCTGGGATGTATTTTGGAGGAGCTTTTTATAGGAAGGAGTAAAAAAGGAATAAATACAAATTATACAGAAATGTGTTTTGGAGCAACTCTTGATATCTGCAAGTGTTAAAGATACATCTGCTTCCTCCAGTCTCAAAATATACAGATGTCAGTTAAAACACAAAGGTAGATTTTGTTCTAGAAAAATGATGACAAACACTCTTTTTAGAAACACACTAAAAAAAAAAAAAAAAAGACGACGACGATTCGATGTACGATGAGCTTTTTTAAACTTTGTGACAACATGTCATTCCCCTCTAGGCAGCAATTGAGTCTAAGAATCCCCAGAACACTGTATGATTCTAGTTCGTTACTTTTAAACACAGCATTAAAGGGACGGTACACAGAGACTGGTGGATGGAAGGGGGTCAGAAGATCTGGGAAATATGACATTTAGAGGCACAATATAAATAAATTACATCCTTGCGCTAAGGGATTCCCTGAAGTTTAAATTTTCTTCGAAAACTAGCACTACTTAAAGCAGATCTGTCAGTGTCTGGGGTTTTTGCATAATTTGATGTGAAATGCAAAGACCACCTATGGAGTCTACTTCGCTGGGAGTCTGTTGGCCACAGGATGCAGGAGAAGGAGAGTTATTTTACCTGAACCTGTCACTCACGGCCGATGCCAATGTCTTCCTGCCAGTCTTTTTTTAACTGCTTCACTTGCCAGGAGCCCACATCAGTGTTGTATTCTCATGCATGCGCAAGAGTACAACATTGAAGTCTATGGAAATGCTTAGAGAGGCTCCATAAAAATATAGTCTATCTTTATGGAAAACTCATTTTCGAGTTGGGGGGAAGGGGAAAAAAGTGCTGCTTTAATAGATCTCTCATAAGGATAATTTTACTTTGCCCCTAAACCTAAATGACCACTAGGATGTTGCAAACTACCAAATACCTAAAATTGACAGTAGCACAAAACTGTCTGACTGCGACCTTACAACTCCCTCCAATTACCCTCAACAGTCTGTAACAATAGGAAATGTAGTAAAACAACACTTTTACAGCCGCAGCTGGACCACGCTATTAACAAACGCAACTGAGCAAAGACAGCAGAAGGCCACGAAAATTAAATGCTCAAAAAACAAAAAAAAGGGCATGTGTAAAAGGTTGCTAAAAGTAAGGCAAATGTCAGATCGTGGAGCAGTAACCTTGGAAACCAAAGAACGTCCCAGGCAATTGCTCCACTTAGACAAACTTTACTTCACTATTCTTTTTTGGAGACAGGATTATAAATCTCCCTGTTGTTGTGATCTGAACTCTGTTGTAATGGCAATGCCAGCACACAATGTAAACAAATACAACATGGCTGTTTCCTGTGAGAGCCATTTTGTATAAGGCATGGTAGCTACCATGCAGGGATGGTGGAGACTTGTAATAAACTGGGCTTAAACTCACATACCTGGAAACAGTTAGTGAGACCTTATTCACTGACAACTACCCCTCTTAAATAAAATATTTAAAGCCTGATTTATTCTAGAGGGTGAATGGTGCAAACGGATATAAACAAAAAACCAAGTTGTTGTATTTTTGTCCTAAACTGTGCAATTCAGCTGTCAATTCCCTGATTCAACATTTAGTGAACAAGTGTTTGCAGTCACGGGTTGAAAACTATAAAAACAACAACAACAAAAAAGGAATAGTTTTAGAAAACAAAAAAGTAATCCACTCATGGAAAGGCTTTCCAGCAGAGGTGGCAGTGATTAATAGACACACAAAGCAAATCCGGTAATAAAAATGTAATAAAGAAAAAAAAATTAAATTAAAAAAAATCTATGTGAAAAATTAAACCGGATTTGAGGTCACGTAGAAGGCAGACTGGGTGGAACAAGGCAGGAGGTACCTGCTGGCAGTCACTGTGTGTATACAGTAATAATTAATTGCATGGACAATGAAAGGTGTTTATATAGAAATATGTTCTGTGCGGTCTCGGTCGACGCACGCATATCTGCATTATTTGGCTCAGTGACAACTGGGTTTAGCACTGTGGACTTTGGATACGTGGCTCACTTTTTCCCACTGACGCCCCTGGTGTGTGTGCCCGGTTTGAAGTGATTCTACATGGTGCTTTCTAATGGCAGGAGTATTAATAGCACAAGGGGAAATGTGACTATACCAGCCAGGCACGGGTAGGGCCCAGTCACTCTCAGACAAGCAGGAGATGCGAGTTATTTGCATAATGTCTAGACTGTCCTAGCAGCTGCTGCTTGCAAAATAAATGGGAGATCCCTGAACACAGCTCGCAGACACCTGTACAGAAAGCGCCAGGTGAGATACTGAATGCAGTGTAACCCTTTCCCAGCCTGAGGCAGCGCGCATCCTGTGCCGCTGTATGCTACATCCCACAGTTAACTCTTATGGCCATTCGTCCCCCAAAGCACCCCCTGAAGCAGGATTTTTAAAAATTATTCATAAAATTGACAACAAAAAACAAAAATAGTAAAAATGTAAAGTATTTAAGATATTCAGAAAACAAACAAAAAAAAATGTGGAAAAAGTAAATTAACGTGGTGTAAAACTGTCCCGTGGGACAGAGAATAACAAACAAGTCATAGATTGGTTTAAGGAGAGACGTAATGAGGCATTAGTATTAATAGTGCCATTTGTAATGCCAAACACTATTTGGTCACACATAGGGCTATTAAAGACATACAGGGAGGGGGGACAATAAAGGCACAATTGACACTTTTTATTCTAAAACTGTTCATTTTCATCAGATGTGGGATAGAGCAACAATGTGATTTAAAAAAAAATAAATAATAATATCTAGACAACTAGATTGCCAATAGAACACGTTTTTTAAGGGTTGTGGCAGGCATGCCCTTAGAATGCGTTGAACACTAACTCCCATTGCTTGCAGCCAGCATAGAAACTTACACCTCTGTCCTAAATGGGTAACTTGGCGTGACACCGCTGCAGATACACAGTAAAATTGCACGCCGCTAAAACAAAAATTGAAGCCATTGGTTAGTTTTTATTTGTGTATTGATGTAATTTGGGTATTGTGATTTCTGACATTTTGAAGTCAATACTTTTATAATGTACCAAGACAGACACACAGTACTAATTACAGTAACAATGACTGACTACCTGAGATAACAACACACGGACACAGCCGTAACACACCCAGACAGCGGCAGAGGATATATAAAGAAAATAAGGTCACACAGGTTTTGCCAAATTACCAGAGAGAACATGGTTACTGAAAAGCAATCCGAGAAGTAGTTTGTCCTTACAACATCCTGCCGATTACGGTGGTTAAGTAACAGCAAGGGAATTCTAGAACAGATCAGTATTAGCCAAGGGATAAAAAGTGCTACGTTTAAGGGCCAAGCATGGCTAAATTTTGCTCTTTGAATGCCAGTTGTGTACAGTGTACCCCACACTTCTCCAGAACTCAATGAGTTAAAGCAGGGAAGATGGAGGTGGGCAGACAGAGTAACACAGCATTCCCCCAGACAGCACACAGACAACATAATGAAATCAGAGGTCTACAGTCTATTCATTAGTTTCAATATGACACTTGACCCGTCTTCACCTCTAGGATTCTTGCCATCAGATAACCCGATAACTTGTTGTCAGTTGACACAGACAAGCAGACAGTGCCTCGGGGTCTTGCCCTCTACCTTTCCTTCACCTGAGTGGAAATGCTGGGTCTTATCGGAAGCCAGTTTGGGTTAAAGCTGCCTGGCCGGATTCCTTTATGTCTGGCTCGCAACAAACAATCAGATCAGCAGTAAAGAATCCTTGAATGAACCGGCAAAAGCCACAGAGCAAAATTAGGCGGATTTTTTTCTTGATTAGGTTTTTTGATGACAAGCCTAAATAAAGAACTCCGGTTTACGTACTGAAAATAGATTTTCTAAAGAACAAAGAGGTCAAAGACAGAGCAGTCCAAAAAGTGAAGGGGATAAACAGGTGGAATACTATGGAGACACTTAGTAGTTATTTTACGGGAGGAAAAAAAAAAAAAAAAAAACATAGGGAAGATTCTACAATGTATAAAAACAGCTGATCCCAGTTAGAAACTCAATGTAATGCTGATTTACAATCAAAGTAATCAATTCAACTTTCAAATAATTGAAACATGGGGGGTTGCACTCACCTGAACATGCTTAAACTTTCAAATAAGCAAGAGAAGTTGATACATAGAGGGATTACTATATTCAAAACATCAGTGTCAAAAATTACTAAAATAGTTAATCATTTTAAAAGGTTTATCTAAAAATATTAAATCATTTCAAAAGTTATGCAAATCAAGGCCATTGTTTACTGTGGCCCTAAACCTAGGGAGAAATTCAGCATGGCCAATGGTCTTAATTTTATCATTTAGTTAAAGGGATACGATAGGTGCCAGGAATACAAGCCTACCTTGGGGTCCCCCACCAAAGTAAATAAAGGGTTAAAAACACTTTATTTACTTACCTTATCCTACCGCCAATGTCCCTCTGTGCTGGGGCGTTGCTCCGCCCCCTCCTCCGACATCCCTTGACGAGCGAGCGCCAATAGGCATGTGCGGCAAATGTCGCTCACATATTAGACCTCGCCATAGGAAGGCATTGAACCAATGCTTTCCTATGAAAAAAAACAAAAACAAAAAACAAATCTGATGCTGGATGTCCTCATGCAGAGCTTGAGGACGTCCAGCGTTAGATACTGGAACAAAGGTCCGTTCGGATGCAGGAAGCGCCTTAAGCGGCTGTCTGGGAGATTGTATTGTATCTCTCATAGACAAACGTGCATTTTCTTGGCAGAAAATGTGAGCGTTGATCTGTACTTTTAAGGGATATTTTGAACATTTGGACAGTTCTGTAGAATGTAGGACTGTAGGGAGGTAAGTCAATAATTTATTCCAAGTAATACAATTTCTAAAAAAAAATTATGGAGTTCCACCTTAACCGCAGTCAGACATCCATTATTGCACTTTTTCTTATTTTAAATTTCCCCAAACATAACAAGCCTTTATTTTCATGTTGTTCGTTTTTGGAAATTACATCCTGCGCTAATCAGACATGTCTATATTTTGGATTCCAGACAAAATGCAAACACTTAACTATCTGTTCTGGGATAAGAAAGTTAAATATTTAGAAAAGAGAGGGGGGGGGGACATCTGGCAAACCTTCGGCCCCCTGGATGACCCACAGGAGTGGTACGCAGATGGACAACTTCAGACATTGTGTTTTTATCCTTGTCTGCCTCTCCTGCAATCACACCAGATGCATTGCTGGGTTATTCACTAAACGTACAATTCAAAGTGAATTTCAAACTTAAAGTCAAAATAGCCGATCTGGAATAATTCTCAATCAGCAATGCTTCAGTTCGGCTTCTCTGGCCTTAAACTTGAAATTCACTTTGAAATATCACCTTAGTAAATAACCGTATGGTGTTGGTCAGATTCAGAGGAAGACAGGGTTAGAACTCCATTCTTCAGAGCTCAATAAATTATGAACAATTTAACTGGGTAGTAATAACATCTAGAACCCAGGATGTCCTTGAAAACAGGCAACTACGTAAATATATCATTCTTTCTTAGCTACAATATTATTTAAAATCTCAATTTTAAGTGCAACTTAGGGTTACCCCTCGGTCCCCTACAAAAATATGGGCTCTTCAAAAAAAAAAAAAAAAGAAATTAGGTATATATTGTGATCAGAAATTGCGTAATCCCTCAGCGAACTTGGCTGTAAAGATCAATATGATTCACATCTGTCCTGCTGTCTCCCAGCCCATAAAGTGACGGAGGATTGATGGCTGCTTTTCCTGTGGAAAACGTTCAGCTGTCAGCTTCAGACAATGAGCGCTGAACACAGACATTCAGACAACCGGCCTTCTCTCAACCTCCAAACCAGGCGAACTGTCAATCCCCCACCCACCCCCTATCTGACCACACCGCACCCTTTGACCATACCGTGCCCTAATGTACTCTCCGCTGCAACTTAACCGCATCAATGCCAAACTACGCAAAGGCTGGACCCTGTATATTGATCCTGTAGGGGTGGTTAAAGGGGAATTCTTAACAACTCATTAACCAGTTTGTTTGGTTCTTTTTTCGCCAAACTGTTGTAAGTGAAATAATTCTCTTTTAAAAAATAAAAAAACAAAAAAAACCCCCACACTTTCTTCCATATACATCGAAAACATTGACGCATCCCCAAACATGGCAAACCACTTCAGTGACGCCAGAGTGCTGGCTTTGGTGCCAGTGTGCGTGCGTTGAGATAGAGTGACGGGTTGGGAGTTCCCATGGCAACCTGTTATTGGTGGAGAGCAGAAGAACCTCCTGTGGGAGGTATTTTTTTGCTCTCCCTGGGACTGAAACCCATTTTTAATTGTTTTTTTCTCCTAATCTGCTAGCACAATATATATACTTATGTGGGGCATGACAGGTCCCTAAAAATAAATGATGTCTCCCAGCATCCTTTGCTACTCTAATTCATAATGTCTCTACTTCAGTGTTACCCGTACAAAACACGTCCAAGTTTGGACTGTGATGATACTCTGTGTATTGGGCTAATCTGCCTCCAGCCGTCACCGCCATCCATTGCCTTTTAAACTTTGTTTGAGAAATGAGGGAAGGGCTGTGGGGTATGAGGAGAGCCAAGGCCTTTGTGAAACTACTCAAACAGTTTGACATATAAAATATTAAAAAATAGAAGAAGGTCTGTAACCCCAGAACTCTTTGCACCACAACAACAAACAGTATGGATTAAGGTGCTTCAGAATCTCATTAAAAGGTATATATGTCACGTATCAACATGCCATAAACTTTTTTTTCAGAATAAACGTCAATATTATATTTCATTACTCTGGAGTTCCAGAACCACAACTGTAGGAAAACACAACTTTTTATTGTTTTTTTTTTTTTTCTTGAAAAAAGGTTTTTGGAAATGATATTTTATGCTGGGATACCTTACCTGTTAAAACATACCGGTAACTTTATACAGTTACTGTGGCAACCGGTAACCAGTCAGCCTCCTAGACTAGAGATTTGGGCTATACAAAAGATCTTTGGACAACACAGGACCGACATCCACGCGTGGGCGTATTGACAAGACGGACACAGCGAGAGCTTTTATCACAGACTGCCTGTATCCGTGTACGAGGATGATAATTGACTCAGGGAATTTACATAACTAAATAATGGGGCAATGTTGTACGATAATACTCTGCTCAGTTGTTCACAGACTCCCAGAAGGGTCCAATCTCCTAATAAAATCATATTAACCCACGCCTGTTGGTGTATGAGGGAGGAGGTGGGAATGGGGTCTGATCTATTGCTACACAAACCTTTACTTTATTGCCCGGGCAGGAAACAAAGGGTTAATTCCGGTGACTTGAACTTCAGTCTAGAGGATCGCAGTCACATAAGGATAGAGAATGAATATATATATATATATATATATATATATATATACACACATATACACACACACATATATATACATACATACATACACATATATACACACACACACAGTTTCAAAGTCAAAACAAGAATGAAGAAAAAGATTAAACTCCTGGGTGCATTGCAACAACCCCAAAAAGGGGGTCTTAATGCCTATATAATTAAATATGCTATGAACATTTTCCAAAAATTGAGTGTAAACTCTGTATTTCAAATCTGCTTCAATGATTTAAGTGAACAAATGCATATTGTATATAGAAAGAGTTTATAAATCATAAATAATAATAATGTCACTAACAGCTACAATAATGAACACAAATGGCTTATTGGCAAAAGAGGATAAGTGAATAAGTGAGTATACAGACAGAAGGACAGACAATATTATCTGTAACCTGTATTAACGGAATCTGCAGACACAGATTACAAAGACGGATCGAGCACGAACATGCAGTATCACACTTGCATAAATATTATATAATAAATATATTGTAATGCAGAATAATCTTGCAAAAAAAAGACAAAAAAAATAATAATAAATCCCTTCCCCCGTGACAGAGAGGGCACGGTGCCTTTTATTCCCCTGGCTACGATCTCACATCTGTGAACTGTCTAGACATTGAAATAGACGCATTGAATTGTCCTGCGCTCCTGAGCACAGCATATCTCTCTGCGTAAGAAGCTTACAGACAACGAAGAGAAAGCTGTTTATTATTAGGAAATATAATTTTCGATTTTTTATTTTTTTTGAAACAGTCTTTTAGAATAATTAAGGCATACCAAACCTCTCCATCCCTCAGCCCAAATACTCCGACTGCACTGTCTAGACACTAGAGGGGCCATTTAAGGCAGCGCAAGACTGGCTCACATAGGAGTCGATGGGCTGCAAGACTCCTTTCACTGATGTTTTGTCAGAGGGTAATATAGTGAAAATGTTTAGGTATTTTGGTGCAATGTTGTGGAAAAGAAAAAAGTAAATAAATACAATTAGATTATTTTGCATTGTATCCTCTACCATAAAAGGAGCACTCCAAGTACCATAACCACTAAAGCCCAGCCATCTTCTCTAAGAGAGTTGGAAGCCCAGCAGTGCAGTGTTTAGCTCATTGGAATTAGAACAATCAGCTTAAGTGAGTGGGAGCTTCAGACTTTCAATGGAGAATGTGACCGGCGGACACCAGATAAGTTGTCAAATCATCAGCAGTTTACATGAGGGGCAGGGAACGCTAAGCACCATAACCACTACACCATGCAGTGGTTATGGTGCTTGGAGCGTTCCTTTAAATAAACCATCAGCAGCCAGCTAAGTGAGATGCATTAATAGACAAGGCGTAACGCAAGGAGCCATTCTGCTAAAGTTATCGAGCCACAGAAGTGAAAACGATAAAAAAAAAAATAATTTTTTAAAATGGAACATTCTAAAATAATCACATCTACAACACTCCACAATTGATTGCAATACATCTCTGTGGTATGAATTGTACACACAGGTCCATAGCGAATGACAAAATCTGCTTATTAATAACAAATATGTATCCCGAATGCTTTCAGATTACTGCCTTCCCCCTCTCCCCATGTTTTCAACAAAAATAAATAAATAAAAAAGTAAATATATATATATATATAAAACGTAAGTTTTTCTCACTTTGTAGTCCTCGTCACTCCAGTCCCATCAATCTCAGCCAATCCCGTTCCCATTGGGAGACTAGTGCACATGCGCAGAAAAGTACTGCGCTATGCCAATCAACTCAATTCTAATCTCTATTAGAGTCGTTTGACGGAATACCCAAGTCTGATTCGGTTATTCTGCGGAATCACTTCTAGTGGCTGTGTTAATCCTGCAATCATAACATTACAAAATCTATTAACACTAAAGACCACTGCACCCAGCCCACTACATTGAGAGGAGATTGTGGCCCTTTAATATACAGGGCAACACAATGTTAGGAAGCAAGGTCTATGAGCAAATCAAACTGATGCCCCTAAATATTTCAGAGGGTCACACAAAATCTAGCCTACAGTCATGTGACACCGGGGGAAAGACAAAAATCCACAATCAAAGCAAACAAAAATAACTGATCTGCTTAAATTCTGAAAGCTTAACCTACTATGGTAGCATCACGGGAAAATATTGTACAATTCTCTGCAGTACAAGGTCGCTCTAACGTAACAATCTGTTATCACTTTCTGTAGAGATGAAATTGCATTATTTCATACCAACAATTAAATAATAACAAAATGTTGCAGCAGTCTGTTTGTTTGGATTATCTAAAACAGGAAGGAAGTTCTTGCCTTGCACAAGATCCAAAATGCTCTGTACCGCAAACAAAGAAAAAGGGGGTAATATGAGTTTACTTACTGGGCCTGTCCTTATGTGTTTCAACATGCCATTTACATTAACCCCATGGGTTCCTCACACCATTAAGAAGTGAATGGGACAGTCCCTGGCCCAATAGACTGCTCCAAATAACCAGAATTCACAAGGCACTAATCACTGTGTTAGACAAGCCATCGCACAGATTTGTTCTGTTTGGATGGCAGTTAAACAGACTGGTGATAAAGCCGTATTGTAGAGGGCTGGTAAGATAAGAATTGCCAACTCTGTCACATGGCAAACTTTATTCAAAGACTACAGCTGGCAAAAACACAGGGTAATATGCAATTAGCATCTGCATGAACAGAAAGTTAAAATAATTAAAAAAAAAATTAAAAAACACCACATGAATTCGTGTCTAAAACAAACAAGATAATTAAAATGATTTTAGAGAGTTCTTTCAATGGAATTGTGAGCTATGTTCAATAACATAAGAAAGGGGGAGTGTCAGAAACAATTCTATCTGGTCTTGCAACACCTTATAAAATCGATTTATCCACAAAACAAACACAAGGTTTGCATGCCGCTTGTCATTTGGATAGGTGAGTGATTGGCATTGACGCAAAGCCGCAGAAATACTTGAGCAGAAGTACTTTGTAGCAGCATTGCATGTCCAGAATTGCGTTTAACATCCTTCTCGCACTGTGCGGTTTGAAAATTCTGGGATACCAGATGAAAAACAGGGCAGTGGAAAACGGGTCACTAACCGGACTGTCCAGTCAGATCCAGGCAGTCGGAGCATCAAGGTAAAGCGTAAAATAAGATGGCGGAGGTGTGGTGCGTACACACGGCCAAGTGAAGTAGCGCCCACTGCCTGCACTCACCGTTGTGTCACAGATTCTCACACAGAACATCACGACAATCTGATAAGTCTAACATTTCATGTTTTTTTTTTTTTTTTAGAGTTTTCCGTGATTATTTATTTCGTATATAAAAAGAACTGGCACAGGCCAACTTTACTGTAATTTTAAAATATCTTCTGAAAGGCCTTACATAAAAGGGTTAATCTTTCGTGGCAGGAGACACATCGTCACCATAAACCGCACAAAGAGGGCCTCAGTGCTTTGTTAGGGACACGTTGTCCTCGGGATTCAGTACAGCATTGACCAGACAGATGAGGCAATTTTTAATTAATCATTTTCAGGGAGCATGAAAAGATGTGTGACCTGTCAGTCTGGAGTTTGGGTGATGAGATGCCATGACATCATTGCTATTTGGAAGGACCAGTCATCGTCGGTATAAAAAAAAAAAAAAAAAACACACACAACTTTACATCCTATGCCTTGCACGGCTGATAGCAGGAAGTAAGAACGTCAACATGGTGAGAAAGAAGCACTCACAAGACGACAAAAACTACAGTCAAGGAAATCCAGTCAATTTTTACATTTTCTTTCGTACCCTGGTTGAATGGTGTAAGAGAGTAGATGATATGTATATCTACAAACATACACACACATAATATATATATATATATAAAAAATGAGAGAAAATGCGAACGAAATAGCGAGCAAACGAAAAAGCAAACAAAATGGGCTAGAAAGAGAACGTAAACTCTTCTCAACTTTAGTTTGTCTTCCGGTTAGTGGTTCCTGACAAGGGCGGGTGCACCCATTCCTGTAATTTTCTAGAGTAGAATACTTATTATAGCCGTTCTCTGTCAGCAAATACACTAGATGCTCTTTTTTGGTTCATTCACATCTGTAATGAATTTACCCTTAAAAGAAGTTTTCGAATTGGCAAAAAAAGGGGGGTGGGGGGAGATTTCTAAGTCCCTAAGCCTAAATACATGTGAACAGTCTCAAAAAAC
This sequence comes from Pelobates cultripes, assembly GCA_933207985.1. Taxonomy (NCBI): domain Eukaryota; kingdom Metazoa; phylum Chordata; class Amphibia; order Anura; family Pelobatidae; genus Pelobates; species Pelobates cultripes. The sequence continues at coordinate 249,610,441 of OW240917.1, read as the reverse complement.
AAGGAATCGTTAAATAGTTCTTTATGAACAAAAATCTGCAGTTTCACAGAGAGCCTCAATCCAAGCGTACATAGGCTTACATAACAAAAGGGATGGGGGGGGACAAACTGCTTGCGGCTAGTTTAAGGTCATATAGAAGAGAGCAGAAAGCCAAGGGCTCGAGCAGAATGTGGATTTTTACAGCAGGTACTAGCTAGCAGACTCAGGCAGACAAAGTGATAGCAACCCGTCGTTAAATTCTAGGTTGCGACGTTGCCACAGACGCTGAATTTCAGCAGAAAGGATGCCTGCTGAATTTGGGGCACGGGACAAAGCAGACAGGCAGCAAACAGCAGGAGGCTTTACAAATCGCACTGACGCATTCCTAAAATTTGGAGGTGGGTTAAGCATAACAGCAGCAGCTTACGGTGGGTTAGTACAAAGCCAAACGGTGAGTAAAAGAAACAATTATTTTTTATATGTGCTTTTCTGTATCGGGGGCAGTTATGAGGAACGATTTAAAATCAGAAAGCTCAATCCAGCTTTATTTTACAGAACTGGGCAGCGAGTGACAAATGGGATTCCAGATTATTTTTATTTTTTTCAAAGTAGACATTTAGTCCCTTTATTGGAACTGAATCAAGTCATAATCCCAAACCTCAGAAGATATCCAGCAATACAGGTTACTGACCACGTAATGTCCCGTAGTATGCAAAAGGGTTAAGATAAAGTCATTGCAATTTGAAGACCGTTATACAAATAGATCTAGCACAAGAATGGAACAAAAACAGTAAAGATCAGAACAATTGCACAAACCTTAAAAAGAACACTATAGCGTTCGGAATAATAATAAAAAATAATAATAATAAAATAAAAAATAAAAATCTGTATCCCTAATGCTATAATGTCCCTCTCTCTAGCTCCCCCAGTATGACATAACAATTAGAAGAAATAAAAATAGAGATTTACTCAACTTTTCCCAGGACTGAGGCTTTGTTGTCGCTGCTCACCTCTCCGCCTCCCATGATGGCAGAGGAGCATTGAAGACCCAATGCACATGCGCGGTTTGTGCATTCAAAACTTCCCTATAGGAAAGTATTGAATCAACGTTTTCCTATGTGACTGCTGCATCACATGACCACGTTTTTCTCCACCAGTCTAAAAAGCAAAAAGCCGGGGCCTGTTTTACACACGACGGCCTTGCTGCACACGACTCTCGAGCTGCGTCCGTGCAGCTAATGAAAAAAAAGAATACAAAGACAAAAATATTACAAAATTAAAGACTGGTGATGTGTTAATTAAAAGCAAAAAATAAAAACTTACAAAATAAAAAGATCTGAAAGCGGTTATGACACGACAGACAGACGACACTACTCGTCTTTTTTTTTGTGGTGGTAGGGCGAATTTAATCTAATTTTCCATTTGATAGACTGCTAAACTGGTCTAGAAATTCTATAAAATCCCTTGTGAGACCCGGACCACAATCAGAAAGGAGTGTCAGTATGGCATTGGTAGGGGTACGATAAGCCACAAATTTCACAAATAAAGTATTCACGTTTCTACCCTGGGGGAAAGGTACACAACAGGCAGTTGAATAGAATTAAACCCACACGAGATTTAAAGCTTCACCCTTCCTGCAGGTTTCATCTGCAAAGTGGTTAGTTCGGCTTAGCCTGTAAATGCTTGGTAAACGCAGAAAATCCAACTGATGACACAGTCCATATACAGTTTATTGGATGGACCCTCTTCATACATGCAGCGTGTCTGATGGCTGGAAGTTTAATTTCAGTGTATTAAATGAAAGCACAAGAAGCATACAGCCACTGGAGGCTGCTTCCGCGACCTTTAATGCGAAAATCGCATTAAAAATCATGCTGGACGTCCATAGGAAAGCATTGAGTAATGCTTTCCGATGGGCGGTTTGACTGCGAGCACGGCTCTGGCCGCGCATGCACATTTGGAGCCCACGTCGGCAGGGGGAGGAAAGGTCACCAGAGCCGAGGGAGCCCGGCGCTATATTAAGGAAAGAGGCTGAAGGAGTTTTAACCCTCTCAGCCCAGCGGGAGGGGGTGGACCTAATAACCCTATAATGCCAGGAAGAAGAGTTGGTTTTCCTGGCACTATAGTGCTCCTTTAAAACGAGGAAAGGTGATGCGGAATCTCTATGGAGAGGTTTGGTTGCGTGCAGCGCGCATTCGCATCAGGTCTCCAATGCTATGGGGAGCATTGAATAGGACTATCGCCAGAAGCCATGCCTCCCTGATGACACCGCGAGAGGTGGGCCTTGGCACTGGGAAAAGGTAAATATTAGGTTTGCATTCCTAACACTATAGTGTTCCTTTAGTACAAACAGAAAAGGCAAAGCAGGTTTTAAACTTTAATTGAATTGGCTGTTGATCAACGGTAATCAGAAAATCTATAGCTGCAGCGGAACTATAAATCCCATGATGCTCAGCAGCCATCCTAATAGAAAAGGAGTTAGCCGTGCATCATGACAGCTATATTCCCTCCAAACAATGATCTACACAATGTTTCATCAATCTAAACTTCCAGTCCTTCACAAGACATGATTTGATTTGTTTCTTAGTTTTAAAGCATCATGAAAGAGCAAAAGAGACATAATTCAAAGTAACATGGACGAAAAGCAGAGTTGATGTGCGCAATGCAAGAGGCAGCAATCAGGTTTCATCACTACACAGTAACCAATGCTGAAAAGAAAAAAAAAATGCCGATTCAAAACTACACAAGGGAAAAAAAAAAAATTATATAAAAACAGAATTTCTCCCCAGATCCCTGCAGTCTTACCTCAAATAAAGTTTCATTTATATTAAGAATCCCACGGTACGAAGGCCAAAAACCTTGGTTTCCCGAGCATTAGGTATTCTAAAGATTAGTAAGTATATTGCTGGCAATGAGGATGCAGTCAATTCAATGATACCATCACTTGTCAAATTAGGATTTTATCCACCAATCAGCGACTATTAGTGCACATTTTTGGTGAAAATACAATACAAGTTTATAAAACTTTTATGACTAAAATATATATATTTTTTTAAATCATCAATTTAAATGTAAATTAATCAGATACCATTTTGATTTGGTGTCCTGGTTACTCCATACACATTCCAATGTGTGTCCTGTCACAGATGGCACACGGAATCTGTACACTGTATAACAGGCGTGCACTTGTTGGAAAGAGGAACGGTTTGCGCATAAAACGCCCCCAGAGCATAAGTAATCTTGCCCCTTTGTATCTTCCATAACGGCAAGATATGGGGAGCTCAATCCATAACCACTCCAGCTGTCCTGCTCCCACAAGCATCCCCAGCACAAAAACAAAAATACAGCCATGGGAAATGGACCTGAGAGGAAACACAGTGAAATTTCTTGGAGACAGAACCAGTATTTGCTACCCCGGAGTTTTGAAGTTGGTGATTACATTACGCGACGCACAATCTATACAAACCTAATAGACTGTGGTGCAGTCAGTGTTGAATCCGATAGAATGGACCTAGGGATGGTTCCCCCCTTCCCCCTATTGTACGGCGCTGGGGAATGTTGGTGCTATATAAATAATTGCAATTGTAGAAAGGGCTGCAGGCACCAGAATAAGACATCCTCATTCCTCACAGCAGTGACTTTCTGCTCAGACAAAACTCCAAGAAGCAATTGAGCACGACATCCCGAGAAACCGCCATTGTCACTTTTAAACTGCTTTAACGCTCAGCATGCGATTGGCTGGCAAGTGGGGAATATTTTTGGCCTGACCCAATCCCAGTCACACTGTGGTAATTGTGCATTTTCAAGAACCAGGTTTTACGCTTCTTGTTTTGGGATTTTTACTTCAGCGTTCCAGATTATATCTTTCGCCCAGCTGACGGAATACTTTGAATTCTGATACACAAAGATGAACAGATTAAGTCACTCTCACCAGTATCAGTGAGAGACGAAAATATCATGGTCACCTTCTAAGAGAATAGTAGGCTGAGTAAACATTTGGACTACTTTCCAGTGCATTTTTAGCACTAAGAAATGCTATGGTGCTTGGAGTGTAAGACTCACACCCCCAAAAGTCTAAGATTAGACAGGGAAGTCCTTCAACTGGACACTTACTCATTTTTACTGTTGTACCAGTTCTGAAGAAGACCTCACAAAACCTAGTCAACAAAAGCAGTATCACAATGTTATAAAGCAACGTTTCTGCGACACTCATTGGGCATTTCTGCTCAGACGAGCGCTGCCAAATTCTCTGTGCCGGCGCTATTACTTTTTCAAACCAGCAGGTGCTCACCACAGTTTTTGCCAGTGACTTGGCTCGCAACACCAGTTTGGACGCAAGTTGCAAATGCCCCATGCAGCGATTTTGATAGACTTGAAAGTGGGACAGGGGTGAAGCAGTGATGTCACACTAATATGTACAGTAAAAACCAAAGAAACAAAAATTACCTGTGCTCTCTCCCAAATCCAGATGTGTATTTAAACAAATGGAGGTCATTTAATTACTCCAATGGCCATTAGAGGGAATGCCCACCTGCGTAAAGGGCAAACCTCTCAGGTGGGTCCTACACTAACCATTCACCTTGCTTCCTTGAGCTTCTGGCAAAGATATTTCTAATGAGACAGAGGGGTATTTTTTTATATACACCCCTGCACACTTATTAACCCTTAATAGGGAAGACATAGGGCGGCAGCATTGTAACAGCTGTATGATACAAAGGTGAATACAAATACAAAAAGTATTGGACTCAAACTCCCACTATTCTTGGGTGGCAGCCCTCTCTGTCTCATTAGAGATATATTTTGCTCAGAGATATCTTTGATCAAGGAAGCAAGGTGAATGGTTAGTGTAGGACCCACCTGAGAGGTTTGCCTTGACATGGCAGGTGGGCATTCCCTCTAATGGCCATTGGAGTAACTAAATAACCTCAATTTGTTTAAATATACATAGGGATTTGGCATTGCGAGCCAAGTCACTGGCGAAAACTGTGGTGAGCACCTGCTGGTTCGAAAACGTGACAGCACCGACACAGGAGATTAAATGAGCCATCATGAAAATTAACATAAATGAAAACACCAGCAGTAAGCTAATCTTATTAAAACTTCTGCCTGAAATTTTATCTCAGAATATGCTTCAAAAGTGTTAGCTGGGGAACGAATGAACGTTAAAATAGCAAAACCAGAAAAGCGAATGTGTCTGTTAATTGCGGTTCATCGTACTTTCCCAATGTTTTACACAGCAGCAAACGAAGGCTGGCAAGATGGCTTTTTGGTAGGCTTGGGACATTGAACTTGCAAACCCAGTCACACAGAGAGGTTTAATACAAAGTGCTCCAGTCAAAAAGAGAGAGAAAAAAAAAAAAAAAAGTACATGACTGAATGCTTGGCTGAGGTAGTGGTAGAGAATGCAGCTCCCCTCCCTTCGAAGACAGGGGAGTGAATTCAGACAGCGAAGTGGGGGATGCGTCAGGCCAGGCTGAGGTGTGTAGAGGATTTAAGAATTTTGGCTGGTGACCCAGTTATAATTTAGGATTCTGGAAAGATGATGCATAAAACAGATGGCTGTGTGTTTTATGGAAAATGTTCCTGTATGTGAAAGCAAAACGGCCAGAAGACTAGATCAGACCCAAAGTCCTCCGACCCCATTTTCTATCCTAAAGCTCTTATTTTAAGGACCCACTAAAAAAGTCATCGCAATGAAGTGCTCTGGGTTCAGAGGCCCTTTAGTTTTAACCCTTCGTTTTCAGCTTTGTGGAAAATGCAATGTTTCCTTGACAGGGTTAACATACCTCTAGAGATTGTCCTAACACCCAGTAGGGGAGCTTTCACTGTGAGAATAGTCAGACTCGGCTCTCAATCAAATCCTGCTCTTAGAAAACCGTGTTGAGATTTGTCGCGCATGCGCACCAGCCTATCCAAGGCCTGTGGAAGGTCAGGAGGAGGAGTGGCTGTGGTGAGACCAGTGTGGCGAGGAAGTTAAGGGAAGTAAAACTATCTTTTTAAACAAACACTCTCTTGGGGAGGGAAACACCGAAATAGGTAGGGGAACACTACAGCATTTGGAATACAAGTTTGATACAATGTTACCATAAGAAATCTAAATGTTTGCTGTATCAAAGGGTAAAACAGAGCTTAACAGCAAAAATCTGACAGTATTGTGTCTAAAATACAATAAATATGTTTAAAAGTCAGTCTGTAAATAAGATATCCGGTCCTGTTCTAAATGACATTTTCAGTAACATAAAAAATATACCAGAAGAGTCCTATGACTTCACCTATTCATCGTCAGGTGATTAAGCAAGAAACAACGTATAGGTCAATGAATTTATTGGAAGCGGGTTTTATCTAAACATTTAGGCAATCAAAAACCATTTATAGTATGCACCTAGCACTATGTTAAACCCCAAATTACTAAAAGCAAGAGCTCGACTACCGGAAGGTCTAGCACCTATTCCACAGTGGACCTTCTCCTACACTACCTTAAGACGAGACAGTGCCCATTCAATGGATTATCTGGCAATAACCCTATTACAAGGTCAGAGAAAGGCATACACGCCTCAATTCCAAAAACTGAGGCTGTGATCAGTCTGTACCCAAATAGACTGGAGGGACTCAACCCAGCCATGCGTTTGATAAATGCCACTAGGATATTACTGATAAGGGGGCAATGTAAACATTTCTTTGCTAGACAATATAGATTGGCTTCAAGCTCAAGAATTGTGGATATAAACAATTTTAAAGGCTTGCTAGGGAATTTGGACCAATGACTGATAGTGACCGCTATTGGGGCTGGTAGGTAGATGCCTATCGGCAAGGAAGAAGTGTTTCACGAAGGTTCCGTTTTCTGGAAGCGAAAAATATGCTTATGTGATGGCAAAATTGAAAGCAAAATTAAATGCAGGATGTGTGGGCGGCCAATCTTGAAACAGAAGTCATACTGAAATCGCAGAAGGGGACAATGCATAACATTAAATAAAAATCTCTTAGAGTGAAGAATATACAAATACTGGTCTGCTGGAAATACTAGATTAATTTATTTTTGCACAATCACCCGTTACATCAAAAGGCGAATAAATTGCAGCAGCAGGAACCTTTAGAAATTTTGACCACTGCCGGACTTTAACAGGACTCACATTTTACGGGGGTCTTTGGGTTCTGAGATACTTTCGAAAAACAAAAAAAACCTGTGCAGACCTTTCAATGTTGTAGACTTGATTGATGATGTGATACAATGATCTGCGGGTGCTGATCATGTTAATTTGGTTTATATGCATAGCTCGGGATAATAAAGGTGGAGATTGGATTTTATTTTACATTTTTAATTGGTGATCTTCTTCCGTAACTTTAAAACTTAGCTAGGGTACTTGTAAGTTCTCTGAAGTTTTCTAGTGAAGTTTTCTGACAAATGCTTGTCGCTTCTTTTTTTTGTTTTGTTTTGTTTTTTTGCTGGTTTTAAAACATGAAAATAAATCAGTGAAAATCAAGTCCTAGGTTTGGTACCCTTCAAATAAAATAAATAAATAAAATAATAATAACTGGCTCCACTGATCATCAGTCATTAAAACCAGCCTCTAAACAAATCCTGCTCTCACGCCGTTTTTTTAATGTCGTTTGGGAAGCTTTTATTTTTATACTGATAATTAAACATTGTGAGCGAGTAAAATTGGACTTTAAACCACAGCTATTTAATGCATGTTACACTTTGCAAATTCAAGACAGAGGAACAAGCAATTAATGAGATTCCGTGCTGCGTCTTAAAGAGACAGAAGTTGAAGAATACATTTTGGTTTCTACACGGTTTAATTGCTCTGGAGCAACTCTCAATAAGTTTGCACCAGCCATTTGTGTAAAAATACACATTTAAGTACTTTTATCCCAAGAGAGCCTCAGAATAAAGTCCAGCTTGAGAACGACAGTGACCCAGACACCTCTTCGTTTTAATTTCAGTTCAAGACAAATGCTCAACCATGCTCTTTTTCAAATAGAAACTAAAAAACGAGAGAGGAAATACAGCCCAATACACCAAATAGAGCAGTTATGCAAGACTCACTATCCAGGTTTTTCTTATATCGTTTAAAGCAGACACCACAACCACTACAGCTGTAGTGGTTATGGTGGCAGGATTGACTTGGTGCACTCTAATATAAGCATTCAAACCTTTTGGAACCCTTTTCATACCTGGGGTTCCTTATGGCGCTAGAATAAGGCTTAGTTCATTGGCTACGAATGATCACCTGATGCTCTCGGCCAATGAGCCAGTCCTGCGCTGCTCAAGAGAGCTAATAGAGGACTCTCAGAGACACTTGAAATTAAAGGGACAGCTTTGCTGACACAGTGGAATGACCAAGCTTGCAATAGTTAATTGTTTAAGAAAAAACTAAAGTTTAAATCTTATGGAAAAAAAGTTTCCAGATATAGGCATTGCGGAGGCTGGGCATCAATGTCTGAGAAGAACACATTCCCTTCCCATGTACTGTTTGAACATGTACTTGCAAAGTTTTGGGAAGTAATGCATCCGTAGGAATACCTAATCCGAAGGCAAACATTTAACATTTTAAAGTTTAAATCGTAAATCCTAACTCCTCAATATAACACAGAAAGACGCATCATGGTTGAAATAAAAGACTCAAGATTATAGTCACAGTGCCCAAAGCATCTTCCCAGGCTCTCTTATTTACCCGTGGGAGGGGACAGACTGGCACAAGAATGTCCCGTTTCAATCTTTCTCCTTGCTCACAATGCGGGTGAAAGCCAGGAATGCGAGTTATTGATGTAAATACACTGAGAGCCTTAGAAAGGAGCCATGTGAAATCTGAAATTATAATAGTACCATTCCTTCCGACAGATCTAACAATGTCGCCGTCAAAAGCAGAATTGTTGCAGCGCGTGAGCGGAAACTCAAGTTTGTTATTCTTGAGTGGACATTCTCGCGAAAACACTTTGATATGTACACAAAATGCCAGCAGGAAGCCCTGATTTTTCCGAACCGGCATCTTCAGTTTCTGCACTAGTTACATTTAGAGAAAATCTGCTCTGCTGAGTTCCCAAAGAGTAGCGATGTTCACTCTTAAATTATTAACCCATTTTCTTACAAGTAGCAACTCTTCTCGACCAGGCAGGATCTCCAGTTATGTAGCCTTTGTCAAGTTCAGCATCAAAAATATAGAGCAAAGCAGACTTAAAAGCCGAGCGATGTGGGGTGCAGATTGGGAACAGAGACCTGCGGGGGAACAGAAAGGGGACTATAGAGCAATATAGAGTTCAGCATTAAAACGAAGGCTGTAGAGTGTAATACACAACTCCATAGTTCAACATAGAGGCTAATGCAGAGTTCTGCAAGGCTAATGCAGAGATCTGCAGAGTACATCACGGATGCTGCAGAGTTCATCACGGATGCTACAGAGCTGCAGAGTTCATCACGGATGCTACAGAGTTCATCACGGATGCTACAGAGTTCATCACGGATGCTACAGAGTTCATCACGGATGCTACAGAGTTCATCACGGATGCTACAGAGTTCATCACGGATGCTACAGAGTTCATCACGGATGCTACAGAGTACATCACGGATGCTACAGAGTACATCACGGATGCTACAGAGTACATCACGGATGCTACAGAGTACATCACGGATGCTACAGAGTACATCACGGATGCTACAGAGTACATCACGGATGCTACAGAGTTCATCACGGATGCTACAGAGTTCATCACGGATGCTACAGAGTTCATCACGGATGCTACAGAGTTCATCACGGATGCTACAGAGTACATCACGGATGCTACAGAGTTCATCACGGATGCTACAGAGTTCATCACGGATGCTACAGAGCTCATCACGGATGCTACAGAGCTCATCACGGATGCTACAGAGCTCATCACGGATGCTACAGAGTTCATCACGGATGCTACAGAGTTCATCACGGATGCTACAGAGTTCATCACGGATGCTACAGAGAGCTGCAGAGTACATCACGGATACTACAGAGAGCTGCAGAGTACATCACGGATACTACAGAGAGCTGCAGAGTACATCACGGATGCTACAGAGAGCTGCAGAGTACATCACGGATACTACAGAGATCTGCAGAGTACATCACGGATTCTACAGAGAGTTGCAGAGTTCATCACGGATCCTACAGAGAGCTGCAGAGTTCATCACGGATCCTACAGAGAGCTGCAGAGTTCATCACGGATCCTACAGAGAGCTGCAGAGTTCATCACGGATCCTACAGAGAGCTGCAGAGTTCATCACGGATCCTACAGAGAGCTGCAGAGTTCATCACGGATGCTACAGAGAGCTGCAGAGTTCATCACGGATGCTACAGAGAGCTGCAGAGTTCATCACGGATGCTACAGAGAGCTGCAGAGTACATCACGGATGCTACAGAAAGCTGCAGAGTACATCACAGATGCTACAGAAAGCTGCAGAGTACATCACAGATGCTACAGAAAGCTGCAGAGTACATCACAGATGCTACAGAGAGCTGCAGAGTACATCACAGATGATACAGAGAGCTGCAGAGTACATCACAGATGCTACAGAGCTCTGCAGAGTACATCACGGATACTACAGAGAGCTGCAGAGTTCATCATAGAGACTATATGGAACCTCTGAGTTTAGAGTGGGGTGTAAAAAATTATAGTGCTCACAATGCAGTCTGTGGAAAGCCTTTAGGGTTCTGCATAGAGTCTACAGACAACTGCTGAATTCAACATTAAGTATAAAATATGAAAGTAAATGGCATACGAAAGAATACTTGCAATCTTAAAGGGACACTCCAGACCCCCTAAAGCACTTCACCTTGCTGAAAATCTTTATGTGTGAAGAGTGTGTCCTATTCTTTTCCATTCTGGAAAAAGAATGATTTCAATAGAAATTGGCCCTTTTATAAATTAACCTGGTTACACCCCCCTGACTTTTCAAGCAGACAATCGGTCCTGTTACTTCCTGGTTTGGTTCGCTTATTTGCACTGAACTCAAGAGGCAGCAATTGCCCAGAGCACCTGCCTTGGGAAGTCTGCGATTGGAAAGCCAAAGAAAGTCTGGGCGGGGTTAGAAGAGGAGGGCTTGCAAAGATCTGCAGCTTTTGGAAGCGATTTTTTAGATATAACCACAATGGGGGGAAAAAAAAATACATAATTAAATTTTCATTTGGGGTATGTCTACTAAACACTGATTTTTATTTATTTTGTATTTGGGTAGTGGAGTCAGTGTCCCTTTAAATAGTGTTAAAAAACAAACTGACTAATGATCTCAAAGTGATAACAAATCATTTGGGCAAAAGTAGGATGTGTGTTGTATCAAAACGCCCACCTAATACACAGATGGGCACATACTAACCTAGATAAGGTTTAATTCATTAAAATAGAGCATTTTACATTTCACTAACAATATAGCTTAGGGGGTTGGCCATACATTGGCACTGGCTAATCATTTATCATAAGAACAAGCAGCGATCTTACAGATTGCATTGCAAAAACTAGCATTTAAAAGGAACAAGCAGTCTGCATACATTCCTTTAAACGATCTACAAATGGTCACGTAATAAGCCTGTCTGACTCTACATTCAAAAACAGGAAAGACGGCAGCTTTGTATTATGTCCTGTACTTAGAAAAAGACTGAAAGGTATAATTATAGGAGAAAACGATATTTGCTTTGACGAATCTCCGAAAGCTGCCACAGGAAGGCTGGAGTTTAAAAGCTAAAAAGAGAGAGAACTTTTTATGTATGAAGACAAGCTGATCTACAGTTTCTGTAGACCGAGGAGCAAGTACCTGATTGGTTCTCAGTGACAAAAACACAACAGGCATCCATACTAATTAGCACAAATCGGAATGAGCACAGTTTGAGAAGGACCGCTCATCACACGTCCTTTTTAGTCTATCACATATCTACTTGTGCTATTTATTTTCAATAATGGTTTTTGTCATTATATACGGTTATTAATTAACAATAATTAATAAAATTGCACTTTGTGCTTTTTAGATGGCATTTAACGCAAATCCATTTACCATACCTCCCAGGTGTCCCAGATCTGGGAGAACAGTCCCAATATATCTTGTTGTCCTGGCATATTTTTCGGTTTTTCCACTTCGGGCATGAGCTCGCCCTTATCCCATAACTCCAATCCTACAAACACCGCGTTTACAGATTGCTACAGTTAGCCACATTCCTACCCCATGTTCTGGTTTCAAAAGATGGGGTGTATGACTCACATGTCCCCTCTGCAAAAAATGTGCGCCCACATTTCATGCTACCAGGGGATCATAGGAAATGAGTTAATTTGCATGATATGCTTTGTCTACGCCTTTTAAGAAGGAGAGTGCGGTTTTGATAATTAAAATAATATACATTTTAAAAAATTTTTTTTTTAAAGTGTGGGGTATCCAAACCTTGATTTAAAAACAAACATTTGCACACAGCTCTGTAAAGTGTGTACGTAGCGTTCTAACTGGAAATGAACGTAAAGTTTTTTTTTTTTTTTTGTTTTTTTTTAATGGAGCAGTAACCATGGAAACTAAATGAACCAACAAACTTTCCATTGCCGATTGCACAACCTTTGCATCAGTTTTCGGATAATAAACCTTTTTGATGAATCCCCTCCTATATGTCTGCTCCCATTCCAGTTACCAATACACCCCATATTCACTCTCAACAAACACAAACAGAAGTAACTGCACGTGGGCCAGTTCACCACAAAAAAAAGACTTCGTTCCCCATCCCCAAATCAGAGCGGACTCCGCTTCCAACGAATGGCGTTGTAGTATGAATCACTTTTGGCTTGTATCTCGAGCTCTGGAATTAGAGTAAGATAGCTGGGGCCTGCAGCAGACACCCAATAAATGAATCATTGCTTTCTGCAAGAAGAAACCTCTGGGCTCTTGCAGACATCAATTAGAAAACAAAGTATTAGGAACAAAGACAAGCAGACGTGTTTGTACAAAGTCATGTAAAGCTGATTCACGGGGACGCAGAATTATTACAGAATACAGCTGCTCTGTGCTACAGTATACAGTCGCTCGTGTAGGCCAGCAAGGCGGGGGGAATGAAAAGTGTGAGGAGGAAAGTGATTAGAGGCTTAGAAATGATATCGGAAACCTTTAATGTCCCAATTAGACCATTAACTCATTAAATACCAAGAGTTAAGAGATTGTTTTTTTCCTCCCCACTTTAGTATGTGTGTATTTTTTGTTTCCCAGTGTTTGTAGATTTTATAGTATATGTAGCATGTCACTTTAACCTCTTATGTGTTCTGTAAACCCTTTGTGACTCATAAAACGTGATCGAAACATCTGATAAAATAAAAATATTAAAAAAAAGTTGTGCAGCAAAGATGTTGCTGTGAAAATAATGAATGTTGATTACGACTGGTTGAATTTATAAAGATAATACATTTATTGAAATGAAGACCGTGCTTCCGGATGTACAATTAATGGAGCGGAATTAACTCACCATGTCATACCACACCCAACATTCTCACCTGCTGTTAGTCCACTGAGGGGCAGAAATCCAAATCTAAAATGTACCCATATAACTTTACAGTTCAAGCAAAGGGGGGGGAGGGGGTGCTCATACTTTACACTATGGCAAGTCATTACTTAACTGTTACAGCAGCCATTTTACTTTTAGGATGGCCATGTCCACTTTTTTTGTCCACTTTGGGGGTCTGCAGACCATCCCATACTTTATTTGATTGGCAACTATTTAATTGCTCCAGAAGCACCAAAGCAGGGGCTTCTCTTCAATACAGTGTTGTCGATTGTTCGTGTCGGGATCGTTCACACAGCTCCTATCCAAGATGACGAAAGAAGGCCCTTGGATCAATGCTCAGAACACACATCCAATGGCATTTGAAAAAAACTCACAGCGCCCTGTAGCTCTATAGAACGAGTCTCTCTTTAACTCGCTTTCCTGGCCAGGCCATGAACTAATTCGAAGTTGGTACTTCAAGCTACATTTATTTACACACAAAAAAAAACTAAATCTTACACTATAAAGTCTTTTAATTAATTTGTCTGCCAGGGCATGAACGTCAGACTAGTCTTACAAAACTACACGAATAGTGAAAACCATGCAAATTAAAGAAAATCAAGTTACCACATGACATTACATTTATTTATATCCAATAAACCTAGCGCACATTCACAAAAAAAGTGAATTAGTCAGACTTTAGTGTTGCCAGAATCACACCCATTGGGTAGGAAGAGTGTAGATTCTACTTTGGAATGTACAAGGCTCGTCTTACATAATAGGTGAGCGTTCTTGTTTTGGGAGCATAGTTTCTATAAAATCCATGGGGTAAATTTAGTAATTTCCTGGGTGTTTGCAAACTACGAACAGATCCAACAGAAAAGGTGCAAAGTCATCTTTTTTATATCTAGAACTTAAATGAACATCTGCAGATGAAGGCTGTGCAAGTTTTCAAAGTAATACAAAGCAAATAATAGTTGGTATCGAAAAATGCAGATACGTCATTCATAAATTAAAAAGCAAAATTAATGCATTAGAGGGAACATCCACAATATTGTCAGCAAATGATATGAAGTCCGAGTTCACCAACAAGAAGAGATTAGACACAAATTGTACATCGTTAACTTTACAAAGCTGGAATTTAAGGCAGGGCTGACATTCGGAAACTGCTATATCCAAGGTCAACTAACACAGACCCACAACCTGGAGTAGGAAGCCACGAATCTAGACCCATGAGCAGTGGAAATGCAATAAGGTCAGATGAGTCATTTTCAACCCGTTTTATGTATCTGGATGTGTTTACATAAGGACAAACCAAAGGATATCTTCAACCCACAATGTCTGTTGCAATCCACAATTTTGTAAGAAGACATCTTGGGGAGCCATCCATTTAATAGGTCATAGAACAGCCAAGGAACATAAGGTCAATTTACAAGGCCAGGTGCATCGTAAGGTTTTCCATAGATGGTAATGCCCACTCACACTGCTACTCTGTAAAGACAGAGATGAAGTGAAAACACCTTCTGGAGTCCCCCCAATCGCCCGATATAGACAAACTTTGTCGAGAATTTCTTCAGAATCCCTCAAAATACAGGAGGGATTTCTTCATAAAGAACAGTGCAAAGCCCCATTCCACAAAGTTCACAACTTTTATGACAGTCTAACTACACCTCCTCTGGCTGTGACAGACACAGCCTGCATTTAAAAAAAAAAAAAAAAAAACATTTACAGTCAGATGTTAGCTTACTCTAGAAGTGTTTTGCTTCCTACTCTATAAATTAAACTTTAATCACACACAGGATGCTCTTGTAGGGCCTAGAAAACTATTAAAAGAGCAGGAGATTAACTTTTTTTTATAGTTTAAACAGACTATGTAATAAAAGTTTAAACATCAGATGTCTCTTTACAGGAAGTGTTTAGGAAGGCAGTGTAAGCCACATGCAGGGAGGTGTTACTAAGGCTGTATGTGCCTAAATGGCATATAACTGAGCAGTGAGACTGAAGTTGTATGATCTATATACTAATACTGCTTCATTAAACTAAAAGCTATTTTGGTACCCATAGTATCCCTTTTAAAGTAGTGTTTCTGGGGCATAGAGCCTGTCCTTGCAGGCTGAAAAAAGGCATTGCTTACATTGCTGCCTAACTCCACCTCTAGAGGCTGTCACTCGAGCAGCCACTGGAGGGACTTCCTGATTGAGATCCTTGAAAGATTCAGTCACTGTATCTCTATGAGGCAGGTGTGCACTTGGATTGGCTTATTTCATCAGAAACACTTTAAAGTAACACTATTGCATTACGTATACAAAACTTTATTCCTAATTCTATAGTGTTCCCCTCTGCAGTTACCTATAGGTTCGGCCCCCCATCTGATGATTAAAAGGGCTAAAACCCCTTTTATCCCCCCTCCCCCAACTCCGTCTCCTCCTCCTCCTCCAATGTCAATGTGATGAAGGAACCTAAGGCTCGGTTAGCACCGCGCACACTTTATACCTTCCCTATAAGAAAGCATTGTATCCATGCTTTCCTATAGGGATTCTGAAGATGCTGGACATTTGAGAAGAGCCAGGAAGCGTCTCTAGTGGCCGATTGGTATACAGCCACTAGAGGCTGTCTTAACAATGCAATATAAACACTGCCATTTCTCTGAAACTGCAATGGTTTACATTGCATGGTTAAGTAGAAAGGAATACTGCACCCACACTACTTGAATGAGATAAAGTGGTCTGGGTGCCTATACTGTCCCTTTAAGTTAATTGTATTAAGTTTAAAAAAAAAAAAAAAAAACTTTGTGGGAAAGTGGAATATGTCAACCTATAAATTGTACACAACTAGAACGAGCCCAGACCAAGGTAGACCATGGTTGCCAGTCCAACTCGGATCTTTGCCAGGTGCAACTTTTTTTCCAGCTGTAGAAGTGATAAGGGAACATATGCATGCTGTGAAATATTTATCCTCCAAAAAAGGAAAGCAGAGCATGCTGGAAGCTTGTTTGCAGCCCTTCCCTTGTGACCTTTAAACGTCACGAGCAACCTTCTCACAGATGTGATTGCAATGTCTATAAAGAGAGGACATGTGGGCCAGCCAGAGAGGTCAACAGCTGTAACGGTTGGAGGCTTTTTACTAGTCTACTGGGCCCCTATAAAAAGGCCAGATGCAAGGCTCAATAAAATGAGACACTGGATTTGAGAGAAAAAGAAGGAAAGGAAAATAAATTAAAAAATTTTTTAAAAAAACAACTGTACCATGTATCTACACAACTTTCTAGGGTTTAAATAAAATATATATATATATAAAAAAATTTGAATATTGAAAAAAAAAAAAAAAAAAAGTATGTATTTTATACCAAACTTGCTTTTCTCCAACATTAAGTTGTCTTGTCTAGACTAACCTTAACAGTGAGTGATTTTTAAGCCAATAATTAATTCTGTTAATTTATTAATATATCCGTGCTCCTTGCGTGTACCTAGTAGTAGGTTAGCCTTCCTAATCGTAAGGAAATCTACACCTTCCGAGGTCTCGGCAGGTCTCCATGTAGATGTATGTTTAACCAAAAAAAATGGAAATTCTGGAGCTGGCTAATGTTTGCAAAACAAATTAAGCAAAAAATAAATAAAAGATCAAACAAGTCCAGCAATCAAAAAAGGTTAGATTCTCCAGATTCTACGATTTGGGAACAAAATGACGAACTTCATAGAATACGGCCCCCTTTACCTTATCATTTGTTCTCCGCTAATTTCCATTGTACCCTACTGTGGTATATGTTATATCTATAAAAATAAATATAATTTGGGTTTCTTGTTTTTCTCATCAAAATATCAATGGTTTTATATGAATTATTGCATTAACGGCAATTATTAAATCCATTTAAATATATTTTTTGACTGACCCAAAAATAGCAACTTATTCTTTAGTTGTTCCCTACCCTAGGAAATCAGACCATTTTTCCCCCTCAAGGGTTAAATCGAGTTATGAAGTCTTCGTCAGATGGAAACTCTGGCAGAGAAAATCTCTTTTTAGTAGTTTCGATGGAGAAGTAAAATAGGGGGAGACTGAGTGACTCCATTTACCCTTACTGAATGGCTAGTTTCTTTTACAAGCTATAACTCGTCCCAGACCATGGCTGAATGCCTTAACCTCTTTCACTGCCAGAGAGGGCTTTACAAAATAACCCAAAAAGGGGCTTATGGACTAAACAGGTTCCCTGTTTAGTCCATAAGCCCCCTTTTGGGTTATTTTGTCATCATGCTTAGGTCAAGCTGGGGACGGGGGGGGGAAGACAATGACCACCTGCATAAACTAAGTTTAAGACCATAAGATGTACTTTTAAAAAATAAATAAAATAAAGCTACAGGATATTTGCATCTAAGAGGTTTATTGCACATAGATGTTCTGATAGTCAGGGTAATAATCTTAATTACGGGCATCTGTCTTTCATCTCTCTCTAAGTTAACAAGTTTTTGTACCTTTGTGTGCCAAGAACAGCTTGGCCCACAGTGCATTTATCATTCGTCTCTTTTACTTAGCCAGCAGCGGTTAAATCAAGTTGGTGGGTAGCCGGTAATCAATGAAAAACCAATACAAATTGTATCCTGGCTGTACGCAGGTATCGGAGGTCTGAGCGGCAGCCAATGAGCTCCGAGAAGTGGTTTCGCTCGTTCGTTGTGGGCACAAGAGGGTTTTCCTAGCAACACTTTAACCTGACCCACAAAACGTATCTACTGCACGCAAAGCGCTGGAAATAAATCCAAGGGGGAATTACAAATGCAAACACTATTATGAAGATGCTGTACTTTTAAAGAGACAGTGCCATTAACACAAACTATTTTGGGAAAGTCAGTGTGGTAAATACAGTTCTTACAGTGGAGTTTGATTTACACATAAGCGCTACTGAACGTTTTAATTTTTTTTTTTTACATGCACCTTTTCTTGATTAACAAAATACAGGTATTTTGAAAGGATGTATCGAATCTCATTAGCTTAATTTTTTTGTGTGTGTGTGTGACCGTACAACTTTTACTGCCTGCAAACATCCTCAATTTCTCAGAATTGGGCAAAACAGCTTATTGCAATAACTATGTAACAATAGGTCAAACTGCGGCACAAGTCTCAAAATAAGAAGAAGGGAAAAAAAAACAAAAACATATTCACGCATTCCTAATCAGATCAGGTTTGTTTTTTTGTTGTTTGCTGCACTGTTCCAAATTGTGTTCTTTCCGTGTTAAAATTAGACTGTAGAACAGACACTGAAGCACAGCTTCTAAAGGACGCCAGGATGAAAATATCCAAGGCTTTCCGGGACAAGCCGCGTGCAGCATCTTAAACATGCTGTGCTTTACAAGACGTATAGAAAATCGGTGGCGTTTGTTGAATGGGGAATAGAGAACATTCCCTAGGAGAACTTTAGGGATAATGAAAGGCTTTTAAAAAAAATTGTTACAGGGAAAAGTCTGTTGCTGGTTTTAACCATACTTTTTCGGGGATGCTGTAACAGTAGGCAGCTGCAGGCTCTCAAGCGTAATGGGAGTACTAGTCTATCGTAGGAACAGGTCAATCCTAGGGTTGCCAATCTCTCCTTGGTTTTGGGCACAGGCTTAGAGACAGGACATGGAATCTTCCACTGCAGGAGACGTCAGCCACCTCTATCATCTGTGATCAGGTCAGGTGACGAGGCAAGAGACATGACTGGAAATTGGTGCTACAGAATGGCAACTGGCACAGCTGGTTCTCAAGAGGTTCTGCATCAGACTTGTGCTTAAAGGAACACACCACACACCTAAAGCACTTTAGCTTAAAATCCTTCCCCCCGACCCCCATTTCAACAGAAATTGGCACTTAACCTTGTTACACCCCTCCGGCTGTAAGTCAGACAACCAGTCCTGTTACTTCCTGGTTGCTTAGCTCAGTGGAGCTAAATTCAAGAGGCAGCAATTGCCCAGAGAACCTGCTTTGAAAAGACTTCTCCTTGAGCTGCATTGGGAAGTCTGTGATTGTACAGCTTGCAAATGTAGAAGACAAGAGATCTGCAGCTTTTGCAAGCTGTTTTTCGATAAACCCCCAATACAAAAAGCGCATAATTAAATGCATGCATGCTTTTGTTTGGTGTATCTACTAAACAGTTATTTTAATGTATTAATTTAATATTTGGCAATGGAGTTTCCCTTTAAGTCCACACAAACTGCATTAAGTGACTTTAGTTCCAGAGTTCCAAAACTGGTATATAAAAAAAGTTGTATGAGCCAGTAAGCTTAAACTGACCTCAGTTCAACGCCAACAGACATCAGTAGTCTGGAAATTTTCTTGGCCACAGTAATGTACTGTTATAACCTATCAGTCTTTGAAATAGTTTACCAAGTGCTATTGTGCACACATTAACAATGCTTTCATTATAAAGCAATGCAAAGTGTATCCATGCCAATGCTCAATGATATAGCACATTTCAAGGATATACCTACTTTGGCTACAGGTGAGGTCGACCATTGTATTACGTTTGGTTTTCTGGTTGAGTTAGGATAAAAATCTGAGGACAAACTTTGCTAACATGTTTCCAAGAAACTGCGAAGGAACATAGTCTTCCTGAGGATACCTAGAATTGCTGGTTGAAAAGGAGACGTTTTATCATACAGAAGATCCCTGAAGAATTTTGAAGACTATGGCTGGTTCTAGAACTAGGTCAGATTGTCCGAACTCATCTTAGAAGATCACAGTCCAGCCAGAGATTTAAAAATGGTATAGGTACCACATAATAAATGTAATTGCACAGTGCCAAGCAGCACTGGTAGCCATCCCGATATAACCAAATTTAAACTTCTAGCCAGTCCTCCTATAAATGGCTACGTTAAAATCTGAGCAAGAAGCAGTAAAAATGTGTTCTAATAGCATAGACACATTGACTACCACACAGCAGAGATCAGTAATCGTCTGACCCCAGGAGTTCCTTATTTCAACTAAAATACAGTCCCTTTCGATTTCAGAAGGGAAACAGAAAAATTTTTTTAAAAAAAAACAAAAAAAAAATTCTATTTATCTCCTGTTATTTTACTTTTTTTTTTTTTTTTATAAAATGTTCTTCGCTGTTTTAAATTTTTTTTTTTTTTTTTAAATGTATTCTACCTTTAACTAAAGAGGTGTCATGCAGAATTACATAGTTAGCCTTAAATGAAAGTAGGAAGAAGAGGGGGGAGCCCACCCAAAAATAATTCAGCAAGGAACCTCAAACTGCATTTAAAGATTTAATCCTGTCCAGACCACAGACCCAATGAAAATGGTGCAACTTCTGAATAGTCAAACAGGATCAGGGAAGACTTAAAGGGACCCGACACCCATTCAAAGCCATCAGACATGAAGTTCCAGATAGAATTCTGGAAATATCTGGACCAGTGTAATCTTTTGTTATGACTTACCTATCATTCTTTAAAACTGTTTATCAAACATGATTGTGTACACATTGACAAGGGTTTTATTCTAGAGCAAAGGTGTGTGTTTAACTGCCCAATGACACAGCACATTAGACAGGTATACCTGCCTGGTCACAGGAGGGGTTGGGCAAGTCATTGTCTCGTTTTTAGTGTTCGCATTATATCAACCCCTTAAGGACCAAACATTTGGAATAAAAAGGGAATCGTGACATGTCACACATCCTTAAGGGGTTAAAGATTAAAAACTGCATAGTTGGGCTGGAGACAGATTTTGCCCAGATGTTTCCAAGTACCTGGAACTCAGATGCTGAAAAGGGTTCACCTTGACATCTCGGAGCAGAGATACATTTAAAAGAGATTTTACAAAATGTAAACATTTTCTTGGGAAGTTGCAATCAGAGAGAAGCCAGGCTTGGAAAAATGCAGAGAATCGGATTGAGAAAGATGAATATAAACCAAAAAGATTTTATGGAACAGTGTGTGGGTGCGCTGGATAGCTTTCCAGCAAAGGTGGTGGGATCAAATGTTGTTGAAGAATTTAAGAATGTCTGGAGTATTTTGTCTGGGGCATCAAGGAAAAAATAAAATAAAAAAAGAACAAAACTAATTTTCTAGAATAGGTCTGACGGTAAACTAGGGCATTGCAGATGTTGAGACTGTCAAAGAGAAGTTGATCAGACAAGATGCTCTCCATGTCTCCAGAGAAGGTGGAATTAAAATACATAAATATTTTTTTTTTTTTTAAATAAAAAATAAAAAAATAAAAACAAAATCTGATATTTAAAAACCATTTACCATTTTCTTTTTGAGGGAGAATAATCATATTTTCTACATATTCCTGCTGGAAGGCTCAACAGCACAAGACTTGTATTGAGTAAGGTGCAAGATTTTAGCATTTAGCAAGAAGTCTCATCGCTGCTTAGCGTTTAAGGATGAGAGATCTCAATTTTAAGGATGGCTATCAAGAACTACATTCTTCAGGATTATACGTTAACCAACAAAGCCACAAAAACAAATACATTTTCCAAAGATGACCGGAATCATGACCAGCCTTAAAACTTTTGAACATCTAAAGTCACCATAATATAAAACAATTATTCTCAATGCAATAAAACAATCCAATAATCATATTAAATCTGATCACTGTGCCACAAAATCCATGTTTATTTTTCTATATCATGGTTGGGTTTTATTCGACAGAAACTTAAATTCCTTAGCAGAACAGAGAAACAAACCAACAGTAATCAGAATTAATGAGCTGGTTGATTTTGGGGTACACAGGGCATATACATCGCATGACCCATAAAAAAAGAAATTAAATAAAATCAGGTAACATGCATTTTAGCATCCCAGATCCTTCAATTCTGATAAAATTTAAATGAAAGTGACATTTCTAAAACAGAGTGCATGGCCAACCCAAACAGCTGTTAAAGCTTTTAAACAGAAGTTAAACACAGCAGATATAGAGGCATAATGATATTTAGTTCTTGTCCTCTGGTTAATGGTATAGGCAAAAATTGACCCAGACATGGCTCATTTATTCAGCATTAGTCAGAAAATGTAAACCCCCTATAGTGATAACCTTTCAACAACAGTTAGAAATTACAGTTCTTGAGGGGTACATGTAGCAAGTGTCCTGGGTACGCCAAAATCAGTTCATAAAATAGCAGCAAAGTTCTATAAATCATCATTTAAATTGGACGACAGCTTGAATTGTGATTTTGTTTCTATGTATTTTCTGAAAATATATAAAAAATGCCAACAATTTTAGTGCACAAGTATAAAATGACTGTGCTGCGCAGTGTTCAATTTTGCTAAATATGGTTGGGCTGTTTTGGGTTTTTTTTTTCCTGCGTCTTTACTAAGTAAAATGTGGAGTCATCATCACTTTCACCGCAGAGTACATCTATTTTTTACTACTGTGAAAGGTGCTTCTTAGACACATTTAGGTGTTTTTTTGTGCCAGTTACAAAGCAGAGAGGAAACTGGCTTAACCGATTCTGATGATCATCTGAGAGGAGACTCTGCTTGACAAAAAAAAAAAAGAAAAGAAAAGAAATATAATAAAAAGTGCAATCATGCTTGGTACTATAGGTGTCTTCGGACTATATTGTTTAGAAACCTTTGTTTGCATTATGGGAAATGTAGTTTCCATCTATCTGAGATGCCATGGTTAGTAAATACCAGTCTAGAGCATTTTTTTTGTTAACAACTGTATAGACAGATCACCTTCATAGATATCCATACATTTTTCGAGAAAGTATATAAGTAGTGGAAACTTGGAGACATAATGAATGAATAGATTTATGCACTAAAACCAACAACTGGGGTTTTGGACATTAAGTATACCTATAATCACTATTGTCATAACATGTCATCAGTGGACAATACAATGAAGGTGTCCTTCTTTATGCGAAATGGTTAAGCAAGTCTAGACTCCCGACTCACCGCCTCTGTGGAGCTTAACCTATTAGCTGCTGGTCCTTTGCAGGCTCAGATGAGAAAATAGGCTACATAAAAGGGACTGAGAGAGACCAATATAAGGAAAAATAATCTTACATACAGTTTTAAAATATTTACTGGCTAGGTAACACATGCAGCAATGGGATCTGCAGACTCTCCCCCCCCCACCCCCCCCCTCCCAAAAAAAGAGAAATTAGTTAAAAATCTTAAATGTGCAAAATGTTAAACTCTATAGCCTGCTCTTGTTACACAGACGCAACTGATTTCGTTAAACATTTCCAAATTAAATTACTTCTCATTAAAAACGTAAGACTCTTATAACGGTGTTTTTTTCTGATATTTAAAAATTGTATGCCATACATCACATGCAGCCAATTGCATATTCTTGAGTTTCTCCCCCACCCCAAAACACTTCAACATAACCATCTTTTACCGAATTCTTTTTTAATGCTACCCTATTAAAATCCACAGTAATTATACTCTTGCCCCAGTGTGTCCGGTTCATGTGCGTTGCTAAGAATTTTTTAAATAAATAAATCTCTGAAGCTAGCTACAGTTTCAGCTTAAATACTTTGTTCTTTCCCATTTAGAACAAAAAAAATGAAGCCAACAAGATTAATCTAGCCTTACATTGTTTAAATAATACTGTTAAAAATGACAAAAAGAAAGAAGAAAAAATATATATATATATATATATATATATAAATTACAAGGACATCTGTATGTAGGGAGACAAAACCATTCAAATTGTGACCGTCTCAGAAAATAAAAAAATTGACTTAAATCATAATAAATGCATACCGTGTATGTTAAAGGGGTCAGGGACTTTGAGAAGCTTGTTAGGGCAGTGGCAAGTTCAATAGTAATAGTAGTAAGGATAGCTGTTTAGATGCACACATTCAAGGTTACTTAAACCCATTTCATGTAAAAGAGTTTAAACATTGCCAAAAGGGGTTTACAGCCTCCTGTCCCCTTTGATTAAGACTGACAATGACAGTCATTTACTCAGCTCCAAAATATTTGGTGCAGTCACTATGCACCTCAGTGCAGCAGTACTAAATCCTGATTTAACCCAAAGGGACGCATTTCGAAGCCCAAAATGAAACGAGCACAGGGGGGGGAAAGGGATAATAGCAAGAGTTTGCTAGGAGTTTGTTACAAATATTGAGCAACCTTTTAATTGCATTTGGGTGGAAAAGGTATGCAAGGAAATCCCTAGGGTGTCTTTCTAATAAAAACAGTATGGGATTCTATATAAAAAAGGGGGAAAAAAGACAATCAGAATTTGTGTAATACTGCGTATCTGGAGGGGACTTTTCGAGTCAAGTACGAAGAAAAGCACCGAAAAACTTCAGACAAGTTTCAGCATAAAGGCAAAAGGGGTTTATTCCCTAAATCAGGAACTACAGAGAACCGAAAACAGGACTGCAGATTTTAAGATAAAACAGACTAATTGAAAGGAGTTATTTTGACCTAAAATGTCCAAATTTTCCCGTCAATTGTCCTCAGTTGGGTGAATAAAGAACCCTAAATTCCTCACAGTCTTCGAGATGTCTGTATGTGGTGGTACAAGAGGGACAAAATGAAGAGTAATGAAAGAAAAATGTACAACTGTTTTATGTACACTCACAAGTAACAATAAAAAGGGTCTACGTTTGACTTATTGGCACCCCATATTAAGCACAAAGAGGCCATTTTACATAACACTTTTTTGTTGATGGTGACAAAGGCTACAAAGCATATTAGACAAACTGGTAGATTGCAAGCTCTTGGGTAAAGATTACAGAGAGTTTAAACTGCGTTGCCAGTTTTTAGATGACAACGTAAACATTAAGCAACGCAGAAAACGCACTTTCTCCATTTTCGACACTGCCAGAAATGTTCAATTCTGAGAACAGCCTAAAATCAGACTGCCAACTCTTAAATTTTACATTTTAAAACAGCATCTGCCTTGTTCTTTAAACTCTGAACGCTGCTGGCATTGGAACTGTAAACAACTGTGAAGGGTTAACTCTTGAGACATTGAGGAATATACAAAGTGCAATAAGGATCCTCTGATCAGACACCCAAATGGTTTGTTTAAAGTGACATGTAGGGGTTCCAAAGCCCCTTTATCACCCCCTCCCCAAATCCCATATACATACATCTCATCAGTAATTAAGAAGAATAAGCAACACTTTTGATTCATTTCTATCAAAGATAAAAAAACAATGCATTGTTGTGTTCCTAGCATCAAACAATAGACATAATTGTTTAGCAATACAGTATCACACATATGAATTGCACAGTGATATATTAGTATATAATAAAGCCTAGAATTGCAATTATTGAAAAAAAGAAAATAAGAGAATTTCATTGTGCCCTCACTGAACAGTTTTTGGAAGAGGATCTGGGCTAGAAGGAGTGAGAGGGGGAGAGGGGTTTAATGTACAGCCAGCATCCCCCCCTCCTCCTCCCTCCCTATACTTCACAATGTACAGCAAAGTCTGCAGAAACTTTACACAGTTCTTCTGTGGGAGTGATCTGGAGAGTTTAGTTTCCCCCCTGCACCCTCCATGGAATAAAAGTAGATAGAATCCAGTAAGGAGAAGGGGGAATTCACTGTATTTTGTACACAATAAGATTTAAAGTGATACTCACTGATCTCCATGCTCTGAAACAAGGACCTCTTGCAGTTACATGTGCAGGAGACATTGGACTGGGGAGCTCCGCTTGTGCTATTCAGACCCATCAAGTTATACATTAAATAGGAAACTCTCCTCCAGAAAGTGCTTCACTCACACTCATGCGCTTGGAGTCCAGCTGTACAGGGAGAGCTGCTGTGCATGGTGAGAGAGGGGGAGAGGAGCTGCTGTCTGGGCTGGTTACTTTGTATCAAGTCCCAGGCTGGGCTAGGATCTGAAGGACTCACACTCACTCACAGAGAATGGAGTGACCACACTCAGGGGAATGGAGGAGTCACAGTCAGTCTCAAGGTGTGGAGTGAGCACTCAGTCCCAGGTAGGAGAGCAGCCAGGCTGTGGAGTGGTCTCTTAGTCCCTGACTGTAAAACAGTCACTCACACAGTGCAGAGCAGTCCCCCTCAGTCTCAGGGTTATTGAGCAGCCACTCACACTCAGACAGTGGAGCTTTCAGTCCCAGGCTTGTTGAGAGCACTCACACTCAGTGGAGCTTTCAGCTTGTTGAGCAGTCACTCAGTGGAGCTTTCAGTCCCAGGCTTGTTGAGCAACCACTCACACTCAGTGGAGCTTTCAGCTTGTTGAGCAGCCACTAACACTCAAGCAGTGGAGCTTTTCAGTCACTCACACTCAGGCAGTGGAGCTCTGAGTCCCAGGCTGTGCTGTGCTCACTCTCCCAGGCTAGGCAGAGAATAGTGAGGACTCACTCAGCCTCCCCTTCCTTCCCCCTCCTCAAGTCCAAGGAGATCGCATTTCACTTGGATCCAACCCCAGGCAGCCAGACAGCCCGTGACGTCAGCGCCAGACTGGGACTGCCCTTCACCGCACGGGGGCGGGGCCGGCCAGCCTGACTGACAGCGGAGCCGCACAATCAAGGGACGCTGCTGGGCGGGAGGGAGCCGCCCACTTCTCTTAAAGGGACAGTATCCTGAGACAGCCCAGCAGAGGGAGAATGGGCTCAGTGATTGCTGTCCTATAAATACAGTAACAAGCTGTCACAGCTAGACATGGGGGGACAGAGAAAGAGACAGCTAGCAGTCTGACAGTGATACAAAGAGAGTGACAGCTCACTGGGTTCAATATTATTATTATTATATATCTGCTGTGTGATGTATTAAATTATACCAGGAATATGGCTTTAAACTGCCTTGCACTTTAAAAAAATAAAATAATAATAATATATATATATATAAACTTTGTGTCATTTTATAAATAAGGGAAACTTTTTAAACACACTAAATTCAGCATAACAGGGACACATGCATGTATCTGCTTATTATGTAACAACAGAGAGCTGTGTGTAAAACCTATTACATAAACAGCACAGATTACAAGGTATTCAAATTACCTGTAAATCTCAGCCATCAGAACTCAGGGAAGTGTCCTGATTGTCACAACTTGTCCTCTGTGTGATACTTTGTATCTGTCAGTGTGTGATGTACAGAATGAGTACAGTGCTGGGTAAATAGGTTAAACTTCCAATAAATGTGATCACTCCAATAAATGTAACTTCTTGTAAAGCCCTATGTGTAATAGATTGTCAGATGAGTGTGTGTGTGTGTGTGTGTAGGTAGCAAACAAAGTGTGTATTCTCCTACATCTGTTCTCATTCTGCAGTAACAGGAATTTACAAAGCTTGTCTAGACATATCTATTAGGATTTTTATGCTAGACAACCCCCTCCCTTACCATGGATCATTTAACTGCTTCATTGCCACCCATGCATTGCAAAGGTTGCCCCCAACTGAAATATTATGGGGTTTATTCCACGACAACAAAAGAAATCAGAGACTTGTGAAAATAAAGTAAAAACAATGAATCCCCATTTATTTATTCTTTAAAAAAAAATAAAAAAAAATTAATCTGCAGGGTGTCAGAAAGGGGGTATAACAAAACTGTGGCACTCAAAGAGTTAAAAAAAAAATAGCCATGGCTTTGTCACACTCTGTATCAAAATCATATTCAACTCTAGTTTGTAAAAAAAATAAAACAAAAATGATAATAAATTAACAAATAAAAAACAATGCAACCCACTTTAAAAAAAAAAAAAAGATAAAAGCATTATAGAATGTGACAAGTCTAAATTATTCTGTAATTAGTAAACAAAAAAAATGTTACTGCAGGATTAGAAATCACAGTCTTAGTAATAAAAAAAAAAACAACAACATAATAATAATAATGGGGGGCTGAAAATAATAAAAACTATAAAAAAAAAAAAAAAGAAACTCTATCATAAAATCGCTGAACAAATAGCTCCACCAGTTTACAGCAGGTAACTCACCCAACACAGGGAGCTAGACAATTCTGCAGTGTCATTCCACCATTCAAATCCCCCTGGCACTGCAGATGTTTGAGAACTACAATACCCATGATGCTCAAGCTGCCTAAAGGCACTGCATGGGTTATGTGACCTACAATTCACAAGCTACCTGAGGCTCAACAGAGAAATTCAGTTCACAGACATCTGCAGTGCCTGTAGGCTTGCTGAGAACCATGGGCAGTATAGTTCACAGATATCTGTAGTGCCTGTAGGCTGACTGAGCATTATGGGTAATGTAGTCCACAAAACAAATGCAGTGCCAGCCTTCACTGACTTAAACCAGCATATCACTTAACATTAAATGATTCTGATATGTATTTAGTTGCCATGGTGAATAAGGTTAGAATATATTATATTTCCAAATATTAAGTAAAGGCAGGCATATTTCACATGCCCCCTTGTTTATTGGTGTTAATTGGAGTTTTTTTTGTTACAGGGTTTGTGGGAAAAAAATCATTTCTACAATGAGCAGTCTAAGAAGAATGCATTAGAAGAAAATTCGTTTGGATAATTTGCTTCTTGTCTTCTAAAAACACAAATATAGATTTTTACAATTTTTTAAATTAAAAAGCAATACAAACCAGCATCTAATGTATTATAGAAAACATATATTGTAACTGTCCTAAACACTAGTATTTAACCCCATTCCCCCATGTTTCTATGTGTATAACAAAGTAGCAGGTTATGGGTTAAATGATATACACCCCAGATAATATTCAGAGAGTCTCTGAAATGTGAGTTAAGGTACTTTAAAAATAATCCAAACATTTAACCATAACAGTGAAGTAAACACAAATCCAATTGCCACAGGCTAGTCTTGTTTTGGCAATAATATAAACGGAATTTGATTTGCTACAAGAAGGGTGGTGTTGGAATGTGACCCATTTGTGGAGGCACTGAAATGGTTAATAGTGTCATTTCCTCTAACTGTCAGGAATCGGATGTAGAAGTTACAATGTAGCTCTCAGTCTATGTAGTCACAACACACAGAACAGAAAGGAAGGACCAGTTAACCCTTCACACCCTCACAAGGGGTTAAATAATGTCAGTCAGTAGCTTGGTCTCAGTTTAGTCAATGTGGGGTTACCTACTGAACCCCCATTTAGTAACCCACAGGAAGGAAGGGTCACACCCCCAAAATAATGGTCTTTCTAGGAGCCCCTACACACATACTCCAATATAGTACTCCCAACTTTCCAGTCTGTACCTACCTAGAGAGTATCATACATATATTATACAGTAAGTACCCACCTACCTACAGAGTGAGTGTAAGGGATACATTATACAGCAAGCACCCACCTACCCACAGAGTGAGTGTATGAGATACATTATACAGCAAGTATCCACCTACCCACAGAGTGAGTTTAAGGGATACATTATACAGTAATGACTCACCTACCCACAGAGTGAGTATGAGATACATTATACAGCAAGTATCCACCTACCCACAGAGTGAGTATGAGATACATTATACAGCAAGTATCCACCTACCCACAGAGTGAGTATGAGATACATTATACAGTAAGTACCCACCTACCCACAGAGTGAGTATGAGATACATTATACAGTTAGTACCCACCTACCCACAGAGTGAGTATGAGATACATTATACAGTAAGTACCCACCTACCCACAGAGTGAGTATGAGATACATTATACAGCAAGTATCCACCTACCCACAGAGTGAGTATGAGATACATTATACAGTAAGTACCCACCTACCCACAGAGTGAGTGTAAGAGATACATTATACAGTAAGTACCCACCTACCCACAGAGTGAATGTAAGAGATACATTATACAGTAAGTACCCACCTACCCACAGAGTGAGTGTAAGAGATACATTATACAGTAAGTACCCACCTACCCACAGAGTGAGTGTAAGAGATACATTATACAGTAAGTACCCACCTACCCACAGAGTGAGTATGAGATACATTATACAGCAAGTATCCACCTACCCACAGAGTGAGTGTAAGAGATACATTATACAGTAAGTACCCACCTACCCACAGAGTGAGTGTAAGAGATACATTATACAGCAAGTATCCACCTACCCACAGAGTGAATGTAAGAGATACATTATACAGTAAGTAGCCATCTACCCACAGAGTGAGTGTAAGAGATACATTATACAGTAAGTACCCACCTACCCACAGAGTGAGTATGAGATACATTATACAGTAAGTACCCACCTACCCACAGAGTGAGTGTAAGAGATACATTATACAGTAAGTACCCACCTACCCACAGAGTGAATGTAAGAGATACATTATACAGTAAGTACCCACCTACCCACAGAGTGAGTGTAAGAGATACATTATACAGTAAGTACCCACCTACCCACAGAGTGAGTGTAAGAGATACATTATACAGTAAGTACCCACCTACCCACAGAGTGAATGTAAGAGATACATTATACAGTAAGTATTCACCTACCCACAGAGTGAGTGTAAAAGATACATTATACAGCAAGTATCCACCTACCCACAGAGTGAGTATGAGATACATTATACAGTAAGTACCCACCTACCCACAAAGTGAGTGTAAGAGATACATTATACAGTAAGTACCCACCTACCCACAGAGTGAGTGTAAGAGATACATTATACAGTAAGTACCCACCTACCCACAGAGTGAGTGTAAGAGATACATTATACAGTAAGTACCCACCTACCCACAGAGTGAGTGTAAGAGATACATTATAAAGTAAGTACCCACCTACCTACAGAATAACTGTAAAAAATGCATTAAACAGTAATAGCTCACCTACCCAGCAAGTAGCTGTAATACATACATTATACAGTAAGTACCCGCCTACCTACAGAGTGAATGTAATATATACATTATACAGTAATCATTCACCTAATTACATAATTAAGTGTAATAGAGTAATTGTACAGTAAGTACCCATCTACCTACCTATCTATCTTCATAGTTAGTGTAATAATTACATCATACAGTAAGTACCCACCTACCTACAGAGAGAGTGTAATAGATACTTTATACAGTAAGTACCCACCTACTTACAGAGTGAGGGTAATAGGTAATTTATACACTAATTACCCCCTACCTATAATGTGAGTCTAATAAATATTTTATACAGTAATTATTAACCCACCTGTAGGGGCAGTGTAATACGTACATTTTTTAGTAATTGCCCACCTACCTGCAGATTGACTGTAATATTACACAGTTATTACTCACATACCTATAGAGTGAATTTAATAGTTAATTTATGCATTTATTGGTCATCTACCTACAGAGTGAGTGAGATAGATACATTAAGTTACATTATACAGAGAGTACCAACCTACCTATACAAGAAGTGCAACTGTTACATTATACAGTAAGTACACACCTACCTATATAAGGAGTGTAACAGTTACATTATACAGTAAGTACACACCTCCCTACAGAGTGAGTGAGATAGATACATTAAGTTATATTATACAGTAAGTACCGACCTACTTATACAAGAAGTACAACAGTTACATTATACAGTAAGTACCGACCTACCTATACAAGGAGTGCAACAGTTACATTATACAGTAAGTACACACCTCCCTACAGAGTGAGTGAGATAGATACATTAAGTTATATTATACAGTAAGTACCGACCTACCTATACAAGGAGTGCAACCGTTACTTTATATAGTTACAAACCCCTACCTACATACTGAGTGACATAGATACATTAAGTTACATTATACAGGTATTGGCCACTTACCTATACAATGAGTGTAAGTTACATTATACAGTAAGTACCCACCTACCTAGTAAACTGTCACGTTCACTAATTATTTGCATTTCCTCCTCATTTTCCTATTTTAATCTGTTTGTTCCCTTATTCCTTCCTGCACCCCTTCCATCATAATATCCCGTCATTCCATTTTTTGGGGGGGAAGGACGGAAGCAGGGGTTCACAACAATGTCTCTTCCAATGTATACCGCCAAATGTTTCCTCCACGGTCAGATTACTTTATTGCTCAGACAGGTAACTAAGGTAAGTAGCTTTCACTGTCTTACAGGTTTGTTCAACGTATTAAAAAATAATAAATCCTTTTACTTACTTAGCTTGTTATTTCTAAGTAATCATGTTCCATTGTCTTATTTTGTGAATGCAATCAAAGCAAAATAATCTGGGGGAAAAAACCTGAAAGACAAATAAAACGTTGCGATTAAATGGATTATTTCGGTGCATTACACAAAAACAAGTAAAAAGGAGCACCAGGCTATAAAGGTGGATTGACACTTTCATACATAGGATAATGGCGCACAAAACTGGTGCAAACATTAAAATAAACTTGACCTATTTTTATACACAACCCCAATGTCTCTGTATCTATCACTTTATATAGTGTGGCCCCTAGTGGTTGCGGGGAAGCCCATGCCTTCATCAGACCCTGTGCTGGAGAGGGGAGGGGGGCAGCTCTAATTAAATGGCTCTCTGTCTCTTTAAATGTTCCCCTAGGACACAGAGGATGTTCCAGACAGTGATGTCACAAGTCTAGGCTGAGACGGGCAGCCCGCTCAGCCAATGAAAAGTGAAGCCTGCTGTTGACTGGAATGTGACACAGTCGGTAGCCAATCAGAGGAAGGGGGGGGGCGTGAATGCCGGACACATGCTAGTTAAATGCACGTGGTTGATTCAGAATGGGGAGGCGGGGTTCTGTATATATAGAGCTGGTTAATTAAAAGGGTAACCTGTCAATGACCCTTCCCAACCCCCCTCCCCCTACTTGCCCCTATCTTTGACCCTGCACAATATAAAAGCCCAGGCTTTTATTATTGCAGTATAGCAGCAATGCAAACAATATATTGATTATTATAATCCCTATTTTAATAGTGCAACATCTGAATCCATGCGTCCGTTAACGAGACATTACAATGTATGCATGCATTCATTATAGCAATACCACAGTGCATGCATTTATTAATGCAGCATTGCAACCCGTGCATTTATTAGTGGAATGTTACAATACGTGCATTTATTAATTACTGCAATAATATGACCCATACATTAATCAATAAAAAGATTAAAATCAGTGTGTTTCAAAATGCAGAATTGTAATCCATGTATTTATACATTGTTGCAAAAAATGACAATCCTTGCATTTATTAGCGATAGTACAATCCAATCATTAATTAATGAAAACGTCAATGCTGCAATCCTGGTGTTTATAGTTGTAATATTGCAATTCGTATATTTATTTGTGCAATATTACAATCCGTGCAACGATCAGTTAGTGCAATATTGCAATCAGCGAGTTTGATGAATTTATTAACGGGGCATTGCAGGTATAAAAATATATTCAAATCTGACAGCTGAATATGTAAGTGTGTGCATGTTTTTGCTTGTAATGTAATGAGTATATCTGTGAGTACAGTGAGTGTACGCAGTTTTGTAAATGCACGCGGGGTTAAAGATACAATTGGTTAGGGTAAAGGGGGCTTTAAGATTAGAGGGGTTAATGTCCAAGTTATATTATATAAGGGTGTTTAGAGCGAATATGACTTTCAACTCGAGAGGAGTTAGCATGTGACATTAGGGGTGTTTAGAATTATTAGTTTACTATAATGGGTTACATTTAGTATTTATAAAAGGAGTTAAATCAAGGATTAAGGCATAAGAGTTTGTTTTGGTTTTGGTAGGAGTTACATAGTTACATAGCTGAAAAGAGACTTGCGTCCATCAAGTTCAGCCTTCCTCACATTTGTTTTTTGCTGTTGATCCAAAAAAAGGCAAAAAAAACCCCCAGTTTGAAGAACTTCCTATTTTGCAACAAGCTAGGAAGAAAATTCCTTCTTGACCCCAGAATGGCAGTCAGATTTATCCTTGGATCAAGCAGTTATTACCCTACATTGAAAGATTATATCCTTGAATATTCTGTTTTTGCAAGTATGCATCTAGTAGCTGTTTGACCATCTGTATGGACTCTGATAAAACCACTTCTTCAGGCAGATAATTGTAGATTATGCTAGCTTTAGTGTACCTATAATCTTAATTTTATTAATGACGGGAGGTGAATATTTGCTTAAGTCTCTCTTTACTAAAACTCCACAGCAGCAAAAAACCACAGAGAGTAAACAACCAATCAGAAAACAGCAAGGAGACCATATAACTCCCTTCTCAACATTCCATTTCCTCTTTCAAGCTGCGATAACAACACAGGCAGAAAAAACATAACATAACAATAACAGTCCATCTCGAACAGAAACAACGACTCTCATAGGATTCTTCAACCGAATTGAAGACCAGGCCCTGGGGAGATAGCGCAGCTAAGCGGACAAGGGCACATGTAGGAGTGTGGGGATAGATGCATGGGATTGGTAGGGAAAGAGTCTGTGGGTGTGATTATGTTCTGTGTAAGTTAGTGTGGGGGAGGTCTTACCTCAGTGCCACTTGGGATTCGGGCCAGCAAACAGCTTCCTGTCCTCCTGCTCCTGTTTGCCTGGGCCTGCAGATTTACACAGCTTGATGGTTGAGGCTTTCTGGCTTCCCTCAGGGCTGCTGCAGCGTGGATGGTGGCCGGCTCCTGTGGGAACAATTGGCAAGCATTAATGAGGTATGGCTGCCGGTGTGGGCCCCCCCCCGCGGCCTACCTCCCCCTGGAGCACCCCCTGCGGTCTCCCCTGCTGCCTCCCATGCGGTCCCTGCCCCTGGGGGCCGCACCAGCACTGGCAGGCGTTCCCACCCGCCTGCCAGGCTCTCCCCTGATCCCACTCCTCGGGCCCGGTTGATGAGGCGGAGCCCGGGCCCGAGGCATCAACCAGGCCTACCAACTGGGGCCTGGATTTGCGGCTTTTCTGCGGCCGCGCGCGTGGCACGGCCTTCTGCCACGAGGCCTGCCACTGCCGCGCGGCCAGCCGCCTACATTGCCGCCCGGCCTGGTACTCCCAGGCCGGGGATGCGGCCTCCTACCACCGCGCGGCCTGCTGTGTCTATGGCCGCGCGGTCCCTGACTGCAAGGCCGGGGATGCGGCCTGCTAATGCCGCGCGGCCACCTGGGGCGTCTGCCGCGCGGCACACACATGGCCCCCCCCCTACCACACCATCCGCCCCGGCCGCCAGCGCTGGATTGCGGGCCGGGGGCGGTGGGCGGCGGATTCAGCACTCCGGGCGGCGGACGGCCGCCCGGCACCAGTCCAGGTCCCCCCGCGGCCGGCGGGGGGTTGGGGCAGTGAGTAGGCCCCCGCGGGCCGCACGGGGTACCTTAGTACCGCCGTTTGGGATTTGGGGGGTCTCTTTGCCCATCGGGAGCCTCCTCTGCCAGTGAGGAAGGCTCCCAGGGTGCTGTCTCCCCTTCTTCTCCCAGGGGACCCAGCTCTCCCTTTCTTGGGCCCCCTGGTCCCCCCTCCTCTTCCCCATTTTCTGTTTCCTTCTCCCCCCCTCTCTCTCCTCTAGTGGGCCTGCCCTCTCCCCTCCTTTTTCCCCCTCCTATTCTTTCTTTCCCCCTCCCCTGGGTCTCCATTCCCTCTCTGTCTACCTCTCTGTTATCCCCCCCCCCTCCTCTTTCTAGCCTGCACCTCCCCCCCCCTTATCCAGCCTTGTTCTCTTTCTGTCCACCCCTCTATGTTCTCCCCCCCCTCCTCTATCTAGCTGCTCCCCCCCCCTGCTGGTCACTTACCTCGGCCGTCTCCTCTGGGGCGTGGGCTCTCCTCTTCTCCACTGCTCTCTTCTCTGGAATCTGCTGCAGTTCGTGGACCCGTCCAGCAGGTGGCGCCTGGATCACAGCTGTTGTCGTTTATGGATGCTGGTACTGTTGTTTCTTTGCCTCGTCCTTCTGCGTCTGGTGAGTACTTTCCCCCCCTCTTTAGCGCTTCGCGTGCATACGTTGTTCCTTCGTTGTTCAGTCTGGTCCTCCTAGCACGGTAAAAATAATAAAAAATACAACAATGGTATATAAAAAAAAAAAAAAAAAAAGTAATTTGCAGTACAGAAAATAAATTTGTGTCAATTACCGCATGGAATGAATTAAACGACAGCCAGATAACAGAACATACAACCGTGATTTAACTGTCAAGTACACGGTGATGGATGATCAAACCCCAAAAAAAAAAAAAAGTGTGTATATATATATATATGAACGAGGAAAGTCTGGGTACAAGGACAGCGCTTTCCCCCCTTTCGTTTTCAGTATGTCTCATTTGTTAGGTACCAGTGTCTGGCGCAGCGGATAGCGCCGGCGGTGCCTCCCAGGTTCGCATGACTCTGGGTGTTGCTGAGCTAATATGGCCCGCTTGGCTTGCGCGCACTACTAGGGAGCATATGGGGGAAGGGGCTTTATTACAGGTGTGTTCCCTCCTGCCACGGGGGTCCCTTGGCTAAGAGGGACATTAGGGGCTCCAGGAGGGTCATGGGGAGCATGCTGTGGTCGGTTGCGCCCCAGGGTGCATATTCAAATGCACCCTGTGTTCTGGATAGCATGGTCGGGGAGAGGGCTCCCCGAGAATGCACTGCGTGGTTCTGCGGTCAGGACACTTCCGGGACGCATATCGTCCCTGGGAGGAGCTGGGTTGGTGGAGGTACGTTTTGCGCTTTCGTGGCGGTGCAACCCTTCTTGGCCCGGGGCCGGATGGGCTTCAGCCTCTGGTTTTACTTAGGACTCGCCTGGTGCCTCTCTGCAATCTGTTGGGTTGGGGACTTGGTTGCTCTCGGTGCGGGACCCTCAGTCCATGTGAGAGCTCCTTCGGGTGGTGCGGGTCCAGTTTACCACGCACGCTCGCCTAGCTTACTTCCCGCTCGTTTACGGTGCCCCTGGAGTCCGCTCTGCGGGTCCCCCCGTTGGGATGTGGTGCCCATGGAGGAGCGGGGTTGATATCCCCCGATTCCTTATTTACTCGGTTGTCGCTTCCTTCCGAGGGCTGGGTTTGAGTTGGTGGCTCGGCGCAGTGGTCTGCGTGGGTGGGGCTGCGGGGCCCTGGGGCCTTGCTGCCGGTACGCCCGTCGAGGTGTGGTTTCCGGGCTGTGTTTCTGACGGTCAGGATTAGGTGGCTAAAGTGCCTCCATGTAAGTTGCTCCCGATGTCGCTTATGTGTGGGGCCGTCAGTGTCGCATGTGCGCACTCTGCTGCTGCAGTGTTTTTCTTGGGGTAGTGTTTTGTTTGGAGTTTCGGAGTTCCGGGGCCCAGGCCTTCTCCGTGGGTCGGGATGTGTGCTCCTGTCTCCTGGATAGTGGGATCAATTCCTGTAAGGGGAACGTAGGTGCCCCTGGCTGCGGTTTTGGGGCGTCAGGCAGGAGGCGTCGGTGGTTTGGAGGGGCGTTGTGGGTTTCGGCTGCGCTACCCGTGGTCTCTCTTGGGTACGCTGGGCTTTGCCTATTGGGGTTGCCCTTGGGACTGTATGGGGGTTCCTGCTGGGCCTCCTTTACCACTGGCTTGTGCAATCTGGCCCCTGTGTCCTTTCCGCTGGCTTCCAACGGTTTTGCCTGCCGCAGCAGGTTTTGGGCCATTTGGGCTCTCGGTGGTGCTGTCTCTTGCCCAATACGCTGGCTCTGGCGGACTCTGGTGTTCTTGGAGGTCCCCCCTTTCTGGTGGCATGGTAGGCATGGGTTACCCGGCTCACGAACGGGTGGGGGGTTTTCCTTGGGGACCATCGTGGGGTGCTGCTGGCTGTTTTTCACATGTGACAGTACCCTATACCCCGGTGGTACTTTGGTACTCTGGCTCGGTGCTATTTGAGTCTAGAGGCGGCTGGTCAAGGTTTTTGTCCGGTTGTTGCCGATTTGGTGGCCGATGCTCTGTCTTGTTCATTATCGAGCCTACTTCAGGTGGTGGTGTCACGGGGTCCATTTGTAAGGCAGTAGAGGTGTGGTCCCTTGGTCCGACGGTCTGCTGCAGCTGGTCTGTGGGCGATCTCTAGGGCGGCGTGGGGCCCGCTCCAGTAAGGTTGGAGTGTTCGGGACGGTTGGGTACGTTTTCCTTTTGGGTCCCGGGATTGGTCTGCTCATCTACATGTTTGGTTCCGTCTATTGCGGGCGTTGGGGGCGATTTCTGCGATTAGCGGGGCTCGGCTTCCCGTTCATGTTACGGTAGTCGGCAAGTGGGAGGGTGTTTTGGTGGAGTTGAGGGAGCGTTGGAACGGACTTCCTTCAGGTTTCGCAGCTCGATGGCTGTTGTCGTTGGGAAGGGTAGGTTGGTTTGAGTTTGGTTGTTTCATCGATAGAATCTGTTCAATTCTTGGATGTCGCGGGTTTGACTTTCTGCATTCTCCTGGGGTTGGTGGGATGCACGGGGTGATGGTTGGGGCTCCTGCCATGCTGTAATGGGTTTCCAGGATGGTCTGTAATATACCGTTCCGATCGGGGGCGGTGCAGGGTTCCGTCATTGGCCTGTTTTTCATTGGGAGTACTGTTCCGTCCCTTGGATTGTTCGGCCTCCTCCCCTGTTTGGTTCTCGGAGATGGGTTTTCCACCCCCGCGTCCATTTAGTTGGGGTGTTCCTCTTGGCGGCTCGGACTCCTGGATAAGGATGGTGGGGTTTTCAAGGGGCATTTAATTTGGTTGGGGCGGCTAAGGACACCGCCAGGCTGGGCGTGCCTGCGCCGATGGCTCAGAGGGCTCGAATGGTGGGAGTCAGGGTGGTGGGTTCCTTGGGTTAGCCTTGCTGGTCTCTGCTTGGATTTATCTCCGCGTTTACGGTTCTCCCCCCCCCGCCCCCCCGGACTGGGGAGGGCGGGGTTTTCGTGGGTAAGTTGGAAAGGGAGGCAGGGGCGAGTGGTTGGATCTTCCTCCTTCTGGGGCGGAGGTTCGGTGGTCTGGCTCCGGCTACGTGAAAGGGGTGTGGCTCCTCCTCATACAGGGTCAGCTGCCCCGCCTCATGGGGTACCAAGGGTTTTGTCATCCCTGGGTGGAATGACATGGGCCGGTGGTGGTTTAGGACTTGGGTTCTCTTCGATCTGGACATGTTACGCATTACGTTTCTTCCCCGAGGTTCTCAGGGGCTAGGCTGTGCCTATCGCCCCTTTTTCTGTTGGCAGTGCACTCCGCAATGTGAGTGCCCTGGTGCGCTGCCGTCGGTCATCAGACTAGATGGGTTTCTAGGTTTGTGGTGGCCATAACTAAATGACTAAATACATAACTGGCAAAATGAATATATAAAACATAAACACTTCCAGTTCGCCTTTTGGGTTTGGCCAAATGTGGCCTGGTTTTCTCGTAGAGTGGGGTGCGCTTGCTGGAGGTCGGTCTTGGCCTCTGCTGATCTAGCGCTGCAAGAAGTGGTGGAACAGGCCATGGCTGGTTGTGGTGGGGTCCCCCGCTGATTTTAGGTGTAAAACAGCGGGGTTGTGGCGGGGGTATGTCCTTGCCAATTGAGTTTGAGGTTACGTTTAAGTATATGGAATGAGATGAACAAGTTTTTTAAGGTCTCAAACCTCCCCTGCTTCAAAGGTTAAACTTTAGGTTGCCTGAGGTCTCGTGCCCATCGAGCGTGGGTAAAGTCGGCTGATGGCAGGCATTGGAAATATATGATTTTTATGACGAGGGGGGAGGTGAGAGAGAGTGGTGATTAGGAACCACTCTATGTTTATTGGCAAGGACGGTTGGGTCACTGTATAACACTATGGGTGGAGTTATATATGTATATATGTTAATTTATGCTTATTTATGTCTAACGTTTTGGTTACAGAAAAGAAGAGATTTAATAAATAAAATTATGGATGTGTTATGCAGTAATTTAGTTTGTGATAATAAATGCTGTGGCCTGTTTCATCCATACTAAGTGGTCTGTCGTTATTGGGGGGGTTGAATGGGGTTGGATTTTGTTCTAGGCTGCATCACGATTCCCCACTACGTACATACAAGGCCCTGGGGAGATAGCGCAGCTAAGCGGACAAGGGCACATGTAGGAGTGTGGGGATAGATGCATGGGATTGGTAGGGAAAGAGTCTGTGGGTGTGATTATGTTCTGTGTAAGTTAGTGTGGGGGAGGTCTTACCTCAGTGCCACTTGGGATTCGGGCCAGCAAACAGCTTCCCTCCCGCCCACCCTATAGTATATTTCGTCACAGCTAGCCGGGGGTATGTCCTTGCCAATTGAGTTTGAGGTTACGTTTAAGTATATGGAATGAGATGAACAAGTTTTTTAAGGTCTCAAACCTCCCCTGCTTCAAAGGTTAAACTTTAGGTTGCCTGAGGTCTCGTGCCCATCGAGCGTGGGTAAAGTCGGCTGATGGCAGGCATTGGAAATATATGATTTTTATGACGAGGGGGGAGGTGAGAGAGAGTGGTGATTAGGAACCACTCTATGTTTATTGGCAAGGACGGTTGGGTCACTGTATAACACTATGGGTGGAGTTATATATGTATATATGTTAATTTATGCTTATTTATGTCTAACGTTTTGGTTACAGAAAAGAAGAGATTTAATAAATAAAATTATGGATGTGTTATGCAGTAATTTAGTTTGTGATAATAAATGCTGTGGCCTGTTTCATCCATACTAAGTGGTCTGTCGTTATTGGGGGGGTTGAATGGGGTTGGATTTTGTTCTAGGCTGCATCACGATTCCCCACTACGTACATACATGAACGTGATCCCATCCTGAGAACTTTACACTGAAACGAGAGAAACAGAATCGAAATTTGTGATTAGCTAATGAAAGGTACGCATAAAATCATGCAGCCACCCAGTGCAAATTAGTAGAGAAAATCACCAAGTCTACAGATCCCCGCCCTAGGCAACTGAAAATACAGAAAATAAATAATTACAAGGAATACTGACCAGAGACATAAATCTTTATTAATAATCAACATACAAGATAAAAAATACAACAAGGGTCGGGAACAAAAAGGGTGGGAAATATTCGCCTCCTGTCATTAATAAAATTAAGATTATAGGTATACTAAAGCTAGCATAATCTTCAATTTTATAACATCACAGGAGGCTTCATATTTGCTGTTTCAACGCTCAGTCAGTAGGGCAAACGATGCATGTTCCGTTGGTCTGAAGTAAAACTGTCGGAAGGTGTCCTCTCGAGACCAGTCTGCCGAACATAGAATATCAGACAGGGAAGCACCCGCTATCAGGGCTCCTGACGCCGCCGCGCCCCTTACCGAATGAGCACCAAATGAGGACTCCACGCCGGCCAACGACAATAGCCATCTGATCCATCGAGCCAAAGTAACGGCCAAAACCGGTTTATGTGGGCGTACGTAGGAAATCAACAGTTGTCCCGATTGGGAACTTCGAAGTGGTGTAGTAATTGTCACATAGCGAGACAGGGTAGAAACCACACAGAGCTTAGGAGCCTCTCAAGAAAATGGGTAGAAAATGGCAGTGGAGTCGGACTTGGTACGTCTCAACACTGAAAAGGTCACTCCATCTGGGGAAAAAGTGAATGCGTTAACATCAAAAGCCCTAACGTCGGAGACCCGACGAAATGACACCAGGCACAAGAGAAGTGCAAATTTGGCCGACAGTTGGCGTAGCGAAAGATCCTGATACTCCGGCCATGTCTGAATGAAATCCAAAACCCGGTGTACGTCCTAGAGCGATGTATATTTAGGAGCCGGAGGACGTGACGGTCTGATCCCTCTCAACAATCTACAAACCAAGGGGTCTTGTCCAATCGGCGTCCCCTGAAGAGGGACATGAGCCGCTGAAATGGCCGACCTGGCAACGTTAACTGAACTATACCATTTTCCTTGGTCGAAGAGGTGAGAAAGGAAATTCAGTACGTTGGATATAGGTGCTGTAAAGGGATCGATACTCCGTTCCACAGACAGATAGCATCTCCTCGTGCCTGGGGCCCATGAGTCCCAGAGGAGGTTTCTAGCTGATCCCGGTAGCTCATTGACATTCCAGGTACCCCGGAAAGGGTCCAAGCCACCAAGTGGATATGGCCCTCCAGTGCGAGGGGATGATGGTTGCCTCGTGGATCCAATAGGAGCATTTGCAGGGATGGGAGAAGAAGCGGATCCTGACATGACAGTTCCAGTAATCCTGGGAACCAGGCTTGGCCCTGCCAAAGAGGCGTCAGCAACACCAACGATACTTGTAGAAGCCGTAACTGGAGTAGGACCCTGGAAATGCATAGGCTCCCTGAGACGGCCAGTCCTGAAGGAAAGCATCCACTGCTGCGCACGTCGGATCTGGGAGCCAGCTGAAGTAATTTGGGATCTGGAAGCTCATTCTGGAAGCGAACAGGTCCACTGTAAATGGGCCCCTTTGTCGCGCCACTTCGAGGAAAACTAGTCTATGTAGCCGCCAATCGCTGGCATCCCTCCAGTGTCTGGAGAACCAGTCTGCCGTCAGGTTCGACACTCCCAGAAGAAAGAAAGGCTAAAGATCTTGGACTTGGACCCAGGGATCTTCAATGTCTCACTA
Source organism: Pelobates cultripes (assembly GCA_933207985.1). Taxonomy (NCBI): domain Eukaryota; kingdom Metazoa; phylum Chordata; class Amphibia; order Anura; family Pelobatidae; genus Pelobates; species Pelobates cultripes. Next base: position 249,567,786 of record OW240917.1, on the reverse strand, counting down.
ATTTACTTGCCCTGTTGGATGAGAATGACTCAAATATTACACCCAACCGCACGGGTTTAAAACCCAGGAGTCGTTTTACACCCAACTTTGCAAGTTACAGGAACATTGAGTTATTCTTAGAAGCAGCCAGGACTGAGATTGAGAAAATTAATCTTAAATCTCTCCGCATCCATTCACGTGATAATCTCCTCAGACGGGAACAACGGGCCTTAAAGACCTTACAGGATGATGCTGACATCATCATTAAACCCGCCGACAAGGGGGGGAATGTTGTAGTGATGGATGTGGATAATTATCTTGGAATGGCGGATAGAGTACTCAGTGATATTGAGACGTATAGAATCCTTAAACAGGATCCCACTAATGAATTTCTATCTACATATAAGGAGATCCTGGATGAGGGTCGCAGTGGGGGGTTGCTATCTGGTGACGAGTTTGAGTTTATCTTCTCTCGTCATCCTAAGATAGCAACCTTCTACTGCCTACCAAAAGTCCATAAAAATTTGGAGATGCCCCCTGGACGACCTATTGTCTCTGGGGTTGATAACCTTACACAGAACGGTAGTCTTTACATTGACAAAATCCTAAGACCTCTTGTGGAAACCCTACCCTCCTATATCAGAGACACCAAGCAGGCACTAAATAGACTGGCTAACCTTAAATTCTCTTCTAATGCCCAATTATGTAGTTTGGATGTTGAATCTTTGTATTCCTCCATACCTCACGATAATGGGATCGATCATGTGGCTTTTTTTCTTGACCAAAGAACCCCGCGGGATGATGTATATACAGCTTTCCTTTTACGTTTGTTGAGATTTATTTTGTCACATAATTATTTCCTTTTCAATAACCGGTTCTACCACCAGGTGAGGGGTACTGCTATGGGGACGGCTTGTGCCCCCTCATATGCAAACCTCCACCTGGGTTGGTGGGAACAACAGGTACGCAATTCAGATTTGCTGAATGAATACCTACCTAAGGTTTTATGGTGGGGTCGTTACATCGATGACATTTTGATTGTTTGGCAAGGTACCCCCCTTGAATTCTCAGATATGGTAACTCTCCTTAACGTAAACAATGAAAATCTTCGTTTCACGTCTGAATTTGGAGGACGCTCGATTAATTTCCTCGATGTCACTATTACTATCAGTGAAGAGGGTGTAGTTCATTCCACGCTGTTTAGAAAACCCACAGCAACTAACTCCCTTCTTCACTGGACTAGCCACCACCCCCGACCTCTAAAAGAGGGTATACCAGTTGGCCAATATCTCCGTCTTCGGAGAAACTGTAGCGACACCCAGGATTTCATTATACAAGCTAAACAACTTCGACAATACTTTAAAGAGAAGGGTTATCCAAATCGTTGTTTAAAGAGGGCTTATAAACGAGCACTCCTAACAGAGAGGAATGAATTACTATGTGACACCCCTAAGGAGAACCATAATCAGGGGAGTGGTACAATCCGCATGATTGCAACGTTTGATATGGGGTGGCCAGAAGTACGGAAATCACTTGAAAGATTCTGGCCTATCCTTTTGAATGATGTACATCTACGCGATGTCTTAACTCCACATGTCAGTATTACAGCTAGACGTGGACGGAATATCCGAGATTTTTTGGTTCCCAGCCATTTTTCTATGAAATCACAGCCACGTGCCTCTTGGTTGGGTACCCCACCGACAGGCACATATGGCTGCGGTAGATGCGTAGCCTGTAAGTTTATCCTGAAAGGTTCCAAGACTGTGACTGATAGTAAGGGACAGGGTTCCTTTAAAATTAACAGCTTTTTTAATTGTAACACCAAGGGCATAGTATACCTACTATCATGTACGTGTGGACAAAAATATGTAGGGAAGACTTTCAGGGCATTCAAGGATAGGATTTTGGAGCATGTTAGATCCCCCAGGAATCGCCTCGAGACTCCTATCTCGAGACATTTGAGAGAACACCACCAGGGAGATCCCAGTAACCTTAGGTTCTGCGGTTTAGAACTGGTTAAAAGGACCCCGAGACGGGGAGACTATGACAAAACTCTAAGACAAAGGGAGTCCAGATGGATATATGAACTCAAGACCCTTCAGCCTTTGGGTTTGAATGAGGGATTTTCTTTTGCTCCCTTTATCTAAATGCCTTTTTCTAGTTCATATATTGCCTTTTTCTAGTTCATTTATATGTAAGGGCTTCTAAACTATATATGTATAGGGCTCTACATATATATACACATCTGGACATGTTCTCTCTCTCTATATGTAAATATGTAAATAATTTTGATACACTAAGATAGAGCTAACTACATTTTTGGTGTCTCTAATTTAGTACATATATGTATATATGTTTATACATCTCACTACTTTATCTTTTTATACATACATACCTTTTTACCATTTCCAGCCGGTGTGGAATGTTCTATATTTCGCTATCTAGTCTCTTTGATTATAAATATAAAACTAATATGGATTGGGTTGGATAAGTCCAACCATCTTTGTGGATTTATTTATTGTTCCTAATTTGCCCTCCGCTTTACCTTATCTCTCAGAATAACATTTCTTTTATTCCTCCACATATTCTATCGCTTTAGCTATTATCTATTATGGATATATATTTTCCTTTACCGAGCAATCTGTATAGATTTAGTTTACTTTGTACTCAGATACTTTGCGCCTGCGCGGCAATTAGGCTGCGGACATGCGCATGATCTAGGAGTTTTCTCGGGTAGACAGGAATCTTCAGCGCATGCGTGTCCGCCGGTGGGCGGACATGCGCACTCATCTCCGTTACTTTTTTCGGACATGCGCAACCTCGTAAACAAGACATATTGGATGCACTTGCGCATGTCTTTCTTCGGACATGCGCGTTTTTGTTTGCTAATTAGCACGGCGATTCCACCAATCACAATAAGGAGGAGGTATGGAAAGACATTTAAATAGTGGCGGGGGGGGAACTGTATCTGCGGTTTATTTATTTTTTCACTTTTTGATTGCCCTTGAAAAAGGCGGTTAGTCCGCCGAAACGCGCGTTGGGCTGCTCTTTGTTTCTACTCAGACCTATTTGAGGTTTTTTCTTTATGGATACCAAGATGTTACACTGATCTTTTGTTGATACTTTGTTATAGTGATAGAGTTTAGTGAGTTACTTAGTGGTTAGACATTACCTTTCCAATCTGCTGTACCATACCTTTGTTAGGTAATTTCCACTTTATTTTTCACTCTCACTTATTTACCTTCTCTATCCTTTCGATTTCCATACATCAGTGTTTACCTTGTGGGATCTAGTGCTAGATATTAGTCACTTTATAAATTTACCGCTCTGCTATGAGTGAGTTTGTTACAAAGTATATATACTGATCTATGTGAGCCTGGCTATACTCTTTAGACACTAGACCCTTTATATCCATTTATTTTTTATTATTATTTTTTTGGATACCAGGATGCCACACCGTTTTTTGAGCTGCTTTTTGCTCTGAATATTTGCTGTTATAGGGATAGATTCCAGTGAGTTACCTGGTGGTTAGATATAACCTTTTCAAGCTATTGTACTATACCTTTGTTAGGTTATTTCCACTTTATTTTTCACTCTCACTTATTTACCTTCTCTATCCTTTCGATTTCTATATATTAGTGCTTATCCTGTGGGGTCTAGTACAAGATATTAGTCACTTTATATATTTACCACTCTTTTATGAGTGAGTTCGATACAATGTATATATACTGATCTATGTGAGTCTGGTTACAATCCTCAGACACTAGACCCTTTATATCCATTTATTTTATTTTGTACTTTTTCCTATTAAAGTTGTTTATTATTTTTATTTTTGAGACGCTATTTTTTTGGGGTGGCTTGAAGGTGATCATACCCCCCCCTTTTTCTTAAGGAGGGTCGATCATTTCCTTCATCTTTACTCCCAGAAGATACTCTGCCTGGACAGTGATATTGCGCTGAAGGCAAAAGTTGTAAATCTCCTTCGTGACTTCCGTCAGTGCCCGTGAGCGGGCCCCTCCCAGGCGGTTGATATACTGCACCGCCGATATATTGTCCATTCTCAGCAAGATGCAGCAATCTGACAGGTGACCCGCAAGGCTGCGTATAGCAAATGACCCCGCAATCATTTCCAGGCAGTTGATGTGATATCCTGCCTCCGTGCTCGACTAGGGGCCTCCCGTGGAGGCTGTTGTGCAGGTCGCCCCCCAGCCCCATATGCTCGGATCCGATTCTAGGACAAAATCCGGAGTTGGTCCGAAAATTGCCTTGCCGTTCCAGGCTGACATGTGTAACAGCCACCAGCGAAGTTCGTTCTTGACTTTCTGTGTGAGAGGAATCAGTTGGTCGTACGAGGGTTTCCGGCGTAGGAAGCGTGCTTTCAGGCGCTGCATGGCGCTGTTTGAAGGGGGCCCGGGTAGATGGCTTGGATTGATGCGGACAAGAGGCACACCACTCATGCCAAGACCCTGAGTGGGATCATTTCTTGGCGTAGGATCCGCCGGATCTCTTTCCGAATGGCCGTGATTTTTGTCTGAGGGAGGCGTAGGATGCACTGAATCGCATCTATTTAGAATCCCAGAAACTGAACCACTTGCGTCGGCGTGAGGGACGACTTCTCTTGGTTGACTACAAACCTCAGGGATTTGAACAAGGAGGCCGTGTAGATCGTTTGAGATTTCAGCCAGGAGGCGTCCTCGCAGAAAATAAGCAAATCATCCAGATATATCAGGCATCAAATGCCTCTGGAGCGCAGGCATGCTGTTACCGGTTTTAACAGTTTGGTGAAACACCACGGTGCCGAGCTGAGGCCAAACGGGAGGCAGGTGAATTGATATGGCCTCCTTTTCCAAACGAAGTGTAGAAATTGCCGGCAATCGGATGCCACCAGAACGGATAGATATGTGTCCTTTAGGTCTACCTTTAGGTTAAGCAATTCCCTGGACGTAATAAGTTTCTTAGAAGATGGATGCCCTCCATCTTGAAGTGTTGATAGGAAATGAAGGCGTTCAGGTTCCTCAGGTTTATAACCGGACGGAAATCTCCAGTCTTCTTCCTGACTAGAAAAATGGAGCTGAAGAAACCTCCTTTGTCCGGCGCCCACTGAACTGCCCCTTTGTCGAAGAGGGCCTGTATTTCGGCATCCACCAGGACCTGTAGTTCCCTCAACAATACCGGAGTCCGGGGGGAATCTCCTGGACTGGTGGTGAATGGAAATCTATAACGTAACCTTGGACCGTTTGGAGGATCCATGCATCCGAAGAGATGTCCCGCCACCTGTCGAGACAAAAACGTAACCTGCCGGCATGCAAATGCCTGTGGAAAACATGTGGTGTCATGTGTCTCACCTGTGGGAAACCTGCCTCTTCCACGTGCCTGGTTTCCTCTGCCATGGTCCGACCTCCAGGAGATGAAGGACCCAGAGCGGTAGCTGGGAAAGAAGGATGGTGTTTGGGATCCTCGGTGGCTATAAGGCCAGAAGCGGCTGGAGACACGCCCTGCCAAAAAACACGAGAAGACAGAGAGCGAAACACTCTGCTGATTGATGATTGCGCTTTATTTAGAGTAGCATAGAGGTTAACATGCTTCTGGAGCTCCTTGATGAAGGGCTCCCAGAATAGTAGTCCTTTAGCCAACAGTCTCAGCTCCTTGGATCCCAACTCTGACAATTTAGTGTCCATGCGCATGAGGCCTGCCTTCCTTTCCTCCGTGCATAAAGCCACGTTGGAGTTGCCCAGCAGGCAAATGGAGCGTAATGCCCAATCTCTGATGGCTGTAAGGTCCAGGGACGAGCCCTTTGAGACAGCCTCGTCCGCCATGGTAAGAATCCGGGCTAGCGGCCCCAGCATGTCAAGCACCTTATCTTGTGCAAGGCAGAGGATGCGTTCGACCCCTTTCTTGGGATTGCGACCAGTCCGGGTCAAATAGGTGGAGACCATCGGGTCGAATTTCAGTTTCATAGCGACCTTGTCTGGTAAGGTGGGCCTGGGGCACTCCGACCTCAACCTCTTCCGAACTACCCAATCGAGGGGCCTGCGAACCCAATAATGGACGAACTGGGCCACTCAGAGACCACTCAGGAGACCGGGGTGCTGGATGGTGCGCGGGTCGAATAGGAGTTTGCCCGTTGCGTCCAAGAACAAGTTCTCCCCAAAGGAGGTGTGTAGGTGTTCCGAGGTCTTATGTGCCTCCCAGAGTGTTATCTGTGACATTTCGGCTGTTGCGTTCTCTTCGAAGTATTGGTTCAGATGTTCGGTCAGTTGCGATTGGATTGCCACGTCTAGGAGAAGCGATTCATTCATTCTCCATGACGTTCTGGTGGGCTTGAAGATGGGGGAGTCTAGGTGTATGGAGGTTTCGCTGTGGTCCGCCCACGGGGTCGGTCTAATGTCGGCTTTTTGTAGATGTGTGAGTCCCTCTTGTTGGAGGAAAATGTAGTCAATGCGCGAGTATCGCCTGTGGAGGGTCGAGTAGTGCGTGTAGTCTCGGCTGTCTGGGTGAAGTGCTCGCCAAGCATCCACCAGTCTCAAATCGAGCAGTGTTCGGCGGAGTGTTCTGATTGCTGTTTGTGCTACTGTGCTATGTCCAGTGGAGGTGTCTGCTATTGGGTCCAAAGGTAGGTTAAGTCTCTCTGCCGAGGATAAGGATGCCTTCTGCGAAAGTTGCTAGTTTCAGGAGTGTTCTGCACAGGAACTTAAATTGAGGCGAACGTATAGGATTTCCGGGAGATTGTTCCCTTCACGAATATGTATCTTCCGTCTGTGTCTTTGAGCGCTTCAGAGTGGGAGAATTGTAGATTGGTGCTTAGGAAAATCGAGACTTCAGCTTTTCGTGTGGTTTGGTGGCTGCTATGGTAGGTGGTATTGCAGTGTTTGTTTTGTATTCTATGGGTGTCGGTGTCTCTGAGGTGCGTTTCCTGTAGAAGGGCAATCGATACGCGGCAGCGTTTTAAGTCTTGTAGGAGGTGAGACCTTTTTTTGGGTGTGTTCAGACCTCTGCAATTTTGTGTGATTATATGGAATGGTGCAGGTGTGTATGCCATTTGGTGTGGGTGGGTTGTGTTATTCTGTAGGGACGGGGACCCAGGTATGGGTTAAGGGCGGGGGTGGTTAGTAGAGGTTGTTTTAGGATTTGGTAGGGTTGTAGAGAGGGTTACCTCGGAGCTCCCGCGGTCGCGTCCAGCGCCCGCCCCCCCCGTCTCCTGTTCCCTGGGGGTCCCTGGGGGTCTCTTGTGGGTTGAGCTTGTTATGGGCTTGTGCGCTGTAGCCTGTTTTGTTTCGTGGGTGTCTGGGGTATTAGTCCCTGTAGGGATAAGGTACCTGTGTAGTAAAGAGAGACTTAAGCAAATATGAATCTTCCTGTCATGTTATAAAATTCCACATCCTGATTGTTCTTACAGTAAAAAAACCTTTCCTTTGCCTTAGACGAAATCTTCTTTCTTCCAGTCTAAACACATGGCCTCGTGTCCTATGTAAAGTCCGGTTTTTGAATAGATTTCCACACAATGGTTTGTGTTGGCCCCAAATATATTTGTATAATGTTATCATATCCCCTCTCAGGCGACGTTTTTCTAAACTAAATAGGTTTACATTTGTTAACCTTTCTTCATAGCTGATATGTTCCATTCCTTTTATTCATTTTGTAGCCCGCCTCTGCACTTTTTCTAGTGCCATAATATCCTTCTTTAGAACAGGTGCCCCAAATTGCATAGCATATTCAATATGTGGTCTTACCAGTGATTTATAAAGAGGCAAAATGATATTCTTATCCCGAGAATGAATGCACTTTTTCATGCATGACAATACCTTACTGGCCTTGGCCATTGCTGATTGACATTGCACATTGTTGCATACTTTGTGGGGCTGCTGGGTAAGAAGGGGAGCAATGGGCAACTGTGTGAGATGGGGACATGGGGCTGCTGGGTAAGAAGGGGAGCATGGGGCTGCTGTGTGAGAAGGAGGGCATGGGGCTGTTGGGTGAGATGGGGGCATGAGGCTGCTGTGTGAGAGGGGGGCATGGGGCTGCTGTGATGGGGACATGGGGCTGCTGGGGGAAGGGGAGCATGGGGCTGCTGTGTGTGAGAAGGAGGGGCATGGGGCTGTTGGGTGAGATGGGGGCATGAGGCTGCTGTGTGAGGAGGGGCATGGGGCTGCTGTGTGTGAGGGGGCATTGGGCTGCTTGACAGGTGTAGACCATGTGCACAGAGCCTGTGCTGTGCATCAGTGTGCAGGCTGGTGAGAGAGATCTTTGATCTCCACACCGCACAGAGCTCCCTCTGTGGGCCGGAGGTCAGGCAGCAGCAGCTCTAAAGGGGCCAGTCGGAGAGATCCTTTGATCTCTCCTGTCTGCCTCGACCTAGGGCCATCGCGGCCCACCGTTCAATTACCCAGTTTGCCCGATTGCCAGTCCGGGCCTGACAGTGTGTATCACTCAATGCTGTCCTATGATATGCAGTGTGTATTACTCAGTGCTGTCCTATAATATGCAGTGTATTACCCAGTGCTGTCCTATGATATACAGTGTGTATCACTCAGTGCTGTCCTATAATATAGTGTGTATTACTCAGTGCTGTCCTATAATAAACAGTGTATTACTCAGTGCTGTCCTATAATATGCAGTGTATTACCCAGTGCTGTCCTATGATATACAGTGTGTATCACTCAGTGCTGTCCTATAATATACAGTGTGTATTATTCAGTGCTGTCCTATAATATACAGTGCATTACCCAGTGCTGTCCTATGATATACAGTGTATCACTCAGTACTGTCCTATGATATACAGCGTGTATCACTCAGTGCTGTCCTATGATATACAGTGTGTGTCACTCAGTGCAGTCTTATGATATACAGTGTATCACTCAGTACTGTCCTATGATATACAGAGTGTATCACTCAGTGCTGTCCTATGATATACAGCGTGTATCACTCAGTGCTGTCCTATGATATACAGTGTATCACTCAGAGCTGTCCTATGATATACAGTGTGTGTCACTCAGTGCAGTCTTATGATATACAGTGTATCACTCAGTACTGTCCTATGATATACAGCGTGTATCACTCAGTGCTGTCCTATGATATACAGCGTGTATCACTCAGTGCTGTCCTATGATATACAGTGTGTGTCACTCAGTGCTCTCCTATGATATACAGTGTGTGTAACTCAATGCTGTCCTATGATATACAGTGTGTGTCACTCAGTGCTCTCCTATTATATATAGTGTGTATCACTCAGTACTGTCCTATGATGTACAGTGTATCACTCAGTGCGGTCCTATGATATACAGTGTGTATCACTGAGTGCTGTCCTATCATATACAGTGTATCACCCAGTGCCGTCCTATGATATGCAGTGTATCACTCAGTGCTGTTCTATGATATACAGTGTGTATCACTCAGTGCTGTCCTATGATATACAGCGTGTATCACTCAGTGCTGTCCTATGATATACAGTGTGTGTCACTCAGTGCAGTCTTATGATATACAGCGTGTATCACTCAGTACTGTCCTATAATATACAGTGTGTATTATTCAGTGCTGTCCTATAATATACAGTGCATTACCCAGTGCTGTCCTATGATATACAGTGTATCACTCAGTACTGTCCTATGATATACAGCGTGTATCACTCAGTGCTGTCCTATGATATACAGTGTGTGTCACTCAGTGCAGTCTTATGATATACAGTGTATCACTCAGTACTTTCCTATGATATACAGAGTGTATCACTCAGTGCTGTCCTATGATATACAGTGTATCACTCAGAGCTGTCCTATGATATACAGTGTGTGTCACTCAGTGCAGTCTTATGATATACAGTGTATCACTCAGTACTGTCCTATGATATACAGCGTGTATCACTCAGTGCTGTCCTATGATATACAGCGTGTATCACTCAGTGCTGTCCTATGATCAGGGCCGGTGCTAGGATTTTTGACTACACAGGCGAAGATGCATTTTGACGCCCCCCCCCCCCCAAAAATAAATAAACAATGCATCTTCACCTCTGTGTCTCGTAGCCCCCTTTTGAATTTCTTACCCCCATTAGTGTTGCATATCCACTCTCTTGAATGTCTTACCCCTTTGGCCCCTTTGTGCCTTACACCCCCCTTTAGTGTGTCTCCTACAACACCTCTTATGTATTTCTTACTTCCCCGCCAGCCCCTATCTATCTCTCTTTTTCTCCCACATAGACATAGATACAGGCAAAAATACATACATGCACAAATACACAAACATACAGACACACAACCATACAAGCACACAGACATAATTTTTCAGGCACACAGTCACAAAGATATACAGACACACAGTCATAAAAGGCACACAAACAAACACAGTCATACAATCTACACATACAGGTACATTGTCATACAAACACAGACATACATTCATACAGACACAGGCACTCACAGAAATACAGACACAGACAAAAAGAAACAGAGATAGGCATACAGAGACATACATACACAGACAAACAAAGAACCCTGCACACTGATACCGTGTAAATGCTCCGGCCATCAACAGTGGTGGATGCTCCGTGTCAGGCGGACATCGCTGGATCCACCAGTAAAGTCTTCAAAAGGAATAAACGCAGGCAACAGTCCAATAGTAAGGATGGTATATTTATTGGTAGGTGAACCACCCCATAGAAAGTGTGATGTTTCAGCTCATGCAATAAGGCTCTGCTGAGCCGAAACGACGCACTTTCTTTGGGGTGGTTCACCTATCAATAAATATACCATCCGTACTATTGGAGTGTTGCCTGCGTTTATTCCTTTTGAATACATACACACAGTCATACAGAGACATACATACTGTATGTCTCTGTATGACGGTCTGTGTATGTACACAGGATGGCTAAAAGATAGATCCCCATCTGTCGGGCAACTTCAACAATTCTTTGAAAGCTGGGGCTCTACCGATTCCCCATGCTTGCAGGATTGTATTTAGCATGGAGCAGTATTTGTGTGTTTGACTGTAAGCATGTGTTTGTATGGAGTATGTTTGTATGATTGTAGCGGTGTGTTTGTATGTAGTGTTTTCATTTGAATGCAAGCATGCATTTATGTGTAGTGTTGGTTTTTGAACGTAGGTGTGTGTTTATATATAATTTTGGTGTCTGATACAGAGGTGTGTTTGTATGTAGTGTTGACATTTGAATGCAGGGGTGTGTTTGTATGTAGTGTTGACGTTTGAATGCAGGTGTTTATTTGTGTGTAGTGTTGGTGTTTGAATGCTGAGATATATGCACATATACACATACACTGCCACACACGCACACACTAACAGACAGACATAGACACACACACTGACAGACATTTAGATACACACAGACACACGGACAGAGACATATACATACACACACACACACACACTGACAGACATGGATACACACACACACTGACAGACTTATATACACACACACACTGACAGACATAGATACACACACACACACTGACAGACATATACACACATACACAATGATAGACATACACAAAGACACACTAACAGACAGACATACACACACACACTGACAGACATTTAGATACACACAGACACACGGACAGAGAAATATACATACACACACACACACACTGACAGACATAGATACACACATACACTGACAGACATATACACACACACACTGACAGACATACAGATACACACACACTGACAGACATGAATACACACACACTGACAGACATAGATATACACACACACACTGACAGACATAGATATACACACACACTGACAGACATATACACACACACCGACAGACATACAGATACACACACACCGACAGACATGGATACACCACACACTGACAGGACATATACCACACACCGACAGACATACAGATACACACACACCGACAGACATGGATACACACACACCGACAGACATATACACACACACTGACAGACATACAGATACACACACACCTCGACAGACATGGATACACACACACCGACAGACATGGATACACACACCGACAGACAGACATACAGATACACACCGACAGACATGGATACACACACACACGACAGACATATACACACACTGACAGACATACAGATACACACACACCGACAGACATGGATACACACACACCGACAGACATATACACACACCGACAGACATATACACACACACCCGACAGACATGAATACACACACACTGACAGACATGAATACACACACTGACAGACATAGATATACACACACACACCTGACAGAGACATAGATATACACACACACCGACAGACATATACACACACACACTGACAGACATACAGATACACACACACTGACAGACATGGATACACACACACTGACAGACATACACACACACGACAGACAGACAGATACACACACACTGACAGACAGATACACACACACTGACAGACATGGATACACACACACTGACAGACATATACACACACACAGACAGACATGGACACACCGACAGACATGACACACACACTGACAGACATACACACACACGACAGACAGACAGATACACACACACACTGACAGACATGGATACACACACACACTGACAGACATGGATACACACACACAGACATATACACACACACACTGACCAACAGGTTCAGGAGGGTGGCTTACCTGGGATCCAAAGTGCTGCCTGAGGTAGTTGGGAGTTGGAGGAGCTGGTCCTGCCCAGCCCCCCTCCTCTCTGCCTTCTGCTGCTCTAGTCTTCTTGGGAGGACTTCCTCCCATGCTGATTAGAAGGGGGCCGGTGGTAGCTCCGCCCCTGCTGGGCACTAGCCGCACTGTGTGCTACAGAGGGAGCAGGGATATGACGTTCATATCCCCGCCCCCTCCATACAGTCCGTGGCACTGCAGCTTGGCGCTCGGCCACGCTACAAGAAGTGACTGGCAGGAGAGGGGAGCTGTGCACTTCCCTCCTGCCGGTCACCCGGACATTTGCGCCCCCGGGCCGGTGCGCCCTAAGGCGGCCGCCTGTGCCGCCTTATGGACGCGCCGGCCCTGTGTATGCTCCTGTGCCGCAAACCCACCTTCATAAACTTAAAGGGACACTATAGTCACCAGAACAACTACAGCTTATTGAATTTGTTCTGGTGAGTAGAATCATTACCTTCAGGCGTTTTGCTGTAAACACTGTCTTTTCAGAGAAAAAGCAGTGTTTACATTACAGCCTAGTGATAACTTAATTGGCCACTCCTTAGATGGCTATTAGAGCCCCTTCCTGGGTCATGGCTGCCTAAAATGCATCCAAACATTCAGTGTCTCCTCCCTCTGCATGCAGACACTGAACTTTCCTCATGGAGATTCATTGATTCAATTTATCTCTATGAGGAGATGCTGATTGGCCAGGGCCATGTTTGAATCATGCTGGCTCTGCCCCTGATTTGCCTCCTTGTCAGTCTCAGCCAATCCTATGGAGAAGCACTGTGATTGGATCAGGCTACCACTTCTGATGATGTCAGCAGACTGCTTGTTTTTCTGAGTCAAACAGCATGCAGAGTTACAGCTTCAGGCTTGAATACAGTAAGATTTTGCTATATTTATGGAGGCATGAGGGGCCCAGGGGGGCTAGATGGTGGTTTTAACCCTATAGGGTTAGGAATACATATTTGTGTTCCTGACCCTATAGTGATCCTTTAATACATTGTATAATTCGTTCTGCCGCATTGTACTAGAAGGTTATTACTTGACCCACAATTGTGACATGTCAAAAGAGTTATTGCTGGAGTCCCAATGCACTTGTCCTCTTTCAGCCTTGTGCATAAGAGCTTTTCTGGGAAGCTCCCACCCTACCTGAGAAGAATGCTCTCTCCAACTGTTCCCACCTCCTATAATCTTCAATCCAGTATTAGCACTTTATTAAGTATACCACAATATAAAAAGAAAGTGACTTGATCCTCTTTTTACTACAAAGCACCACAATTATGAAATAATCTCACAGTCACAGTCAAATTGTCATTCAATCTAAAATTATTTAATAGATATATGGTAACATTCCTCAATTCAGAATGCATCTTTCATGGTTGAAATTAGCGAATGTTGTGCCCATTCACAAGAAAGGTAGGGAGTTGTGGGAAAAGTAATGGAAACAACGTTAAAGGATAGGATGGTTAAAAATCTAAAATCACATGGATTTCAAGATCAGAGACAACATTGGTTTACTTCAGGGAGGTCATGCCAAACTAATCTTATAATTTTTTTTGATTGGGTAACTAAATATTAGATCAGGTTGGTTCAGTAGACATTGCTTACCTAGATTTCAGTAAGGCTTTTGACACTGTCGCACATAGAAGGCTCATCAATAATCTACAATCTTTGAGTTTAGATTCCAATATTGTTGAATGGATTAGGCAGTGGCTGGGTGAAAGGCAACAGAGGGTTGTAGTCAATGGAGCATAATCAAAGTCTTGTTATCAGTTGGGTACCTCAAGGATCTGTACTTGGACTTATTTTCTTTTTATCAGTGATATTGCAGAAGGTATGTCTTTTTGCTGATGATACAAAGATATGCAACAGGGTTGAGGTTCCAGGAAGAATAAGCTAAATGGCAAATTATTTAGGTAAACTAGAAAAATGGTCAGAAATGTGGCAACTGATATTTAATGTGGATTAGTTCAAGATAATGCATCTTGGTCATAAAAAGGCAGAGTACAGAATATTTGATACAGTGCTACCCTCAACATCTGTGGAAAGGGATTTAGGAGTAATTATTTCAGATGACTTAAAAGTAGGCAGATACTATATTAGAGTACCAAAAAATGCTAGCAGATTGCTTGGTTGTTTATGGAAGGGTATTAGCAAAACCGTAGAAACACCTTAGAAAGAGGGAAGTGCTAATGCCACTGCACAGAACACTGGTGAGACCTCACTTGGAGTATTGTACACAGTACTGGAGACCGTATCTCCAGAAGGATATTGATACCTTAGAGAGGGTTCAGAGAAGGGCTACTAAACTTGTTCATGGATTGCGGGATAAAACTTACCAGGAAAGGTTAAAGGATCTTAACATGTATAGCTTGGAGGAAAGACAAGACAGGGGAGATATGATAGAAACATTTAAATGCATAAAGGGAATCAACACAGTAAAGGAGGAGACTATATTTAAAAGAAGAAAAACTACCACAACAAGAGGACATAGTCTTAAATCAGAGGGACAAAGGTTTAAAAATAATATCAGGAAGTATTACTTTACTGAGAGGGTAGTGGATGCATGGAATAGCCTTTCAGCTGAAGTGGTAGAGGTTAACACAGTGAGGGAGTTTAAGCATGCGTGGGATAGGCATAAGGCTATCCTAACTATAAGATAAGGTCAGGGACTAATGAAAGTATTTAGAAAATTGGGCAGACTAGATAGGCCGAATGGTTCTTATCTGCCGTCACATTCTATGTTTCTATGTGTAGTCAATGTAAAATATAAAGATTTACTCACTTTTCCTCTGTTCCAGCGCCGTTATCTTCATGCTTCGTGGGTGTTGCTCTTCATTAACACCCACCCCCAGACCATTCCCAGTTCTGCATCTGTTATTCTTTGATTTGCCCTGCTTGGGATGCATCCCCAAGCAGGGCAAATCTCTTCAGTGATGTCGGCACACTGGCTTTGTTGCCAGTGTGCCAGTGTGCCAGCATCAAAATGGAGTGACATCACATCACTCTGTTCCTGTACCCTCTAGCCAGCGCTGTAAGCACCAGCTTAGGAATTTTCATTGTTCTGCAGGGAAACCATGGGTCCTGGCATTCATGTGGATGCTACTTTGACATTTATCTAAAGATTGTTGCAGACCACATACACCTCTTCATGACAATGGTGGCACCTGATGGCAGTGGCCTCATTCAGCAGGATAATGCACCCTGCCACACTGCAAAATATGTTCAGGAATGGTTTGAGTAAGATAACAAAGAGGTCAATGTGCTGTCTTTGCCTCCAGTTTCCCTAGATCTCAATACAATTGAGTATATGTGGGATGTGTTTAAACAACAAATCAAATCCTTGGAGGCCCTATCGTTGAATTTGCAGGACTTAAATAATATGCTGCTCTTGCCTTGGTGCCAGATACCAAAGGACAGGTTCAGAGGTCTTGTGGAATCCTTGATGCATCAGAGCTTTTTTGGCAGCATGATGGGGACATACACGATATTAGGCAAGAGATTTTAATGTTGTGGCTGATCAGTGTAGTAGTGGAGGTTGAAAATAATAATAATAATAATAATAGGTTTAAAAATTGAATAAATTCCATAAAGTTCAACCTTGTAACCCATTTATTTATGCTATTGATCCAAAATAATGCAAAAAAAAAACAACCCAACTATAACCCACAAAAAGGGAAATAAAAAACCTTTTTGACTCCACAATGGTCATCAGATTTCTGCTTGGATCAACAAACTATTCACATACATATCACCATATATTACATATAACTATTCACCGGCTGACTTCTAGTGTAGCCTGTGGGTCTGGATGTTAACAATCTGGACATGTATGTTTGCTAGAGCCATCCAGGCAAAATGAAATCTGGACCAAATCCTGGCTCATTCAATATTTGGAAATCCTCACAATGATAAATAGTGAGAACAAAGTCCATATTTTGCTGTCCAAATGAATCCATGCAGTTTAGTCAATAAAATTGTATATATATTACACCACTGGGGGTTCCTGGTTTCCCTTTTTTGTCTTCTTTCACCAAGTTCTCAAAGAGGACGATATTGTGTTTTTGGATATCTGCCAATTTGCGGGACACATTCCCTCTCAATTGAGCTTTCTATACCCAGGGCCAGGTGCTCTAGGGCTCTGGTAGGTGTGAGTGAGTCCCCCAGATATGTGTTGTTTATGGTTTTGACACAATATTTTGTTCATAGATGGTCTGCACTAGCTATATTATCATTTACAGATTTTACATCAAGAGGATTTATTGTTAAGTATTGCTCTAAGTGCAACACTATTTTTTTCTGAATCCATGCAGTACCTGATTATTTTGACTGATCTGGATTGAGAACATTAGGACATCACTGAATAACCTGGATACCTGAAGATGGCATAATAAGTAAAATCGCTTAAAAATGTCTTTAAAATGATTATACATAATTTAATATTAGAAAAAATATATATACTATTTATGAAATATTAATGAGTTTTTTTAAATTTGTCTTTAGAATTATCACCCATGTGTAAATTAATCCTTATTTGTACAAATGGAAAAATGCTATTTTATTTTAAGGAACAATGTTTATTTTCGCAGTTAAGTAAGTTTTAAAAAAATGCTTACATGGGTCCAGCTCCAAACATAGCCATCAATGTTATATACAGGAAGAACATGAAAGGTCACACTGTTCACCAGTTTGGTCATTTCTTTATCTTTTCCATATGTTTTGACTGCCTATTATTGAAAACAAAATGCAGCTTTACACAATGATATCATTTATAATGTACATGTATCATGTACACAAATATTTCTGTTTACTGAAGGAGTCATACATATTTGACTATCCCTGTGTAGATATCCTCGTTGAAGAATTTGGATAGTATATGAAATAGGTTTAGAAACTTGGGAAGAATGGACATTTTATGGAGATATGATACATCCAATGCAAGACAGTGTAAATCATGCCCACTTAGGTATCTCTTTTTGTATGGAATTCCAAGTCTTTCCACTAAGTTCTCTAACCATTTTAATAATATTCAAACCCAAATAAAATAAACAGATTTTTTTATAGTAATGTTAAAATTTGCTCATTATTGCAATCATTGTATTCCTCTCTATGTGTTTTAGTGATATTGAGTTTGTTGTACAGGCTATTTACAGTGTCCTGATTGTTAGGTACGGAATGTACAGGGTGGGTAACTGTCACTCTTAAAGGAACACTACAGCTTTAGGAATACAAATCTGTCTTTCATTGTCAAATAAAACAGTTGTACATATCACTGGGAAGTACAACAAAGGTTTCTGGGAGTTGTAGTTCAGATAACAGTTTTCAGACATAGAAAGCTGCTAACTGGTCTACACGTCCTCGAAATGCTTTCTGTAAGCAGAACTGAACTTGTCCGTAAAGCGCTACTGAGGTTGTGGGATTAAACATTAGTGAGAGGGTCCTGATTTTCCAAACTGCTTCTTTGAATAGGGAAAGTTCAAACCTGACGATGCATTATTTTAGATTTACACAAAAAGAAATATCTATAAAAGTATAATTGTTTATCTCTTTTTTTCAATTTGCCAATTTTTATTTTGTAAAAAAAGGGAAAGGGAACAATGGTGTTACACATTAAACACATGTATAATATATATTTATCGGTCCATGTCGGAATTTACAGCATATCTCATACGGCAGGAGTACACATTAAACAGGTGTACATTTTGCAATGGAATAGCTTGTAAACAAACAGAGGTAATCAAACAAAGGTGGACAGGGTACGTAGCGTATTCATCATATTAATTATACGCTATTGGTATTATACATTGTTGTACATATTTATTGTTCCACCACTGATGTTTTCGGAGGTGGGTAGAGGTCCGTATGAGATCCTGTTTGTCGGAGTAGGAATTCGTACAGCAGTACACCCATTTGCAACCCTATGGGGAAGGTGTTACTGCCTTCTAATTATCCTAGTGCAGGAGTTTGTCATTGAGTGCAGATGTGACCCGTTAGTACTGATGTGGACCTGTTAGTGCTGATGTGTCGGGGCTGACTCTTGTGGGTTGGATCTGTGAGGGGGGGCATAGGTAAGTGGGGGGGGGTGTATGAGGAGACCAGTAAGGTATGGCCTGTTATGGATCAGGAGGTCTATCTTGGATATGGTGTGGTGATGGCCTTGTTGTCTGTAAGGTAATTTTGTTGGTCTGCTGGCTGTAGTGCAGATTTGTAATCATTGTCTCAGCATTGGACTAGGTTTGTAGACTATAACCTCTTCGAGTAAATGATAATTGGGCCTGGCATTCTGGACGACATGGGGTACCATTGGTGGAAGTAACCAGTAACATAAAAACTATATACACTATGAACAAGTGGGTTTTGTGAGATTCAAAGGTAGATGAGTAAGCGATCCAGAGTGGTGTAGGGGTTTTGTATAAACTTCCTCATCTTATGGTAGAATATGTTTATTTATTTATTTTTTTCCTCTCCTTCTTTTTCCTGTCCAATTGTTCTCCAGCAGGGTGTTGTCCCAGGTACACTGCCAGACCAGTTGAAACTGGCTGCTTTGTCCCTCCTCAGTCTCTCATCAGCCCTTGCTATTGTTTAACCCCATGGTGATCCAACTGTATTCGTAGGATCTGAGCGCTTTTCGGACATATTGAGTGCTCAGATCCAAGATATCTGGGGATATGTTGGACATATAGGTTAAACACTGTATTATATGAGTATGTATTTTTATGTAGTTTTTGTAACAGTTTTTGGACTTAGAGATAATTGGTTTACTACAGCCACATAAGCCAATTATCTCCAGGAGAGAGGAGAAGATAGACCGGCTGCACAGCCTAAATCTGTGGAACAGTTTTGGGCATGAAAGAAATGCTTGCAGTCAGTCAAATATGACTTCCAGCTATCTTCCGAACCACTGGACCAATTCGTATGATTTTTTTTAAATATGTTTGTTCACTTATTATGCTGGTTCAGAAAATATAACTTTGATGGAAGTTGCATGTATAGTTTTGAAGTTATGAATATTGTGTAAAACTGTATATGTTATGCCTTTGATAATTAAGTTAGCCCATTGTGTTCAGTAATTATATCACAGGCAGAGGGGAGGGTTTGTGTGCCTTAGCTGGGAGTGTCTGACTGTGCTGTACTGTATTTATTGGCTGTTGTAATCCTGTGTCCTGTGTACCACAATGTCCACGTGGATGGTAACCTTGTGGGAAAACCTGTATAAAAGAAAGTCTTGTGTGCTCATTAGATCAGTTCTACTTGACCCTCAACTCGCAGCCTTGACTCGTGTTTGGAGGGGACAGCTATAATAACTACAGGGATTGCTATGCTCTGCATATTCCCTTAGCTTCACTGAGCTCTTGTTCCTGATCCTGCTTCACTCTCTGGGAGGAAGAGAGGCTCCCCCACTGGAACCCGGAGCCTTGTCGTAGGTTCAGGGTGGGTAGAAGACGGCGAGACCCCAACCCAGCAGTGGCGGTTCGTGGGGTCTGCAGTACTTATTATTATTATTATTATTGCCATTTATATAGCACCAACAGCGCTTTACAATATTATAAGAGGGGATTTAACTATAAATAGGACTTACGGGAACAATAGGTTGAAGAGGACCCTGCTCAATCGAGCTTACATTCTATAGCTTATGGTGTCTGCGGCGCTGATGGTCCTTGGTGAGCGCTAGGAGCATCCTTTCTACAGTGCATCCCTCAGCTAGCCTGGGGCATCCGTAACACAGGGTATTCTATACTGTCATAGGATCTTTAGGGACTAGATTGTAATGCTGGTATAAAATATTTGTTTTGTTTTTTACTTATTTGAGAACAAGAGGCTTGTGGATTCCAACTATAATGCGCTAATAAAACCAATCTGACAATTGATTTCCTGTTGATAATTGGTAAGGAATTTGATTTGATTAGTTGGTTTTTGCTATTGTTTGCAAATTAGCACAAGCTCACACAGGTGTTACATTTCTAGGGGGTGGTGGCTTTAAGAGTTTATACAAGGGTTGTAGAAATTAGCTTGGCTACTTTAGCTTGGTTGCTGCTTCTAAATGCTTCTACAAAGTGTACTTCTTCTGGAGATACTCTGGAGGTAGTCTGAGGTATACAGAATGTGGAAAAAAAGAAACAAAAATTAAGATTAATTCGATTAAAATTCCTCATCTCATTAAAATGGCAGACTTAGTTCAGTGTAATAGTTGTTTTGCGTTTGTTTCACGCTTCAATTTTTTGAGGTTTGGATGTTGTCTAATCTGTAGACAGTACTCTTTTTGAAGTCTGAGATTTGTAAATTATCTGTTAAACAAACTAAGGCTGGAACTGTTGCAAATCCACTATTGCAGAGATGTCCTAGGAATGGCAGATGGATTACTGTAGGATCCGGTAGACTTGGAGATAGAATAAAAGGCATAGTGCACTGTCTGTGTCTTTACACAATTAATTTTCTGCACTTTCAGATTGTAGTGATGGTATGGAGACAGACTCAGGCACTGAGTTTGTTGAACCACCATCCTCTATGCCTATTGTGTACAACACTGCAGTCAATGGCAAAAAGGACAAGGTGAGAAAGCAGTTGTTGTTGGGGGATTCTATCATAAGAGGTGTGGAGCTGGACGATAGTGGTCTTGTGAGATGTCTTCCTGGAGTTACTGTTCACAGAGACAGGAGACATATTTGTAATATTGTTAAGCATCAAAGCAGGAAGGGGGCTTTGAAGTACTTGTCCATCTAGGTGGTTTGTGATTTGGTGGTTTGTGTTCTTGCCAATGATATACGGCACATTGTGTCCACACTGTCATTCTCTGAAGTTCTGCCTGTGTATAACATTCAGAATGACAGGTGGATGCATATAAGGGACTTTAACTCGTGGCTTGCTGAATGGTGTTGGGAGCAAGGATTTGGTTTCATTTCTCATGGTAGCTCTATTTGTAGTAGAAATGAACTGTACAAAAAAGATGGTTTGCATCTTTCTCAAAAGGGAACAAATGTTCTCAGTGAGCAGTTCAGAGGTTTTGCTAGGATGTATTTAAACTTGGGGGGAGGGGGAGGGGTGACAAAAGGGTTATTAAACATCAATCCAATTACCCCAAAAACAAGGATAGAAAAAACTGTAGCAAGTGCGTTAAACAATGATAAGCTTAGAGTCATGTCTACAAATAC
>OW240917.1:249492733-249545905 GCA_933207985.1 Pelobates cultripes | reverse complement strand
ACACACACTGACAGACATATACACACACATACACACTGACCAACAGGTTCAGGAGGGTGGCTTACCTGGGATCCAAAGTGCTGCCTGAGGTAGTTGGGAGTTGGAGGAGCTGGTCCTGCCCAGCCCCTCTCCTCTCTGCCTTCTGCTGCTCTAGTCTTCTTGGGAGGACTTCCTCTCATGCTGATTAGAAGGGGGCCGGTGGTAGCTCCGCCCCTGCTGGGCACTAGCCGCACTGTGTGCTACAGAGGGAGCAGGGATATGACGTTCATATCCCCGCCCCCTCCACACAGTCCGCGGCACTGCAGCTTGGCGCTCGGCCACGCTACAAGAAGTGACTGGCAGGAGAGGGGAGCTGTGCACTTCCCTCCTGCCGGTCACCCGGACGACTAAGCCCCGGGCGGTCTTAAGCCCTAAGGCGACGCCTGTGCCGCTTATGAATGGCGCGCGCCCGGCCTGCTGATATACAGCGTGTATCACTCAGTGCTGTCCTATGATATACAGTGTGTGTCACTCAGTGCTCTCCTATGATATACAGTGTGTGTCACTCAGTGCTCTCCTATTATATATAGTGTGTATCACTCAGTACTGTCCTATGATGTACAGTGTATCACTCAGTGCGGTCCTATGATATACAGTGTGTATCACTGAGTGCTGTCCTATCATATACAGTGTATCACCCAGTGCCGTCCTATGATATGCAGTGTATCACTCAGTGCTGTTCTATGATATACAGTGTGTATCACTCAGTGCTGTCCTATGATATACAGCGTGTATCACTCAGTACTGTCCTATGATATACAGCGTGTATCACTCAGTGCTGTCCTATGATATACAGTGTGTATCACTCAGTACTGTCCTATGATATACAGTGTATCACTCAGTGCTGTCCTAAGATATACACTGTATCACTCAGTGCTGTCCTATGATGTACAGTGTATCACTCAGTGCTGCCCTATGATATACAGGGTGTATCACTCAGTGCGGTCCTATGATATACAGTGTATCACCCAGTGCCGTCCTATGATATGCAGTGTATCACTCAGTGCCGTCCTATGATATGCAGTGTGTATCACTCAGCGCTATGCTATGATATACAGTGTATCAATCAGTGCTGTACTATGATACACAGTGTATCACTCAGTGCGGTCCTATGATATACAGTGTGTATCACTCAGTGCTGTTCTATGATATACAGTGTATCACTCAGTGCTCTCCTATGATATATAGTGTGTATCACTCAGTTCTGTCCTATGATATACAGCGTGTATCACTCAGTGCTGTCCTATGATATACAGTGTATCACTCTGTGCTGTCCTATGATACACAGTGTATCACTCAGTGCTGTCCTATGATATACAGCGTGTATCACTCAGTTCTGTCCTATGATATACAGCGTGTATCGCTCAGTGCTGTCCTATGATATACAGTGTATCACCCAGTGCCGTCCTATGATATACAGCGTGTATCACTCAGTTCTGTCCTATGATATACAGCGTGTATCGCTCAGTGCTGTCCTATGATATACAGTGTATCACTCAGTGCTGTCCTATGATACACAGTGTATCACTCAGTGCTGTCCTATGATATACAGTGTGTGTCACTCAGTGCTGTCCTATGATACACAGTGTGTCACTCGGTGCTGTCCTATGATATACAGTGTATCACTCAGAGCTGTCCTATGATATACAGTGTGTGTCACTCAGTGCAGTCCTATGATATACAGTGTGTATCACTCAGTACTGTCCTATGATATACAGCATGTATCACTCAGTGCTGTCCTATGATATACAGTGTGTGTCACTCAATGCTGTCCTATGATATACAGTGTGTGTCACTCAGTGCTCTCCTATTATATATCATGTGTATCACTCAGTACTGTCCTATGATGTACAGTGTATCACTCAGTGCTGCCCTATGATATACAGTGTGTATCACTGAGTGCTGTCCTATCATATACAGTGTATCACCCAGTGCCATCCTATGATATGCAGTGTGTATCACTCAGCGCTATGCTATGATATACAGTGTATCAATCAGTGCTGTACTATGATACACAGTGTATCACTCAGTGCGGTCCTATGATATACAGTGTGTATCACTCAGTGCTGTCCTATGATATACAGTGTATCACTCTGTGCTGTCCTTTGATACACAGTGTATCACTCAGTGCTGTCCTATGATATACAGCGTGTATCACTCAGTTCTGTTCTATGATATACAGCGTGTATCGCTCAGTGCTGTCCTATGATATACAGTGTATCACTCAGTGCTGTCCTATGATATACAGTGTATCACTCAGTGCTGTACTATGATACACAGTGTATCACTCAGTGCTGTCCTATGATATACAGTGTGTGTCACTCAGTGCTGTCCTATGATACACAGTGTGTCACTCGGTGCTGTCCTATGATATACAGTGTATCACTCAGTGCTGTCCTATGATATACAGTGTGTATCACTCAGAGCTGTCCTATGATATACAGTGTGTATCACTCGGTGCTGTCCTATGATATACAGTGTGTATCATTCAGTGCTGTTCTATGATATACAGTGTGTATCACTCAGTGCAGTTCTATGATATACAGTGTGTATCACTGAGTGCTGTCCTATGATATACAGTGTGTGTCACTCAGTGCTGTCCTATGATATACTCTCTACCGGCCCCTAGGGAGGCTGGGCGGTCAGCACAGATCCCCAGCGGCAGTGTGTGTTACAGGGAGACAAAGGTTCCGTCCTTCCTCCCCAGCGGCAGAGTGAGTTACAGGGAGACAACCAGGCTACTCCCGTGGTAGCGCTGGCACCAGGGCAGAGTACTGCTGGTCTCTGCCCACCCAGCAGCCCACCAATCCAGAGTGCTAGTACCCCCCCAGAGCCAAGGTGGAGCTCCTGGACTTGGACAAGCGACCCACTACTCCAGGTGTAGTAACCAATTTTCGTGGGTGGGTTATACTGCGGATTCTGGGGGTGGGTTGCTGGACTAACCAAGGGGTCCCTGTGATGTGTTTTATGAAACTGTATTTCTATGTCTGTGATAATTAGATTACCCATTGTGTAAGGTAATTGTATCACAGGCAGAGGGGAGGATTTTGTGTGGGAGTGTCTGAGTGTATTGTACGTGTTATTGGTTGTTCTGTAAAACCCTGTGGGCAGTACTAAATTTGTGGATTGGGAATAAAAGAGGCTGTATGTGCCAGTCCAGTGAGTTCCTGCTTAACCCTCAAAGTGAAGTGTCGTCTCATTATTGGGGGAGGATTTATTGTATGCTAGGAGTGTAAACCTATTCGCATGGTTTTTCCTATTCGGCTGTATACAACATTCATATGCTTGAGAGCATTCATATGCTTCTCCGGTTCGGTGGTGGTGGTGTCTGCTGCAGTGCTTGGAGTCCTCGGGAAGCGCTAGGAGCATCCTTCAACGGAGGTACCCAGTCGGGGTGCCAGGTGATCCGTTACAGGAACATCACGGGATACTCAGGACGACCGGGAGTCATGGTGGCGAGTCATCATATACACAGGGCCGGCGCGTCCATAAGGCGGCACAGGCGGCCGCCTTAGGGCGCACCGGCTCTGGGGGCGCAAAATTCCAGTGATCGGCAGGAGGGAAGTGCTCCCTCCTGCCAGGTCACCTCCTGGATCCCCGGCGCGGCGTGCGGCTGAATTGGATTCCGAGGTGGCGAGGGAACTCTGATCTCTCTGATCTGCTCCCTCGCAGGCTGTTTACTGATGAAGTCATATTCCGGCTCCCGCGGCATCAGTAAACAGCCTGCGAGGGAGCAGATCAGAGAGATTAGAGCTTCCTCGCCACCTCGGAATCCAATTCAGCCGCACGCCTCCCAGCAGCCCCACTGGACCACCAATGAGATACCCACGCCAGCTCTCCAGGTAGGGAGGCTGGGTGGGAAATTTAAATTTAATTTAGATTATTAATTACTGTGTGTGTGTGTGCATGTGAGTATATGTGTCTGTCAGTGTGTGTGTGAGTATGTGAGTTTGTGTGTGTGTGTGTGGTTCTGTCAGTGTGTGTGTGTGAGTGAGTATGTCTGTCAGTGTGTGTGTGAGTGAGTGTGTCTGTCAGTATGTGCGTGTGTGCATGTGAGTACGTGTGTCTGTCAGTGTCTGTGAGTTTGTGTGTGTGTGTCAGTGTGTGTTTGTCAATGAGTCTGTCAGTGTGCGTGTGAGTGTCTGTCAATGAATGAGTGTGTCAGATAAGTGAGTCTGGCTGTCAGAGATGTCTGTGTGTTTGTCATTGAGCGTGTGTGACTGTCAGTGTTTATACACCCCTGACTGTAGCGTGGCCAAGTGGAGTGTACCGTGGTACAGAAACTTCTGTTTCCTTTACCTGGCAGGACTGACAGGAAAAGCTCACTGTACCAGGATTCGCTCCGCTCAGCCACACTACAAGAAAGGTAGGAGGCACACCAGGAAGGGGAGGGGACCACTATGGGGGTGGGTGGCGCACCAAGGGACAGGAAGAGGAGGGGAGAGATACCCTAAGGTACAGGAAAAGGAGGGAGGGAGAGGAACACTAAGCGACAGGGAACAGAGGAGGGAGGGGAGAGGAACACTAAGGGACAGGGAAAGGAGGGGGGAAGGGAAAGGAACACTGAGGAACAGGTAAAGGAGGAGAGAGGGGAGAGGAACAGTAAGGGTCAGAGAAGGGAGGGGACCATTAAGGGATGGGCAGAGGGTCTGGATGTGAAAGAAACACACAGCGGGGCTTGAGAAGGAAAAAGACATACACAAAGGAGCTGGGAAGAATAAAAGACACAAAGGGGCTGGGAGAAAAGGAGTCACACAAAGGGGGGGGAATAAGACACAAAATGTGGGAGGATGTAAGAGTCATACAAAGAGGAGAGATAGGAGACACACAAAGGCAAAAATAGGAGATAAAATACACTAAAGGGAGTCAGATATTTAAAAGACGGGATAAGAAACACAAAAGGGAGGTTAAGAGGCACATGGGTGAAGATGTTTTTGGGGTGGCGGAAAAATGCATCTTCGCCTATGTACCCAAAATTCTTTGCACCGGCCCTGCATATACACCAAACAAGGGAGGTTTATTGCATAGTTTAAGAACTTTATTACAAACTTGGGATGAAGGCGAAATTCAGGGAACAGTTTAGGAGAGCATGGGATCCTGTGTAGGGCGGTAGCAAGAGAAAGGCAGAGGAAGTCAGCAAAAAAGAGTTAAGGTTTGCAGGGCACCCGGGTTTGAACTGGAAAAATGCGGGTACGCTCGATTACTCTTCGGGGGAAGGAGAACGGAACGACTTGTTGGGGTGTATACCGGTATGCGGCAGAATGCACACGTGTCGTTTGCCGGGCCTTTAGGCTTTCACCTTAAGCAGGAAATCAAAGACAAGGTTTTGCAGGGGGGATATGTAGAAATGTTTAAATGTTTTCATTACTCCCGCTGGAGGAGTATATTGATTTAAAAGAGGAGGACTTTAAGGATAGTAAGAAGGAGGAGAAGAGGCGCAGGTATTGTAAGATACCTAAGTGTTTTGGAAACTGGTTACGGGCGTTTTGCATCCTGGCAAGTGTGCTGGGGGGAAAAATTCCCTAATCATTGCTCCCAGTTCTTTTGCTACTTAGGCGGCATTTGGGAGTCTTATCATACATATGGCGGTTTAGCATGGTGGAAATACGATGAGCAATTTAGGCAACGCTTGGCGGCTAATCCAGGTATGCAGTGGGACCAGATGGACCCGCTGCTCTGGCTAAAATTGATGATGGCGCAAAAGTCTTCCTCATCAGCCATCCAGAGGAAAGGATTCTGTTGGCTTTACAACGAGGGACATTGTAAGTGGGGGGCCACATGTAAGTTCAAACACGAGTGCTCCAGATGTGGGGGAGCTCACGGCTATCTCAAGTGCTTCAAGCGAGGTAAGTCTACGCAGAGAGGAAGCGGGGGGGGGCCTTTGTGGTCCAGCCCTCTTTAGCTGCGGTCAACTCATGTGAGGCTTTATGCAATGTGGCCTTGGCTAAGCCAGTACACTAACAAGGAAGATGCGAGTTTGTTGCGAGCGGGGTTCTCAAAAGCACTGGCGTACATACCGCGGTCGCAGGGGTCGCAGCTGCAACCAGGCCCGTCACTCCAGGGGGCCGGGCCGCCCTGCAGACCCCTGCGACCGCGTGCCTGCCATCATCATCTGCTGGGGCCGCCGTCCAAGGGGTCCACCGGGTGGCCGATGGATATGGATTGTCAGGGGGCCCAGTCAGTGCTGGGCGCTTTAACAGCACGACCGGGCCCCCTGTGATAAGATCATCCCTGCTGGGAGGAAGTGACTGCACGTCACTCCTCCCAGCTAACACACACAGCCCGCGCGGGAGGAAGAACAGGGAGTCAGAGTGGGAACTCTGACTCCCTTCAACCTGAGCCACCATTGGACCCCAGAGAAAGTCATCCTCCTGCAGCTAAAAGGTAGGAAACACAAGGGTGACTTAAATATTATGTGAGTGTGTGTGTGTTTGTTTGTATGTATGTGTCTGTGTCTATCTGTCTGTATGTATGTGTGCCTGTCTGTTTGCATGTATGTGTCTTTGTATGTATGTCTTGTGTGAGTGTCTGTCTATCTGTCTGTATGTATGTGTGTCTTGTGTGTCTGTGTGTGTGTGTGTCTGTCTGTCTGTATGTGTGTGTGCCTATCTGTTTTTATGTATGTATGTGTTTATATCTATATGTTTGTCTGTCTGGCTGTATATATGTGTGCCTGTCACTCTATTTATATGTATGTATATATGTATGTATGTATGTATGCGTGTGTGTCTTGTCTGTATGTATGTGTGCCCGTCTGTTTGTATGTGTCTTTGTATGTATGTTTGTCGTGTGTGTGTGTCTGTCTGTATGTATGTGTGTGCCTGTCTGTTTTTATGTATGTATTTGTCTTTGTATGTATGTGTGTCGTGTGTGTGTGTGTGTCTGTCTGTATGTGTCTGTCTGTCTGTTTGTTTGTATGTATGTGTCTTGTCTGTATGTATGTGTGCCTGTATGTCTGTATGTGTCTGTCTGTCTGTATGTATGTGTGCCTGTCTGTTTTTATGTATGTGTGTCTTTGTATGTATGTGTGTGTGTGTGTCTGTATTTATGTATGTATGTGTGCCTGTCTGTCTGTATGTATGTGTGCCTGTCTGTCTGTTTGTATGTATGTGTGCCTGTCTGTCTGTATGTATGCGTGCCTGTCTGTCTGTTTGTACGTATGTATGTATCTTGTCTGTATGTATGTGTGCCTGTCTGTATGTGTCTTTGTATGTATGTTTGTCGTGTGTGTGTCTGTCTGTATGTGTGTCTGTCTGTTTTTATGTATGTATGTGTCTTTGTATGTATGTGTGTCTTGTGTCTGTGTGTGTGTTTGTCTGTATGTGTGTATGTGTGTGTGTGTCTGTCTGTATGTGCCTGTCGGTCTGTTTGTTTGTTTGTATGTATGTGTGTCTTTTCTGTATGTATCTGTGCCTGTCTGTTTGTATGTATGTATCGTGTGTGTCTGTATGTATCTGTCTGTGTGTGTGTCTCTGTATGTATGTGTGTGTCTCTGTATTTATGTATGTGTGTGTGTGTATGCCGGGGGAAGTTAGAGGGAGGGAAGTTAGAGGGGGTAAGTTAGAGGGGGGGAAGAGGGAGGGGGGGAGTGGGAGGGAAGGGGGGCATGGGTCAGTTTTGCACCGGGGCCCCATGGGTTATGTGTACGCAACTGCTCAAAAGGCTTTTTTATTCCATTCAAGAAAAAGTTTGTCGTTCGTCATTTTTATAATTTGAGGTTGGTTATTCAGTACCCGGAGATAGTGCGGGGAAAGTTATTTAAGGAGGTACAGCTGGGAAGGATGGCGGGCCTTTTGGGGATCCTCCCCTTGGGAACCTAAGGATTTCACCACTAGCGGTTGTCCCCAAGAAAAAGAAGGGTAAGTTTAGGCTGATCCACCACTTGTTGTACCCTGAAGGCTACTCGGTCAATGATTACATCGGTATGGAGCTCTGTTCGGTTTCCTATGCATCATTTGACCATGCAGTTGAGTTGGTTCGGAAAGCAGGCGCCGGCGCTCTCATAGCAAAAGCTGATGTGGAGTCGGCTTTTCGCTTGTTGCCAGTCCACCCAGACTGTCATCATCTCTTGGGCTGTTTTTTAATGGTGCATACTATGTGGATCTTTGCCTGCCCATGGGATGTTCCATATCTTCCGCATACTTTGAAAATTTCAGAAACTTCCTGGAATGGGTAGTTAGGAAGGAGATGGGCGGGGATTCTGTGGTTCACTACCTAGATGATTTTTTTTGTGCATCAGGCCCACGGGTTCGGGGACATACAGTTACATACTGCGTTTCTTGGAGTGGGTGATGCAATTATTTGGGGTACCTTTGGCAGCTGAAAAGATGGTTGGCCCAACGACTTACCTCAGTTTCTTAGGTCTAAAAATTTATTCGGTGGCTGGCGAGTGTCGCTTACTTGTGCACAAGCTAGCCGCCCTTTGGTCAAAAGTTGGGTCGGTTTGGAGCTCACGCAAAGTGACGCTGCAGGACTTGCAGTTGCTGTTAGGAAGCCTTAATTTTGCATGTTGCGTGATCCCAATGGGAAGGGTTTTCAATCGATTTTTGGCAAAAGCCACAAATGGTATTACTTGCCCCCACCATATTGTTCGTGTCTCCAAGTCTATGAGTGATGATTTGGGAAGTGTTTCTGTGGCAAACCTAGCCACTTGTGGGTTGCTGAACTATATGTACAAAAGGTTGTAATAACCGCTGGAGTATATATTGTAATATTGGTCTGTACTGCTATGTGTATAGAATTCGTATGCTAGCAGCCGAAAGACGCTAGCATTCATGTGTTTTGTTTCATGAACAGAGACTTTACCGGCTGTTCGTGAAACAAATGAGCTACCACCCAGTAGCCCACACACAGAGGGTTGTGTGGCACTCATTAACCAATTGTAACATTGCGGAATGTGCGGTCAGACCCCAGCTATGTACCGAACGTCCATTCGTTTAGATAAAGTGAATATTATAAAAGTTATGTATTTTAACGTAAAATGACGGTTCTGCTGCACGGAGGGATAATCCACTTAACGGTATATTCCAGTGTGAGTATCCCTCTTGTCCAGCAGTGCCTGATGGGAGAAATGTCCAGGTTGTTAAGTCCCCCATGTAGTCCCCTACCGTATAACCCCTGCAATGTCAGTAGGGAAAACCCTTGCATGGGGACTTGCATAAATACTGTGACGTGTGAATAAAAACCTCAGTTGACTCCCAGAACTGTGTTTTGTCCGGTTACTGAGGGATTTGGGATATTGCCTTACTTTTCAGCACTTGACTTTTGATTACCTTCTGTAACAGCGGAGATCTTGGGATTTAATATTGCAGCTCCACTACAATTGGTGGCAAGTGACGAGATCCAACCTTACAGCCGAAACGCGGCGTTCGGATAAAGTGAAACTACCGAACGGGAAAAGTGAATGGCTATTCGGATGCAGCAGAGAACCGAACACAAAAGTGAATGGAGACGGATTACACTACATTAAAAAGGCAGACACTAAAGGAACTGCTGGAAGCCAGGGGGAAGATAGCTAGCAACAAGCCAAAAGCCGTGCTGATTGCCGAATTGATTGAGGGAGACCGAGCCCGCAGCATTACGCCCCCACCAGCTATGTAGGAAACCCAATACCAAAAAGAGATGAGAACCAGGATGGAGTTTCTGCCGCAGCCAGTATCCCTGGAAATATTGATCGTGCTGATGGCAGATGTGCAGGAGTATGTGATGGCACACCGTCCACAGGAGACACCGTCCAGGGCAGAATCCATTACTGCCTCAGTCTACGGCCAGGTAAAACCCAAAATCCCATATCATGCTTTTAAGATGTTTTGTGAAGAGAAGGATGAGATTGATGGGTATTTGCAAGATTTTGAGAGGCTGTGTGATTTACATGACTTGGAGCAGGCAGTATGGGTACCGTTACTGGCAGGCAAACTGTCAGGTTGGGCAGCAGAAGCCTATCGCGCTGTACCCAGAGAGGACAGCAAGGATTATGACAAAGTAAAATGGGCTATACTAGAACAATATGCCATTACCCCGGAGGCATGCCGGCGCAAGTTTAGGGGATTGCGCAAACCTGAGAGACTCTCATGCCGAGTGGGCCCACAAGCTGGACCAAGCATCACAGGGGTGGATACAAGCAAGCCAAGCCACCACTATGGAGGAGTTACGTCAACTGATGCTGCTGGAACAATTCTTTAATGGCTTCTCCCCAGAGGCACAAGAATGGGTGAGAGACCGCAAACCCCTCACCCTAACCGAAGCGGCCCGACTAGCAGACCAGCATTTTGATGCAAGGAGGCATCACGGGCACCTAAACAGAGGTTACCCTCGACCCACAGTTCAACCCAGTACAGCTACCCCTACAGCCTCTACAGCAAACCCCTTTAGACCAACCCCGGGGAGCCAACCTCCACCCTCCCGATATAATGGCAGGGCTAATATCTAATGCCATACATGCAGGCAATGGGGCCACATGTCAAGGGAGTGCACTCAGAACCGGAGCCGGCAAGCGTGGAACCAAGTACGACAAAACCCGGCACCAAGGGCAGCCGCTCACCACTACCAAGTCGAGCCAGCCACCCAGGAGATACTGAGTATTCAGGCCGAAGAACCCCTGGGGATACTGTACGAAGTGATGTCGGTTCAAGCCACTGACAACAGGCAACATCATCGCCAACTAGTGACTCTGGAGGGGAAAGAAGGGCACGTGGTCCGGGATTCAGGAGCCACCCTGACTTTGGTAGCACCCCGTTTGGTTCCAGGTTCAGCACACACCGGCGGATCAGTGGCAGTACGAGTTGCAGGGGGAGCAGTGTACCGACTACCCACTGCCAAAGTACATTTCAATTGGGGTGCTGGGGAGGGGATGGTAGAGGTGGGCCTGATGCAGAAGTTACCCGCGGATGTTGTACTGGGGAACAAACTGGGCCGGATGACCTCTGCTTTTATACCCCAGGCTCCACACCAGGAAGCACATCCAGTGACCACCAGACAGCAGGCTCGCACCACGGTTCCACCAGCACACTCCGAAGCTCAGGTAAGAGACAGTGACCCTCACACGACACGTTTGACCTGGGATACCCCAACTAAATTTGAGGCGGAGGTGAAGATAGACCCACGTTACAGGTGTACAGGGACAGGGTAAGCACAGACCAGGCCGGATTAGAGGGGGAGCAGTATACCTGGGAGAAAGGGTTATTATATTGCATTGCCGAAAGAGTACTGGGGGGGTCGGTCACGGTAACGACTAAACAGCTAGTAGTTCCCCAAAAGTATAGGCAAGAACTGCTTAGGATTGCTCACGACATTCCCTTGTCTGGGCATCTGGGAATGACATGCACCCGATATAGTTTGACCCACACCTTTTTCTGGCCAGGAATCTCTAAAGATGTGTGGCAGTACTGCAACTCATGCGACATTTGCCAGCGAGTGGGCAAGAGGGGTGACCGCCACAAAGCAATATTATGCCCCCTACCCATCTGTAGCGGAACGCCAATATTAAATCCACGAATTCCGCTGGTCCAGAAACGAATGCACAGTCAAGCGCTGAAAACACCAAGGCAATATCCCCAACCTCCCAATAACCGGACGAGACACAGTTTTGGGAGTCAACTGACAATCCTTTAATCGGCACGACAATTTATACAAGTCCCCATGCAAGGGGTTTCCCGAGTCCCTTCCCAGGGGCATTCCCAGAGGGGACTACATGGGGGACTTACAGTATAACATATTTCTCCCATCAGGCACTGCTGCACGAGAGGGATCATCCTCCCAGAATGCACCGTTAAGGGGATTATCCCCTCGTGCAGCAGAACCGGCAATTCATACAAAAATACATAACTTTTAAAATACACGGTGGATTTACACGAATGGACGTTCGGTAGTTAGCTGGGGTCTGGGCGCATCATTCGTGAGATTGCCGCTCAGATCCCAGCTAAAATAACCGAACGCCGCACAGAAAACACATTTCTTTCCAAACACACGAAAAGAACCGATTACTTTTAGTGAACCTGGTTCTGAAACTCCCGAACGTCCTGGAGGCTCAGCGGTGTTCGTGCCGTCGAATAGCTATTGGTAATGCTATGCGTTCGACAACACGGACCCGCTGAGGAACGAAGGATCCAAGATGGCCGACCGCCGCATGGTCGGTAGTCGAACGACGGCCACCCAGGAGAGCCTCTAATTACCGATTGCAACATTGTTGCAATCGGTTAACTAGCGCCACACGCCTCTAAGTGTGTGGGCTATTAGGGGGTGTCGCGTTCGTTTCACGAACGGCCCTCCAAAGTGCCGTTCGTGAAACGAACGAGAATCCCCATACAAACCGCCATTGGCATTCGGCGAAACCAGTAATTACAGTCTCCACAGAAATACATCCAGCACATACATAGGAATACAACGCATCTCTCTCCAGACCTGTAGGCAACCCTTAAAGGCACAGTCTCTAGTTATTGTCCAAGTGGCTAGGTTTGCCACAATGCTCCCCCAGAACCAAGCCGGCATACACAGTCTGATCCCAGCGGATCGGCTTGGGGATGTCCGGAGGAGTGCTCACAGATCATTTCTCAAGGTCTGTTTGTCTGGACAACCCGTCGGCATTACCGTTTTGTTTCCCTGGGCGGTAGTGAATTGTAAAGTCAAAGGGCTGCAGCGCCAAACTCCAGCGCAGCAGCCTGGCATTGTCTCCAGCCACACGGTTTAGCCACACCAACGGTTGTGATCTGTGAGCAAAGAAAAGGGTTGCCCATAGAGATACGGCTGTAGCTTTTTCAGGGCCCACACCACGGCCAGGCATTCCTTTTCTATGGCGGCGTAGCTCACCTCTCGGGGTAACAGTTTCCGACTCAAGTATGCTACGGGGTGTTCTCCGCCATCGGCTCCGACCTGGCTCAGTACTGCTCCCAATCCAAACATTGAGGCGTCTGTGTGAACAAGAAAACGTTTAGTTGGATCAGGAGCAGCCAGTACAGGGGCATTGGTCAGAGCCGTCTTCAGCTGATGGAATGCCTGTTCACACTCTGGGGCCCAGACGACCTGCCGGGGCAGGTTTTTCTTCGTCAAATCAGTCAGGGGTTTGGCCAGGGCACTGTAGTTGGGTACAAATTTTCTGTAGTACCCTGCGGTACCTAGGAAAGCCAGGACTTGGGTTTTGGTCCTAGGGGTAGGCCACTGGGCTACAGCTTCAATCTTTGCGGGCTCAGGCTTCTGCTGCCCGCTACCAACCCGGTGTCCTAAGTACTGGACCTCTGCCATCCCTATGTGGCATTTGCTGGGTTTCAAGGTAAGCCCTGCCTCTCGGATCCGATCTATTACAGCCCCTATGTGTTGTAGGTGCTCTGACCAGGTCTGACTGTATATGGCAATATCGTCCAGATATGCACACGCATAGTCCTGGAACCCGTCCCGTAGCCGATCCACCATCCGCTGGAAGGTCGCGGGGGCGTTCTTCATCCCGAATGGCATGACTCGAAATTGGTACAAGCCAAACGGGGTGACAAACGCCGACTTAGGGATGGCGTCCTCGGCTAGTGGAATTTGCCAGTATCCCTTACACAAATCTATGGTAGTGAGTGTAGCGGAGATGCAATATTACCCAGGTTATCTCCGCTTATAATCCAAGTGAGACTCAGGAACAAGTAAATAGTAAATCCAAAGGCAGGGTTTCCAGCAGGTAACATACAGCAATATCCCAACCGCAATCCCAATAACTGGACGACACACAGTTTCAGGAGCATAACTGACAAGCCTTTAATCGCAGTCTCCTTATAAAGCATGCTCCCATGCAAGGGAGGGATTCACAGTAATTATTACAGTAGCCAATCCTGTCCTGGTAACCTCCCACACATCCCCTCCCCTCAGCCAGCATCATAATCCCCTTATCCAGCACACCAATTCCCCCCGTTTCTGGATGTACCCCTAAACGTAAGGGTACCCCTTTAAATCATACATCCCCGGGTAGTCCTGATCTGGGTGAACAACATATCCAAAAATCACCCAGATCGGACCAGGGGTTCGGGAAAAGTATGGAGGGAATAAAATGACCGACCGCACGAACAGAGCTAGCCGAATTCGGTTCCATGTGAATGGGCCTTGCGGTCGGTCCTGGCATAAGGGAATAAAATACACGAAAGCCTCTAGCTATAGAGGCTAGGGGGGTTCGCCTGAATCCCCTCGTTCGGTATTCTCTATTTACCGAACGAGGGGCCGTTCGGTAGTTTGGAACCGAACGGACCAGGGCTGTGGAGGTCTCAGCGGTGTTCGCCTACTCGAGTGTCCGATTTTAGTTCCAGACACTCGACGGCAAAACACCGCTGTTCGGGAGTTTTAAAATGGCCGCCACGTGTTCGTTTGTCGAATGGCGGCCACCCCCGAGAACAAAGGACGGCTACTTACTGTTCAATTACCCGTTCGCAACAATGTTGCAACGGGTAATTGAGGACACACTTCACACAGGGAGGTCTGGTTGTTCGGTAGTTTCATTCGAATAAACTAAGGGAATGAAACTACCGAAC
Organism: Pelobates cultripes; assembly: GCA_933207985.1. Classification (NCBI taxonomy): domain Eukaryota; kingdom Metazoa; phylum Chordata; class Amphibia; order Anura; family Pelobatidae; genus Pelobates; species Pelobates cultripes. Next base: position 249,531,371 of record OW240917.1, on the reverse strand, counting down.
AATCAGAGGAATACAATTCTTTTTAAATACACAGAAATTACAGCAGATACACGTATGCAGCTTTATACAGTATTTTTGTAGGGTCGCCTGGTGCCATCCGCTACAGTGAGATACTGCCCCCTGGCCATCCTATCAAGCAGTTCGTCTATCCGAGGCATCGGGTAGGCGTCCGACACAGTTTTGTCGTTCAACCTCCGGTAGTCCACGCAGAACCGGGTGGTACCATCTTTCTTGGGAACCAGGACTACCGGCGATGCCCAGGGGCTATCTGAGTGCTCAATAACCCCCAACTGCAACATCTCTTCAATTTCTTTTCTCATATGTTCCCGCACGGATTCGGGAATCCGATAGGGAGTCTGTCGCATGGGAAGCTGTCCCGGGGTTTCTACTCGGTGGGTGGCTAGTGGAGTGTACCCAGGTAGGTTAGAAAAGGCGGCGCCCTTGGTTGCTATCAGTTCTTGTACCTGGATACGCTCTTGAGGACTTAGCCGCTCCCCCAGTTGAACCCCCTGGGAGGGTTCCTTCTGCTCCTCCTGCTCTAACAGATCTGGAAGGGGCAGGTTCTCCTGATCTTCGGAGGCGGGTGTGCAAATAGCTGCCACGTCCTCCGTCCGCTCGTGGTAGGGTTTGAGCATGTTCACATGGAGCATGCGTCTCTTCCCTACTCCTGAGCATGGGCCGATCACATAGGTGGTATCGCATCTCTGCTCTACCACCTGGTATGGGCCCTGCCAGACGGCCTGTAGTTTATCGGTGCGGACAGGTTTAAGGATTAGTACCTTCTGTCCCACTTGAAAACTACGGTCTCTGGCCCCCCTGTCATACCAACGACGCTGTCGTTGTTGGGCGGCCTGGAGGTTGGTGCGCACTGCCTGGGTCAATTCCTCCAGGCGATCCCGGAACGCCAGCACGTAGGGTACAATTGGGGTCCCATCTGTGCTACTCTCTCCCTCCCAATGCTCTCTAATGAGATCCAACGGCCCCCGGACCCTTCTCCCAAATAATAGCTCAAATGGGGAGAAACCTGTGGACTCTTGGGGCACCTCTCTGTATGCAAACAACAGATGGGGAAGAAATCGTTCCCAGTCCTTATGGGTCTCTCCGAATGTCCGGAGCATCTGTTTTAGGGTGCCGTTGAATCTCTCACATAATCCATTGGATTGCGGGTGGTAGGCGGAGTTAATGATCGGCTTAATGCCACATATCCTCCATAACTGCTGAGTAACCTCAGCCGTGAATTGCGTCCCCCTATCGGAGACCATTTCCTGTGGGAACCCTACTCGGGAGAATATCTTCATCAAGGCTTCGGCTACGGTCTCCGCGTGAATATTCGTTAGGGCAATCGCCTCGGGGTACCGGGTGGCGTAATCCACCACGGTTAGGATATACCGTTTCCCAGCGGGGCTGGGTTTTGGTAGTGGCCCTACTATATCCACTGCTACACGGCTGAACGGTTCCTCAATGATAGGTAGGGGACACAGTTTCGCCTTGTGGCGGTCCCCCCTCTTGCCTACCCTCTGGCACACATCACAGGAGGTACAATATTGTCTCACATCTTTAGAAATCCCGGGCCAAAAGAAAGCGTGCGTTAACCGATACCGGGTCCGGGTCATCCCTAGATGGCCGGACAGAGGGATATCATGGGCGATTCTTAGTAACTCCTGCCTATACTTCTGGGGCACTACTAGCTGCTTAGTTTGGAGCGTCACAGAGTTGCCTATTGCCCTTTCCGCCACCCGGTATAGTAACTTCTTCTCCCACCTGTACTGTTCTCCCTCCCGCCCCACCTGGTCCGTATCTACCCTATCCCGGTATACCTGCAGTGTGGGGTCGGTCTGTACCTCTACTTCAAACGTGGACGGGGTGTCCCAAGTCATGTCTGTCAAGGGGGGGTCATGATTTCTTACCTGAGCCTCAGAGTGTGCGGGGAATGCCGTGGTGCGAGCCTGTTGCCGGGTGGTTACCGGATGCGCCTCTTGTGACGGGGCCTGGGGTAGAAAAGCAGAAGTCATCTGGCCCAAGTCATTCCCCAAAACAACATCGGCCGGTAGCTTTTTCATTATGGCCACTTCCACAACCCCCTCCCCAGCACCCCAATTCAAATGTACCTTGGCCGTGGGTAACCGGTACATGGCTCCCCCTGCTACCCGGACTGCCACTGATCCGCCAGTGTGGGCCGTATCTGGAATTAAATGGGGGGCCACTAAAGTCAAGGTGGCTCCTGAATCCCGCAGCCCCTGCACTTCTTTCCCTCCCACAAATACAACTTGGCGGTGATGTTGCCGGTTGTCCGTGGCTTGCACAGACATCACCTCGTACAGAACCCCCAATGGTTCCTCGGTTGGTATACTTGTCAGCTCCGAGTGGTCAGGTTCTGCGTGGTAGAAATGGGCCGCCTGCCCTGGGAACGGAATTCTGCCGTACCTGGTTCCACGCCTGCCTGCTACGATTCTGGGTGCACTCCCGGGACATATGCCCCCACTGCCGGCAGGTATGGCATTGTATGTTGGCCCTGCCGTTGTAGCGGGCTGGCGGTGGGGGGTTTCCTGGTGGTGGCCTGAACGGGGTAGGGTTGGCGGGTGTGGAGCTGGTTGGGTGGTGTTGTATTGGCGGTCTTAGGGGACCCCTGTTGGTGAGCCCGTGGTGTCTCCGGGCATCAAAGTGTTCGTCTGCCAATCGGGCGGCTGCTGTGAGGGTGAGAGGTTTTCGGTCCCTTACCCACTCCTGTGCCTCTGGTGACAGACCGTTGAAGAATTGCTCCAGCAAGATGAGTTGGCGCAGTTCCTCCATAGTGGTGGCTTGACTTGCCTGAATCCACCCTTGGGAAGCTTGGTCCAGCTTATGCGCCCATTCTGCGTGGGAATCTCTTTCGGGCTTTTTCAATCCCCGAAATTTCCGTCGGTATGCCTCCGGGGTTATGGCATATCTTTCTAGGATGGCTCTTTTTACTTTAAAATAGTCCTTGCTGTCCTCTCTGGGCACAGCGCGGTAAGCCTCTGCTGCTCGTCCCGCCAACTTGCCTGCCAGTAAGGGTACCCACATTGTCGGTTCCAGATCGTGCAGGTCGCATAGCCTCTCGAAATCCTGCAGATATCCGTCTATCTCATCCTTCTCCTCGCAGAATGCTTTAAATGCCTGGTACGGTATTTTCTGCTTTGTTGGAGGGCAGAATGAGTTGACGATGGATTCCGCCCTGGATGGTGACCTCTGGGGTTGCTGTGCCATAATGTAGTCCTGGACGTCGGCCATTAGCACGGTTAAGATGTCCAGGGTTACTGGCTGTGGTACAAATTCCAGCCGGGTTCTCAGTTCCCTCTGGTATGGTGTTTCCTCTCTGGCAGGTGGGGGTGGACTGCTGTGTGCTTGGTCGTCCTCCATTAGCTCTGCAATCAGTACTGCCTTCGATTTGTTGCTAGCGATTTTCCCTCTAGCCTCCAGCAGCTCCTTTAGCGTCTGTCTCTTTAACGCCGTGTAATCAGTCCCCATTCACTGATCGCTTTCGTCTGTTTGTTTCATACGAATTGCCTTTCCGTTCGGTTGTTCCTTTCATTCGAATGCGCTGTATTCGGCTGTAGAGTTGGATCCCGTCGCTTGCCACCAATTGTAGCGGAACGCCAATATTAAATCCACGAATTCCGCTGGTCCAGAAATGAATCCACAGTCAAGCGCTGAAAACACCAAGGCAATATCCCCAACCTCCCAATAACCGGACGAGACACAGTTTTGGGAGTCAACTGACAATCCTTTAATCGGCACGACAATTTATACAAGTCCCCATGCAAGGGGTTTCCTGAGTCCCTTCCCAGGGGCATTCCCAGAGGGGACTACATGGGGGACTTACAGTATAACATATTTCTCCCATCAGGCACTGCTGCACGAGAGGGATCATCCTCCCAGAATGCACCGTTAAGGGGATTATCCCCTCGTGCAGCAGAACCGGCAATTCATACAAAAATACATAACTTTTAAAATACACGGTGGATTTACACGAATGGACGTTCGGTAGTTAGCTGGGGTCTGGGCGCATCATTCGTGAGATTGCCGCTCAGATCCCAGCTAAAATAACCGAACGCCGCACAGAAAACACATTTCTTTCCAAACACACGAAAAGAACCGATTACTTTTAGTGAACCTGGTTCTGAAACTCCCGAACGTCCTGGAGGCTCAGCGGTGTTCGTGCCGTCGAATAGCTATTGGTAATGCTATGCGTTTGACAACACGGACCCGCTGAGGAACGAAGGATCCAAGATGGCCGACCGCCGCATGGTCGGTAGTCGAACGACGGCCACCCAGGAGAGCCTCTAATTACCGATTGCAACATTGTTGCAATCGGTTAACTAGCGCCACACGCCTCTAAGTGTGTGGGCTATTAGGGGGTGTCATGTTCGTTTCACGAACGGCCCTCCAAAGTGCCGTTCGTGAAACGAACGAGAATCCCCATACAAACCGCCATTGGCATTCGGCGAAACCAGTAATTACAGTCTCCACAGAAATACATCCAGCACATACATAGGAATACAACGCATCTCTCTCCAGACCTGTAGGCAACCCTTAAAGGCACAGTCTCTAGTTATTGTCCAAGTGGCTAGGTTTGCCACACCATCATTGAAGAACCCTTCAGTAGGGTGGCCGTAGATATAGTGGGCCCCTTGCCCAAGCCCAGCCCCTCGTGCAAGAAGTATATTTTAACCGTAGTGGACTACGCCACCCGGTACCCCGAGGCCATAGCCCTCTCTAATATTCATGCGGAAACTATGGCCGAGGCCTTAATGAAAATATTCTCCCTGGTAGGGTTCCCCCAGGAGATCATATCCGATAGGGGCACCCAGTTCACTGCCTAGGTAACCCAACAACTCTGGAAGATATGTGGCATTAAGCCTATAGTAAATTCCGCATATCACCCCAGTCCAATGGTTTATGCGAAAGGTTTAATGGTACCCTGAAGCAGATGCTCCGTACGTCTGGAGAGGCTCATAAAGACTGGGAGCGATTTCTACCGCATCTGCTATTTGCGTATAGAGAGGTACTCCAAGAGTCAACAGGGTTTTCCCCTTTCGAATTGCTGTTTGGAAGAATGGTGCGAGGGCCGTTAGCCTTAATTATAGAGCACTGGGAGGGGGAGAGTAGTACAGATGGGACACCCATTGTACCATACGTGCTGGAGTTCAGGGACCGCTTGGAGGCACTAACCCAGACCGTACGGGTAAACCTCCAGGCGGCCCAGCAACGCCAGCGCCGCTGGTATGATAGGGGAGCCAGAGACCGCAGCTTTCAAGTGGGACAGAAGGTTTTGATTTTAAAACCTGTCCACACGGACAAGCTGCAGGCCATCTGGCAAGGCCCATACCAGGTGGTGGAACAGAGATGTGACACCACCTATGTGATGGCCACTGCTCAGGGGTAGGGAAGAGACGCATGCTCCACGTGAACATGCTCAAACCCTATCATGAGAGGATAGAGGACGTGGCAGCAATATGCGCCTCCGCCTCTGAGGATCAGGAGAACCTGCCATTACCTGACCTATTAGAACAGGGCGACCAGGCAGAGCCCTCCACGGGGGTTCAACTGGGGGAGCGGCTAAGCCCTCAGGAGCAGGCCCAGGTGCAGGAGTTGATTGCGGCTAAAGGAGCCACCTTCTCCAATTTACCTGAGTACACTCCGCTAGCCACTCACCAAGTCGAGACCCCTGGACAGCTACCTATGCGGCAGACCCCATATCGTATCTCTGAAGCGGAGGCTAAATGACAAAACGGTGTCTGATGCCTATCCGATGCCCCGGATAGAAGAGCTTCTGGACAAGATGGCACGAGGCCAGTATCTCACCACCATAGATTTATGTAAGGGATACTGGCAAATTCCGCTAGCCGAGGATGCCATCCCCAAGTCGACGTTTGTCACTCCATTTGGCCTGTACCAATTTCGAGTCATGCCATTCGGGATGAAAAACGCCCTGGCTACCTTTCAGCGGATGGTAGATCGGTTACTGGACGGGTTCCAGGAATATGCATGCGCAACATTGCCACATTGCATTGGAGAAGCCTGGTTGCTCGCCTGCTGCCTTTGGACTATGGCCCCCATGTTAAAAGACTTTGTTTCGCCTGCAGAAAAGCTTTATTCGTGCTTTTCTGCCTGGTGTTCGGTAGATTCAATCTACGAACAACTGCACGAATGACTGGACCACCTGGGAGCTGGAGTGTGCCGGCAATTAGCCTCCCTGAAGCTGCGGTTAACCGCAGCTTAATTGACGAATGCTGGGTGGCCGCCATTCGTATCACGAACACGAGGTCGTGGCCATTTTAAACATGCGAATGCACAGCGGTGTTCGACGCTTAATTCATGGAACTGAAATCGGACACTAGTTTTGCGCGAACACCACTGAAGCCGCCAACCTCCCTTCTTGTTCGGTGAAAGTGCACGAACGGCCCGGTGTTCGGTAGTTTTGCTTGAATGTGTTATACCCCAGATAGGAATCCCATGGAGCCCATTCGCATGAAACTGACTGTGTAAAGACTTAAACTGTATTCGTGTGGTCTGAGTGCCATTCGCTTAATAATGTGCGCTCAGACCTGAGCTATCTGGGGATATGTTAAATGTATGCTTTTAATGTTATGTGTCTCACATAGTGTATTTTAATAGTAATTCCTGTGTTAGTATCCCCACGTGCATAATGGCGATTTGCTTTGTCTTGGGAGATAATTGAATTACTTCTCAATTATCTTCAAGGCAGAGGGGAGGAAGCCAGGATGCATTGTGGGAATACAATGTGACTGTGTGTCCTATTTTGCTGATTGTCTGTCCCTTGTCACAGTCTCCCATTTGGTCCCCTAGGGGAGTGTCCACCAGGTGGGAGACCTGCATAAATACTGGGCAGGTAGCCCTCATTAAACAGACCACTGCTTGACCCTCAACACTGAGCCTTGTCTCGTCTTTGGGGGGATTTACTGAATGCTGATAGAGACTGATTGCTAGGAGTGTAAGCCTGGATGCCTTGGATGCTTTTCCTATTTGTCTGCTAGCAGCGATTCGTATGGTTCCTGTTGGTGTGTTTGGAGTGCTATATTGGATGCCGTTCGGGAGTTTGGAGCATTCACTTATTGGCGGTTCGTGTGTTTGGTGTTCTACAATAGCTGTGCCTGCATCTCTGGAAAGGGGGACGATCGCCTAAACGGTTTTTAGGAGCCGTTATTGACCGTATCGGAGAGAGGCAGGGTTGACACTGAAACCTAGCAAGTGGGGAACGGACAACAAAAACCCGAACCAGCAAAGATTGAAGCCGTTGCTAAGTGGCCCACCCCTGGGACAAAAACCCAAGTGCTTGCCTTCCTGGGTACTGCAGGGTACTACCGAAAATTCGTATCCAATTATAGTGCCCTGGCCAAACCCTTGACTGACTTGATCCGCAAAAACCTTCCTCGACAGGTCGTCTGGGCCCCAGAGTGTGATCAGGCATTTAACCAACTCAAGACGGCTCTAACTAATGCACCTGTACTTGCTGCTCCTGATCCAACTAAACAATTTCTTGTCCACACAGACGCTTCAATGTTTGGATTGGGAGCAGTGCTGAGCCAAGTTGGAACCATCGAGAAAGAATGCCTGGCCGTGGTGTGGGCCCTCAAAAAGTTGCAGCCCTATTTATATGGACAACCTTTTTCCTTGCTCACAGATCACAACCCATTGGTGTGGCTGAACCGTGTGGCTGGAGACAATGCCAGGCTGCTGCGCTGGAGTTTGGTGCTGAAGCCTTTTGACTTTACAATCCATTACCGCCCAGGGAAACAAAACGGTAACGCCGACGGGTTGTCTAGACAAACTGAACTGGAAAAGTGATCTGTGGGAACTCCCCCGGACATCCCCAAGCCGATCCGTTGGGATCAGACTGTGTATGCCGGCTTGGTTTTGGGGGAGCATTGTGGCAAACCTAGCCACTTGTGGGTTGCTGAACTATATGTACAAAAGGTTGTCTGCAATAACCGCTGGAGTATATATTGTAATATTGGTCTGTACTGCTATGTGTATAGAATTCGTATGCTAGCAGCCGAAAGCCGCTAGCATTCATGTGTTTCGTTTCACGAACAGAGACTTTACCGGCTGTTCGTGAAACGAATGAGCTACCACCCAGTAGCTCACACACAGAGGGTCATGTGGCACTCATTAACCGATTGCAACATTGTTGCAATCGGTAGTTAACGGCGTTCCTAGGTGGTCAGCCATCTTGGATCCTTTGTTTCACCAGCGGTGTTTGGTCGTCGAGCGCGTGGAACTGAAAACGGCTACTCGACGGCGCAAACACCACTGGACTTCCAGGCCGTTCGGGAGCTCCGGTCTTTCGCTGTTATGGTTCCCCATCGGTGTTCGGTACTTTTAGGCGAACATAATGTTAAAGTGTATTTCGTGCGGCGTTCGGTTATTTATGCTGGGATCTGAGCGGTATTCTCACGAAATGTGCGCTCAGACCCCAGCTATCTACTGAACGTCCAAATAAAGTGAATATTATAAAAGTTATGTATTTTAATGTAAAATGTCGGTTCTGCTGCACGGAGGGATAATCCACTTAACGGTATATTCCAGTGTGAGTATCCCTCTCGTCCAGCAGTGCCTGATGGGAGAAATGTCCAGGTTGCTAAGTCCCCATGTAGTCCCCTACCGTATAACCCTTGCAATGTCAGTAGGGAAACCCCTTGCATGGGGACTTGCATAAATACTGTGACCTGTGAATAAAAACCTCAGTTGGCTCCCAGAACTGTGTTTCGTCCAGTTACTGGGGATTTGGGATATTGCCTTACTTTTCAGCACTTTACTTTGCATTACCTTCTGTACCAGCGGAGATCTTGGGATTTAATATTGCAGCTCCGCTACAGTTTCTAAGGCACTTTAACGGACGGGTTTTTTTTGGGGGTCCCATTGTGTCCGCTGCTTATCTCGAGTTGTTCACAGACGCTTAGGGCAGCGAGGGATTTGGCGCGTAATTTGCAGGACAGTGGTGCGCAGCACGGTGGCCGTTAGAATGGCTTAGAAAAGCAGTGATGGGTAACCGAGCTTTTCTCAAGTTGTCCCTGTTGGTGGTTGCCTTGTCATTATGGGGCAATGAACTGAAAAATAAAAGGGTAGTATTTTTTACGGATAACATGGACTTAGTTCATGCCGTTAACAATTTGTCGGCCTGCTCTGTTCCCATGGTGCGTTTGCTCAGGCATTTGGCTGTTGTGCATGTCACGGAAGATTGTTTTTAGGGCATGCCACGTGCCTGGTTATCAAAACGTGGTGGCTGATGCGTTGTCTCGTTCACAGTGGGGGCGTTTCCAGGTTGGCGGCTCCAGGTGCGCGAAAAAACGGTCAGGAATGTCCAGCGGAGATGTGGCTGTTCGGGGCGTCTTCTATGGAGGACTAATATGTCAATCATTAGCGCCAGGAACGTGGGCATCTTATGTCAAAATATGGAGGGCATGGGATAAGGTGGTAGGGTGCACTGGGGGACAGCATTCCAGGGAGGGCCGATTAGATTCACTATTGTGGTTTTTGTGTCGTCTGTTTGCACAACAGGCATCGCCGTTGGTGGTTGACCGGACCCTGGTGGCACTGGCATTTTTTTTTCAAATTAAACAGCTAGGAAGACCTGACAAAACTGTTCGTCATTAGGCAGACACTCAAGGGTTTTCGGAAGGGAAAGATTTCAGTAGATAAGAGACGTCCGTTAACTTTTGAGGTCCTGCAGCAATTGGTGGGGGTGTAACTGACAGTTTGTTTTTCGCTTTTCGAAGTGGTGCTGTTCACAGTTGCCTTCGTGTGAGCCTTTTTGTTGGGATTTAGGGTTAGAGAGCTGGTTAGTAGGAGTCGTAAAATTGCATTGGGATTCAGCTAACGGATGTCGTGATGTCTCAGTCAGGGGCGTTTTAGCCGCGAGGCAAACAAGGCATTTGCCTCGGGCAGCATTTTTCAGGGGGCGGCAAAAAACGCCGCCCCCAAATGCCCAGGCAAATGCCTTGTTAGCCTTGCGGCTAACTGACCGGGCGGCGCTGGGCGGGCGGGCGGCTGGCGAGGGAGCTGAGCAGACCGCTCAGGGGAAGAGCTCCCTCGCCAGCCGCCTGCCCAGCCCAGCCGGCAACCACTGGACCACCAGGGAGGTAATGAACCCCCCTGCCCCCCAGCACTCCCAAAGGTAAGGAGGTGGGGGGGGGGTAAATAAAAAAAATGTGTTAATGTGAGTGAGTGAGTGTGTGTCTGTTAATGTGTGTGTGTTTTGTTAGTGTGTGTGTGTCTGATTGTGTGAGTGTGTGTCTGACTGTGTGTGTCTGAATGTGTCTGTTAGTGTGTATGTGTGTGTCTGACTGTGTGTCAGTGAGTTTGTGTTTGCCTGTGTGTGTGTGTGTCTGTTAGTGTGTGTGTTTGCCTGTGAGTGTGTTTGCCTGTGAGTGTGTGTGTCAGTGAGTGTGTGTCTGTTAATGTGTGTGTTTGTTAGTGTGTGTGGCTGCTAGTGAGTGAGTGTGTGTCTCACTGTGTTTGTCTGTTAGTGTGTATGTGTGTGTCTGACTGTGTGTCAGTGAGTGTGTGTGTGTCTGACTGTGAGTGTGTGTGTCAGTGAGTGTGTGTCTGTTAGTGAGTGTGAGTGTGTCTGTTAGTGTGTGTGTTTCTGTTAGCGAGTGTATGCGTATCTGTCAGTGAATGTATGTGTGTGTGTGTATTTAGAAGGTGGGTTGGGGGGGGTTGGCGCGGGGTGGGGGGCGCCTGAGTTTTGTCCTGCCTAGGGCAGCACAAAACCAGGATACACCACTGGTCTCAGTATAGAGTACGGATTCTTCTGCGATGGTCTAAAACGGACGTGTTCAGAAAGGGGTGCTGGTCACACTGTTTTCTCTGAAAGGGTCGGCTTTATGCTTGTGCCACTGCATTTATGAAGGATCGCTCTGATGTGGTGGGTTCATTTTTGGTTCACAGCAATAAATATATTATATTAATATTATATGGCCGACAGCAATAAATATATTATACTTCAATATATTCTACTAAAGTATCATTCACATTCTTAGTGTAAACATTACGAGACTCCAGCCAATCACAATACAGGCCAATCAACTCAGCATACACAGAAAAAAAGGGAATTGGGGGCGCACCAGGAACATCCATTTCTCAGTAGTGGTGTGGCTCTACAAAAGAAAGATGTGCCTCCCTCCCTTGCGCACCCCATCTGGGGCTGAAGGTGTTAAAAATTTACCTGAATCCAGTGCCGATGTCCCTCTGCGCTGGGTCAGGATCCGCCCACGCTCCTCCCCCGCCAACGTCCGTTTTGAATTAGGATTTAACCATAGGAAAGCATTATTCGATGCTTTGCTATTGGGAAACATTTGCAGTGTCAAAAGTAAATAATTTGAGTGCTAGTACTTTGATGTATATACTCACAATGCATAGCATATATCTGCTCTATATCAAATAAAAGTTATTATTAAAGTGACAAACTAGTATAGACATATATTAAGATCCATCCTGCCATTTCTTGGAAGATATGATGTTAATTCTGGTTTGTAGACTTTTTATTTAATTAATATTTTCTGCCTATTTCCATAGCCTACAAATAAGGAAATATTGGGTTTTGTTTGAAACCAATGGATAATAAATGATATGAAGTATAAAATACATATTCTTTATTTTTTCTATTAATATTATTTTAAACATTGATAGCACTGATTTATTCTTTATTTATTTATTTTTTAGAACAAGTGTATGAAGTAGAAGATAGGCGTTCTTACAGATTTAATGTTCAAAAACACATAAAAAATATACACTTTTTTGTGTTTTTAATTCCTCTGTCCCAGCAGAGAAGTCTGTTTTGCCCTTTGTGAACAAGACGTAACAAAATATTTTCCCTCCACTGTAGTGAAGTTTTGAAACCCTTTTCTGTCGAGCAGGATCATAATACCGAAAATCTTTAATTTTTTTTCTTCTCCTTTTACGGACAAAACCATCTTAAAAAGTAAATATGACTTCTCAATATTTTTTTTTAATATTATATTTACTGTCTGAAAAAAATATATAATATAATAATATAAAATTAAAAAATATATCAAACCATCTTGGTTTCCTGCCATTCGCTGTTAAAATTCTGTTTGTTTCTCCTCCTCTAATTTAATGTGTGCCCTAGCTGTGCCAGGACTGACTTGCATTGTGACGTCATCTGCTAAATCTTTTATTTACGGATAAAAGAGAAAGGAATTTGAAAAAGGTCAACACGAGTTATAGGCGATTCTCAGTGTTTTATTCAATGGTATCATTTTTCCGACCAGTGGATGATTTTAACCCGCAATAATGTATCTTAAGGTGTAATATAAAAAATTAAAAAATAATTTTTTGAGAGGTTATTTTTGCTGTAAGTACCTAATCAGTAAAACCTAAAATATAGTAATTTAAATAATGTACATGTCGCATACAACAAAACACAGAAATTGTTTGCCGTATATATATACAAACCAAATAAATAATCATACACTATGTAAAACATTAAATTAATGCTAGGATTTTGCTAAGTAATACTCATTATGTAAATCATTTTCCTGCGGGGATGATTAGCATTTAGTAAGTGCAAGGAAACAATTAAAAAATATTGGTATACACAATGACACTAGATAGAAGCACTGTATCCTATAGTTAAGGAGTAGTGGATGAAACGGCCTACCCGCAGGGCTGGTAGAGTGCTTTTTATATTAAACACAGCATGGAACAAACATGCGTCTAATCCCAGAGAGACCTGATAAGGTTGGCGGTTGCATGGGGTGAAATGAGGGCAGACTGGGTGGAACAAACTGTGCTTATCGGTAGTCAAATTCTGTGCTAGATAATGCTATGTGATGGCACTTGTTTAACCCTTGATAGATGGAAGAACCTGTCAATGGTTTAATTTATAAAGTATCAACAAGTTTATATATACCTGTATATACACACACAGACACATAATGTATATTTTTATGAATCTAATTTTTAAGAAGCTTGTATATTTTTCTGCGCTGTACAATGGCAAAACACAAAGCAAATCAAAAAAGAAGTGCTTAGAATTGTGGAACAACACACGTATATAGTCATATTTTCTTGACTTATAGTCCACATTACCGTCAGTCATGGCTGAGCCTGTTAGGGTTTGTTGTACCTTGTTGCTATCCTTAGGGATATTGGTCTAAAATAGATCAGGCCTGCTTGGAAATAGCTACTTCTGCATTATTAACCATTAAAAAGGGAAACAGAACAGCCAAAGTTTTTTCAGTACAACTGCAAACAGTTTGCTTGGAGCCGCTAACAAATTAGATGCGTGCGTCCAATCAAACGCTTCTTCGATTCTTTTCTATGAGCTACATTTGAGGACGTTTGAAGTCCTCACGGACCTAATGTCACTTGATCGAGTTACACTTCATCGTTGCACATGAAGCACCTCTAGTGGCGGTCAGGAAAACAGTCACTAGAAGTGTGTTTAACCCTGCAATGTAAACATTGCAATTTCTATGAGTGGACATTGCAGGGTTAGAACTACAGGTACACTGCACCCAAACCATTGGTCCTGTGCATTTAGTAGACCTTTAACGGAGCTGGATACATTTGTCACCTTCATTATTTTTCCAGGCGTCCTTTCAATTTGCTGGCGTTTCTATTTAGTGAATAAATCCCTTTAAATAACACGAAACGTAGGACATAAAAAGGTCTACAGACGTCAGGATTTCAACCACTTGTGCAAAAATAGAGAACTGCCTTTTACCCAAAGCTACAAAGTTATTTTTAAGGGAACAATAAATTTAAAAGCTGCAAATTTTGTCCACCCATCTGGATTCTATTTTTTGTTTCTTGATTTTACAGCTGGGGAGAATTGTACAAGAACAGCTTTGCACTTACTGAATATAAGCTGCATACATCTACCATAGCGCAATTTAAATTTCCCACAGTGCACTGAATTCGCCAAACAGTATGTCAGTCTCAAATACCTATGCTGCTCCCTTTATATTGTCATTTCAAGCCGTGAGTTCTTTTTTTAAGAGCTTTCCCTCTTGTCTAAAACCGAAATTGTTTGTGCATAATAAAATACCCAATAGGATTCCCACCTACACTATTGTTTTTTTTTTTTGCTTTTTGCATTTTTAATACCAGCTGCCGAATAAAGTCAGGAGGAAAAAAGAAAGAAACATTGTAAATGTACCCATGTATTTATTTTTAACAATCTCTTCCAAATATGTTGATCTCGGTTTAGAACAAAGGAGATGCCAGTGTTAGGAATACGTTAAACACAACGCATTTTGCTATCCGTACTCTTGACAAAACAGTAAGTTGCGTTGACAGATAATTACATTTAAAACCGTGGGCTTATTTTACTGATTAGTAAATAAAACGTCAAGCTTGTATATTTTTGTCCCATTTCAACCCTTTTGTTGAGTGTCAGCTTACTGCAAATCGCTGTTTAGTAAATGAAGCAATTTGTTACAGGATTATAACAGTTTTAGATATGGCATCGGGTCCCCCTAGTTATTATTAACATTTGAGCACATTAGGTCCCTTTTCAATTCCTTTGTTTTTAATGTGAGGGGTACCATGGTCTAGTAGTTGAAGTTTGAGATAGATTTCTCATGGTATACATACCGTTCGGTTGATATGAGATGCTCAATACACACTCAGCCAGAGACCCTAAAAATACATCCTTTCGTTCTGAGAATCTGCCTATTCACCCAGAGAATCTGACCTTTCAACCTTGGAATCTGCAAATTCACCCAGATTAATTGTCCTTTCATCCCAGAGAATTTACCCATTCACATTTAGAAGCTGCCCATTCACCCTGAGAATCTGCCTATTTACCCTGAGAATCTGCCCATTAACCCTAAGAATCTGCCTATTCATCCTGAGAATCTGCCTATTTACCCCGAGAATCTGCCCATTCACCCTAAAAATATCTGCCCATTCACCTGTGAATCTGCCTATTCTTCCTGAGATCCTGCCCATTCACCCTGAGAATCTGCCCATTCACCCTGAGAATCTGCCAATTCACCCAGAGAATCTGCCCATTCTCCCTGAGAATCTGCCCATTCACCCTGATAATCTACCTATTTACCGTGAGTGCTTTATGTTGCAGTAAAATGCTCTGAGTTGCCATGTATGTATATTTAGAATTAAAATAAAAGAATAAAGAATAAAGGACTGTTTTTCAGCACAGCAGGTTTCTCAGATGGACCCAGAGCCAACAGCATTTTGTCCCTACTGTTTTACAATGTTTTACAAAGCTATTCTTTGTTTGAGTGGGGCGGACAGAACCAGGGTATTTTTAGTTATTTTGCTCTGATACCAGCTTGCTTTGTGAAGCCTGCCAGATTTTTGGATCTTGCTTGGCTGCTATAAATGTCTGGGTGCAGATTGTGAGAACAGCCGAGATTAGGATGAGCTGCGGTTTAAAATGTCTCCGACAAACAGGAGCAAATGTCCTCCTGAAATTTGTGTCTTGGTAATTACCTGCCACGTGAGGTCTGCAACAATGCATGATCCGACAATCAGATCAAGCTGCGGTATTGTACAGGAACCTACGGGGATTATTCACTAAACAGCTGCCAACCCCCAGCACTCTAAGCCAATAACCAACCCCCAACACTCTAAGACCTGACATTAATAGTTGCAAAGTCAAATTTCTATATTATCAATGTGACCGTGATGGAGGCAGTCTCTGTGTGCGATGGAGACCCTCTTTTTTTTAATTAAAAAACAAAAATAAAATAAAAATGCTTAAAAACCTTTTAACAAAGAGCCAGGGGATAGCACCCAGGAACTCTATGTAATATAACTACTACACTGAGCTGTAGTGATTATGCTGGTTAGTTTGTTTCTCTAACCTTTAAAGGGACATTGTAGCCACCATAACAACAACAATGGATGCTACCCAGTTCTTCAGTGGTTATGGTGTCCCCTTAACACAATGATGGCTATCTGGAGTATACATCCTCTGCCATAAACTGTGGGTTCATTCTCTGCAAAATGTTGATTGCACGATGGACAAAGAAACATTTAGAAATGAACGCAAATACAGATTATATTCAGGTGCATAGTTATAAATGATATGATGGTTAATTAATATTTATGGCAGGCCGACAGGGAGATCTCATATATTGACTGACTCATTTATAAGTCTATCGAAGAGCTGCAAAATTCAAAGGGGAAATAAAAAAATTGATATGGAAAACAAAAACTGTCTAGATAGGTTACATCTGGGTTAGATTCAATAAGTTATATTGCTTCTTATTTTTTTTTAATAAAAATGAATTTTGTGTTATAGGCCCACCCAATCTGCTCCTCCATCAACCGGCACTTCCTCCCATTTTGCTCCGAAATACTGCTGGTGGCTTACGGTACGGAGAGTTGTTTGTTGTAATTTCTGCTCTTAGCTTTCTATAGTAGAAAGGTATCAACAAAATCACCCCTCCCAAATACTGTAGCCCCATGTAGCCAGAGCGCAGCTTAGCGGAAAAGGGCCTTGACAGGGGTTAGGAGGCGGGCATAGGAGGGACCGGGCAGGACTGTGGGATTATGGGATGGGGGCTGGCTATTTAATAGGCAGCCATTTTAAAATGTGCACATTAATTTTCTGCCTAGCTGTGTTTGTCCCACCCTCCCTCCCTAGAATGGTTTGTTTCTGTATTATCCCGTTTTGTCACAGCGGCGGGATAGAGAGCTAAGGAAGACAAAAATAGGCTCCCCATGAGGAACGTGAGGAACATGAAGAATTGTGGTCACTGGTGGATGGTGGGTTTCGAGTCCTGGAGGTGGCTCAGAACCTGGTGGGGTAGGAGTATCCGGGTATGGTTGGCATTTAAATCGGTTCATGTTGGAGTAAGGTTAAAGCATTATTTATATATATTTATGTGTTGCTTATGTTGGGTCATTGCCTTGATATTAATGAAGGTATAGATGCAAGGGCGGAGTATGGGGGCAATGACCCATGTTTTATATATATGTTAAATTATTAGTATCGTTATTATGATTGTTATATCTAGTAATAAAGCTGTGGACAATTTGACCCATATACCCTAGTGTCAGCGTGTTATTGGGGAAAGGTATGTGGGGAGGTTGTTGTCCAAGGTTCCGACTGCCCATATGGCGACTATACACCAGTCATGTATTATCCCTGTGCCCATCTAGTAGTGCAATAGAAAGTTAAAAGGGTCATTCAAAGCACCATCACAACTTTGGAAGATTGCAAATGTTGGTGAAACATTTAAATATTTAAAGGGAATCAACACAGTAAAGGAGGAGACTATATTTAAAAGAAGAAAAACTACCACAACAAGAGGACATAGTCTTAAATTAGAGGGACAAAGGTTTAAAAATAATATCAGGAAGTATTACTTTATTGAGAGGGTAGTGCATGGAATAGCCTTCCAGCTGAAGTGGTAGAGGTTAACACAGTAAAGGAGTTTAAGCATGCGTGGGATAGGCATAAGGCTATCCTATCTATAAGATAAGGCTAGGGACTAATGAAAGTATTTAGAAAATTGGGCAGACTAGATGGGCCGAATGGTTCTTATCTGCCGTCACATTCTATGTTTCTATGAAAAGAGTATCTTGCACCAACTGTCAGATGGAAAAATCAATTAGAACTGAGACAGTTTTTAAAGAAACGGACAGCTATAAGCCAGCCCCCCAGAGCCGTCAATCAGGCAGCCCAGATCTCTCTGCCTGATAACAATTTTCTGCAAGTTGTACGTATGATGTGCATACAACTTACTCCTACTAGGATCCCAGCTCTCTCGATACCTGCACATGGCCTAGCACAGTGATGGCTAACCTTGATACCATAAATTGTTTCTGGACTACATTTCCCATGATGCTCAGCCAGCTTTTGGAGGCTAAAAGCTTGCTGAGTATCATGGGAAATGTAGTCCAGAATCAATTTATGGTGTCAAGGTTAGCCATCATTGGCCTAGCACATAAGCAGCTACTTAGACTATTTATGAACTGATAGCAGCATGACAGGTGTATAGTCGCCATTTTGGGCAGTCGGAATCCAGGACAACCACCCCATAACCCAACCCAATAACGCACATACTAGAGGATATGGGGAAATATGTCCACAGCTTTATTTAGCAAACAATAATAATAACAATAATAATCATAATAATAACTTAACAAGTAAACATGGGTCATTGCCCCCCATACTCCGCCCTCGCATCCTATTCCTTCCATTAACATATAAAGGGCAATGACCCCCATATAAATAAACATATATATATAACATACATCAACATTATTCCAATCGATGTAAAGTGCCAACCATCCATTAACCACGGCAGGGGTATACCCGGATACCCCTACCCCACCAGGTTCTGAGCCACCGACAGGACTCGAAACCTATCAACCACCAATGACCACCACTTGTTTGTCTTCCATTACGTTCATCCTGGGGAGCCTATTTCCTCTCCTTCAGCTCCCCGTCCCGCCGCTGTGAAAAAACGGGACAAAACCACACATAACAAAACAGGGAGGGTGGGTGGGACAAACTTAACCAGGTAGGAAGTTAAAATGAATTAACTAAAATGGCTGCCCATTTAAATAACCAAACCCACTTACCCATAACTCCACTCCCTTGCTTACTTCCTCCTAGGCCCGCCTCCTAACCCCTGTCAAGGCCTTTTTCCGCTTAGCTGCGCTTGGCTACATGGGGCTACATGACAGGTGTATAGTCGCCATTTTGGGCAGTCGGAATCCAGGACAACCACCCCATAACCCAACCCAATAACGCACATACTAGAGGATATGGGGAAATATGTCCACAGCTTTATTTAGCAAACAATAATAATAACAATAATAATCATAATAATAACTTAACAAGTAAACATGGGTCATTGCCCCCCATACTCCGCCCTCGCATCCTATTCCTTCCATTAACATATAAAGGGCAATGACCCCCATATAAATAAACATATATATATAACATACATCAACATTATTCCAATCGATGTAAAGTGCCAACCATCCATTAACCACGGCAGGGGTATACCCGGATACCCCTACCCCACCAGGTTCTGAGCCACCGACAGGACTCGAAACCTATCAACCACCAATGACCACCACTTGTTTGTCTTCCATTACGTTCATCCTGGGGAGCCTATTTCCTCTCCTTCAGCTCCCCGTCCCGCCATAAGCTCAGACCTTGACCCCTTAAGCCGTCTGAGCTCCGCCACCCCGAAGAAACAGCGCCCGCTGCATACCAACCTGCCAACCCAAGTTGAGCAGATCCCAACCCACCTCCGAAAGGTGAACCCCGTCCGAGCGGTAGTACCCCGGCAACCCCTCCTCCAACTCGCTGTGCCGTACCACCACACCTCCCATCTTCCTAACGAAGCTCGCCATTAAGCTGTTCACCTTTTTCCTGCAGTGATCAATCGCCACCGGATCCCGCGCGTGCCGCCATCGACGCCTTGGGACAATCTCCGACCACACTAACATAACCCCCGGAAGCAGGTCCCTCAATTTGTTGATGTCCTGCTTCATCCACTTTACCAACCGACGTTGTGGCGTGAGGCCCAAGTCGTTACCCCCAGCATGAAGGACCACCATGTCCGGTGTCCTCCCGCCCACCACCATCCTAAACATTGCCCCACAAACCTCCCCCCAGCAAAATCCCCTGTACCCAAACCATCGGACTGTCAACTGGTCCTTCGGAAAGCCCAGCTGCTGGCCCTGCATTCGAGCTGCGGCCCTCCTCTCGGCCCAGAAGACAAAAGAATGTCCCACAATCCAAGCAACCCGTCCTGGGGAGAAGAAGAAAACAAGCATGAGGGAAAGGCAAAAGAGGACTCCTCCGTCCATGTCCGCCCCCGCACCATATCTATACATACACATATATAAACATATACCTGCCTTTTCCCTTTTTTTTTTTTTTTTTTTATTCCAATAAGCCCAACCGCACATATGAGCGGAACCGCACCGACTCCCATCTCCCTATGCGCTTCACGACCTCATCTCCTAATCCCAACCGTGCGGCCTCCGTGGCCGCCCCAATGCGAAAGGAGTGAGTACCAAAACGTCCGGCCGGAAGCCCCAACTTACCTAGCCCGGCCCGAAAAACCTTTGTAAACTGAAACCGGGACAGGGAAGAACCATCCGCATGTACCAAGAAGGAACCCCCCACCGCCGGCCTCCGAGCCATGTACTCCGCCACTGCAGCCACCGGGCACAATGCTGCGCCCGGCAGAGCCCATAGCGTAACGTCCCTACCCACGCCACGGACGTCCGTCTTAGAACTACCCAGATGCACAACCACCTTACCCTCCAAAACACGAACCCCTGAGGCCTGCAGACCCCCGGGCACCACCCTACTGGCACTCACCAGCTCCCCCACGCGGAACGCCCCGAAAAATGCCAAGAGAAAAGCCGCTCTGAACAGAGAGACCTCAAACCCGTTGAAACAAATTTCCGGCAACCGACCCACCAGATCCCCCAATACCCGTACCGACACCGGGCGCCTAGAGTCACAGGTCCTGCGGCCCTTTCGATAACCCTTCAGCGCCTGCCGTACTAGGAAGGTCTTAGTCAGATCCTCCGACCCGCGCCATCGGAACCAGAACGCCATTGCCGCCATGGACCTGTCGACCACTGCCGGGGACGCCCCCTTTGCCAGCAATTGGCAGGTGTACCATAGAAAAGCGTCCCGCAGCGCATCCCCACGTAAGCCATGCTCCAACCCGTCTAATGATCGTTCCCAAGAGTCCCAGACCTTACTGTAGGAGGCCCATGTGGCCGGTGCCAGTGAAGCCTTCACAAGTCCCCCAAGCAGGACGCTCCCAGCTGCCATATCTCGTCCGGGCAAGCCTCCCCTTCCTTCAATGCTCCTGGCGCCATCGACCAAAATCGGGACCACTGAAAACGAGACAGAGCGTCAGCCACCTCATTCAGGTACCCAGGGACATGACGCGCGCGAAACACAACATTCCGTGACATACACATCAACACAAAGCGCCGCAGCAACCTAACCACCGGCTTAGAGGCAGCCGATTGATTATTCACCGCATGCACCACCGCCATGTTGTCCGAGAAAAAGACCACTTTCTGGTCCCGGAGCCCCTCGCCCCATAGTGCCATTGCAACGACCAACGGGAATAATTCCAGAAAAGCCAGGTTGCGCATGACTGGGCTAGACCCCCATGCCTCCGGCCACCGCTCCGCGCACCATCTCCCGCCAAAGTAGGCCCCGAAGCCCACACTACCCGAAGCATCCGTGAAGAGCTCCAACTCCGCCGCCGACTTACCCGCCCGCCTGAAAAACACCGTCCCGTTGAAATCCTGCAGGAAGGCATCCCACACGCCCAAATCAGCCCTCATGGTTGCTGACACCCGTATGAAATGATGCGGGGATCGAACTCCTGCCGTAGCAGCCGCCAGGCTGCGGCTGAAAACCCTCCCCATAGGAATTACACGGCATGCAAAGTTCAGCATCCCTATTAGCGACTGCAGTTGCCGCAGCGTAACTTTGCGCGCAACGGTCACCGCAGCTACCGCCCCCTTGAGCCCCTCCAACTTGTCCCGAGGCAGTCGGCATTCACCCAAGATAGAATCTATTTCTAACCCCAAGAAACTAAGGCACGTCGTCGGGCCCTCCGTCTTATCCGCTGCCAGCGGCACCCCAAAGTGGCCCGCCACCCATTCCACGGTCCTAAGCAGTTGCTGGCATGCCGAGGAGGCAGCCGGCCCCACGCAAAAGAAATCGTCCAGGTAGTGCACCACCGAACGGTTCCCCGCCTCGACCCGCACCACCCATTCGAGAAAAGTACTAAATTTCTCGAAATAGGAGCATGAAATAGAACAGCCCATAGGGAGGCACAAGTCCACGAAATATTTTCCCTCGAAAAAACATCCCAACAGGTGGTGGCAGTCCGGGTGGACTGGCAGCAGCCGAAACGCCGCCTCAATATCCACTTTTGCCATAAGTGCCCCATGCCCGGCCCGTTTAACCAGCTCGACCGCCCGGTCGAATGATGCATACGAGACCGAGCATAGGTCCTTATCAATACCGTCATTCACCGACTCCCCTTTTGGGTAGGAGAGGTGGTGAATGAGCCGGAATTTCCCCGGCTCCTTCTTTGGCACCACCCCAAGAGGGGAAACCCGTAGGTCCTCCAATGGGGGCACCGCAAACGGGCCCGCCATCCGCCCCAGCGCAACCTCCTTGTCTAGTTTCTCCCGTACCACCTCCGGGAAATCCGCCACCGACTTCAGGTTGCGCAACCCCCCCGAACCCCCCCGCTCCCGGAAGGGAATAAAGAAACCCCGCCCGAAGCCTTCCCTAAGTACCGAGGCATCAGTCCTGTTACCGTAGCGGCTTAGCCACGGCTCCATCGCGTCTAGCCTCACCGGCGTGAAGCCCCGGGGCAGGGGAAGCATTCCCTCCGGCCCCGGCAGCCGCTCCGGCTGTTCCCGCCTTCCCTTTTTTGAAACAGCGATTGAGCCCATGAGCACCCCCGCAACCGGAGCACTCATGCTTAAATCGACACGCGTTTCCCCATTTGCACTGGCCCTCATTGTAGAGCCAGCAGAAGCCCTTTTGCAAAGCGGCCGACGAGGCGGACTGCCCCTTCGCGCCGGCCGAGTTTGGAAAGGGCTGCGCCTTCTGGGCCATCATTAGCTTCATCCAGAGGGGCAGATCCATCTGATCCCACCTCATCCCCGGGTTAGCCGCCAGTCGCTGCCTGAACTGTTCATCGTAGCGCCACCATGCCAGCCCCCCATAGGTGCGATATGCTTCCCAAATGCCGTCCAGGTAGCAGAACAGGGACGAGCATAATCCCGGCGATTTTTCCCCCAGCACGCTGGCTAGCACGCAAAACGCCCGTAACCAGTTGCCAAAGGATTTCGGAATCTTGCGATACCGCTTCCTCTTCTCCTCCTCCTCCTTCTTTTCATCCTTTTTATCCTCCTCCTTGAGGTCAATAAAGTCCTCCAAGGGGGGCAGGGAGAAGATCTCGCAGAACTCACCTTTCCAGAGCTTCTCTTTCACGTCCTGTTTCAGATGAACCCCCAGGGGGCCCGCAAACGAGACGTATGCGTGCTGCCTGGCTGCATCCGGAATACCCCCGGCCAGTTCCGCCTTGTCACCCCCGGCCGCCATCGCCTCGGGCGCCACCCCCACGTCCCCGCCCGAACTAAGCCCCACGGAAACCCCACTAGGACCAGGGACCTCCGTCCCCGGGGCCCAAACCCGACCAACGCCACCCCCCGTGTCACCCCCCGCCCCCAGCGAGTGGAGCAGTGCTTGCAGTGTGCTAACCAAGGAACTGGAGTGTAGTGACCCACAAGACTCACCGGCCAAGCCCCCTGCAACTGACGCGGCAGGGGCTGCGTCGTCGACTGCCCGATGTCCAGGGAGAGCGACTCCCGCCGATACCTCGCCAACCGGGGAGCCAAACCGGTGCCTTGCCCGTGTCGATATGGAACAGCTCCGTGACCTGGAAAGAGGAGAAGAAGTCCTGGGTAGGGTGCACTGAGTATTCGCATCCCCCCCGTCTCGACCCTGGGAGCGCCTGCCCCTTGCCAAAGCCTCCCGCTGTGCCCCCTGCACGCGCCGCGCGCGGGAGCCCCTAGGGCTACGGCTCCTCCTGTCTTCCCCGGGCATACGTCCCCGCCGACCACCCCTGGGGACGCTAGACCCGCTCTCTCCCGAGCTCCCTGACCTGGAGCGGCGCTGCCGGGACCTCCCCCTCCTCCCCCCCTCCCCCGTGGCTCTACTTCCCGAACCGGAGAGGGACTACCACTACAGGACCCTGAACCGGACCCCCCCCCCCTACTACCCTGCACCCCCAAACGCTCACCCCTCCGGCTAGAGCCCGACCCCCCACCTGAACTGGCTCCCAGACTAAGGGGACCTAGACCCCCCTCAACCAGACTGGCCCCCCCAACCCCTAAACCAGGCCTACCCGACCCTACCCGCACCGGCCTAGCCCCAGAGCCCAAGGAGGCCCCCTTTCCCCTACTGGGGGAGCCCAGCAGTCCCTCCTCACCCACAGCCCCCCCACCCCTACCACTACTCCCCCCACCTATGACCCCTATGCCCTCCCCATCCACCACCCGCGGTCCCTGGGAGGCCTTCCCACCCCCCACTTGGGCCCTCCGCCCTCCGCCCCCTGACAGGACCCCCCCAGCACTTTTCCCGCCAAGGGGGCCCCGGCCGGAGCCCCCTGCACTTGCCTTTGGGGCCGGGAACCGGCCACGTGTCCTCCCGGTCCCGGCCCCGCCGATCTCCGCCTCCGACGGGGCGTGCGCCCTCCCGGGCCGCAGCTCCATGCTGCCCGCTTCTCCAGGGGACCGCCCGGCCACGTCCGACCCGGCAGCCGCGACGGCCCCGTCCCGACCGTCCCCCCGGCGCCGGGCACTGGTCCTAGGCTCCGGCCGCTCGCGGGGAGGCGGGGCCTCTACCACGCGGCTGCCGGGCCTGCTGCCGCCCGCACCGGAGCCTCCCGGACCACCAGGGATGTCTTCACCGGGTCCCACACCCGGGCTTAGCCGCTCCGGAGGCCTCCTGGCCCGAACAGGCCGTCGTCCGCCGCCGTCCTGGCCCTCCGCCGCCGCCAGGGCCGGGCCTAACTGGGCCTTCAGCCAGTCAGCCCCCTGGTGCCTCGCCGCCGACCGGATCCGCTCCAGCAGTCGCTCCACTTCCTCCATCGGCCCTGCAGGGAGACAAAAGGAAAAAACCCTACCAAGCCAAATCTGTGCCCACAGGAGCGAACACAAACTTAACCAGGTAGGAAGTTAAAATGAATTAACTAAAATGGCTGCCCATTTAAATAACCAAACCCACTTACCCATAACTCCACTCCCTTGCTTACTTCCTCCTAGGCCCGCCTCCTAACCCCTGTCAAGGCCTTTTTCCGCTTAGCTGCGCTTGGCTACATGGGGCTACAATAGTGTATCTGTTATCACTTTTTAGAAAAGTTATTTAGGAATAAACTACTTATTCCTTTAACCTCTCCTGGAGATATTATTATGGGATAAGATCAGTCCTCACAGAGTATAATAAGACATTCCTGACTAGAGGCCGATACCCAGTAAGGGAGGGGTCTGTCTGTAGCTTCAAGAAGCTTTACTTAGAGGGACACTAGAGGCACCCAGACCATTTAATCTCATCAAAGTGGTCTAGGTGTAGTGTCCCTGTCTCCTTAATCCTGCAATGTAAAACATGCCTTTAGCTCTTCAATCAGGTAAGTGAAGAGTAAACATTTCATCACCAGGTGTGGAGGGGGAAGACCTATAGTTTATCACAGAGGGACAATTTTGTGTTCTTAACGGCATAGTGTTCCTTTAAATGTCTATCTACATGGAACTTTAATGGTAAGTATCTGTTCAATTATTGTTTTTTTACATTACATTTCATAAATGATCAATATAATATATTTCAAATTTGGAGTAGCTTCACCGTATTGTTCCACTTTAAGTGAGCTGATTAACTTCCTGGCTTAGTGAGCTGTCATTGCAGAAGCTGTGCTGAACTTTGCACTAAATGTTGGAACCTCATAATTTAACCCCTTAAGGACGGAGTTCTGAGCCAAAACAAACCCTGGAATGTGAGTTATATGTCTGTTTGACCATAATTTACCTCTTTCATACTAAGTTATTATTATATATCATACATTATGTATCATTTTGTTCAGCAGAAATAAGGCTTTCATTTGACATAAAATATTTATATATGAAACAATTTAATATGAACAAAATCTAAAAAAGGGTGAGAAATTAAGAAATGTCGTTATTTAACAAGTTCTGCATGGCATTTCAACTGTAAATGTCATAATACCGTTTGCTTTTACTACAATAAAATACACATATTTGTATTCAGCAATGTCTCACGAGTACAACAGTGTCGCCACTGTACAGGTTTTATGGGGTTTTGAAAATTTACAGGGTAAAATATAAGGCTTGCAAATTAAATTATCTGGACTTTCTGCATGGGTTGTCAGGTAGGTCCCCCAATATATAATTAATAAAATTACATTATATATATACCATAGTCGCCAAAACAATTTTAGTTTCACTGCTCAATTCTCTGACATTAGGGAGTTAAAACACTTTGTTAATGCAGCCCTAGTCACACCTCCCTGCATGTGGCTTACACAGCCTTCCTAAACACTTCCTGTAAAGTGAGATCTAATGTTTTAGCTTCATGCTTTGCACAGTCTGTTTAATTTAGAATGTCATGTCTCCTGCACTGTTAATAGCCTGGTAGACCTTACAGGAGACCCCTGTGTTTAAGTAAAGTTAAATTTACAGAGCAGGAGACAGCAACTTCTAAAGTAAGGTAATATCTGATTTAAAATGAAACCATTTTTTTTCATGCAGGCTGTATTAGTCACAGTCAGGGGAGGTGTGGCTAGAACCAAATAAACAGCAACAAAAATGCTTTAACTCCTAAATGGCAGAGAAATGAGCAGTGAGACAGTAGGGACATGACCTATACATCCAAACTGCTTCATTAATCTAAAGTTGTTTTGGTGACTATAGTGTCCATTTTATTCTAAATTAATTTTTTTTTACATAACTATGTTATTTTATGATTTATATATTGGGGGTCTGTCTGACAACCCAGGGAGTCCTCCTGCAGGCAATCTTGCTATCCAGGCAATCAGAGTCATATGATCACAGTGTCATGCAATCACATGACTCAGGTCAGTGGAATTTGCTGCAGATGAACTGCCTTGGTTGTAAGGCAGTCCCCCCCGATCGGATCCAGCAAGGAGGGTAAGTATCTGGGCTGCAGTAAAGGCCTGATCATAAGGGCCCTCATTTTGTCGGACGGCATAGCAGACCTTAACGTCAGGAAAGGGTTAAATATCATGAGTTTTTTTTTAACAATATGTCTAATGTATAGTTATTTCATTTTTATTTTATTTTTTTATAACTTGGTTGGATCATCTCCAGCCTTAATTGTCTCTTTAAGATATTTGGTTTCCACAGACTGCAGTATCCTTTGGATTCCCAGATTGGAACAATCTGAGTTGTCTATAAATTGTAGCCATTAAGGTGGATCTGTAGCACCCAATAATCCGGGTCTGTTATCTTAGATTTTTTAAAACCCTGCAGAAAGTACTGTTAGTTCAGGCAGCCGACGATCACCGTTTACGTCCATATAATTTATTTATGGAAACCCAACAGTGCACGCAGCTCTCTACCAAATCACATTACCGCGTAATATAACACTGCACCAAACAAAGAGTATGAGACGAACCAGTGGATGAGAGCATGTGCAAGTGGAGAGATTCTGCCCCAGGGAACTTGCAGTCTAATAGCCTTAGATTCATCTCGCCTGCTGGAATTAATCTTTCAATTACTGGCTTTTAGAATTAAAACCGAGGCAAAGCAGGTATTGGATGCGCTGCAGAATCCTTCAGTTGAATGTACTGGACCTGATTATCGATGCTTTGCAGTGGTGCCCCTCTATCTCGTAGATACCTAACGTTACAAGGATAAATAGAGGCTGCTTGGCGTAAACCCTCGCTGGCATACGTAGTGTTAACCTTGTAGTGACTTTAACATCCAGCAATAACTACAGTACCCAATTCATTGTATCCAAAGTAAATTACTCCTAACGCACAGAATCATTAAAGAAAAGTCGATTTACAGAGCCGAGCATTGAGTTGCAAGTGTTTTGTTTCTTAAATCACAGTTACGACCTTGGCTCGCGTTCATATTTCGTTATTTGAAATTCTGACAACGATTTAGTTAATGGTGTGAAATTGTCAATAAGTACATTAGACGCCGCGTCTCCCTCCATTATTATTGGACACTTCACACTCTATCGCTTCTCTCTCCAGTCGCGGCATGCTAAGGGTTAAAATTTGTCATTTTAATTTTTGTTCAACTATATTGATATCCAACATTTAAAAAACAAACAAACAAAAAAAATAACTGATCCACAGGGCGGACGCTTATCAGAAGTAGTCCGTAGCCACCTTTTTGCCACCTTGATATTAAATACTTGTCCCCACTATCAAAAATGAGATGGAAAAAATACAAGAAATTTAAGGCTGGCTTCCGAGGCATTGGTCAACTTTCTTTGACAACCTCAGAATAACTTTACGGACAAGTTCTCAACGACTTAGTCCCCACTGAGGACCATCACCTGGACAGCTTGGACAATGTTCCATTCCATGCTCATCTGAGCATAAGAACAACACCATAACTAAAATTGATATAAGAGCAAAAATTTGTTTTTTTTAACATAATTTTTAAATTGGTAACATTTAGATAGTCATTTTCTCTGGGTGCACACCCTAATGCAATGTGTTGTGTGTGCTTATAGCTGCAATTATAAAGATTGATAATTGAATCGGATGGGACATCTGCCAGAGCCGCAGCAGAGGTGGCTCAAGTTGTGCTGGTAAGATTTCAGTGTTACACCGATAAAGAACAATTTATGCATGCAGTCTGCCACAGTGGGGAGTATAAGCTGACATTTTGCAATAACTTCTCAAAGGCAGCACTGCTTAGCCATTGTCCCTTTAAACCACTAAACCTCTGGACGAACCGATTTTCCTGAAAATAACATTTTGTTCGGGGTATATCATCCATGAAAAATATAGGGAGAAATATTTGAGCATTTCAAAAAAGGTGCGAAAAAGGGCATTTATTATTGTGCTGGAATGCAAACATGGTTACAATATTGCCTGGCCTAATACATACGCAATATCAGCTATTTTTGCAATCTGCAATGCCATTTCTGAGTTATCACGTTGTCATAATTATATTACTATATCTCAAAAATACAAGATAGAGCACTTCTATAATTTTGTATAATTTTGTATTGTATGAAAAAGGGGGACTAGCGTCAGGAATAAATTAATTTGAAGAATCGCAATTTTCAAAATGTGAAAGGAAAAGACCAGTGGGCAATCGACGACTGTGGCGGAACCAACCTCGCCACTGTGCACTGGAGAAGCCTAGTTGCTCGCCTGCTCCCTTTAGACTATGGCCCTGCAGTTCAGCCCTGTTATTTCCCCTACTGAAAGGTGAATTCGTGCATTTCTGCCGGGGTGTTCTGTAGATTCAATCTACCGAACAAACTGCCAGACAATGGACTACCTGGGAACTGGAGTGTGCCGTCAATTGACCGCCCAGAAGCTGCGGTTATCCGCAGCTTAATTGTTGAACACTGGGTGGCCTTTGTTCGACTGCCGAACACGTGGCAGCAGCCATTTTACTTCCCGAACGGCCAGTGGTGTTCAGCGCCCAAACTATGGAACTGAAAACGGACACTTATTGGCGCGAACACCGCTGAGCCGCCAGCCTCCTTACATTCCCATTTGGTAGCAGAACCGAATGACTGTTCATTTATAAAAAGTCACCATAAAAACTGGTTGAATAATATTCCCAAGGGGCAAATTATGAGAATAAAAATAATGAAAACTTTGGCACAAAGTAACATCTTAACTGACAGAAAAAAATACCCTAACCCATGTCTTTTGGAAGAAAGTATAAAGGGCAGAATAACTCTCGATAGAGAACATCTTTTAATTAACAAACACAAGAATCAACCATTACATGGTAATAATTGTAATAATTTGATAATTTGCATTTATTAGTAGATATAACAATCAGGCGCATCTCATCAATCGAGCAATTCACAAAAGGCTGGGGGATACTTAAAGGTGATATAATATTGGGTGGGCTCTTATCAGTAAAAATCAAAAATACTATACAAAAAAATAAAGAAAACCAATAAAAAAAATAGATTAGGTCCAAGTAATCTACCCCGAATTCAGGAAGTTATACCAAATTGATATAAGTTCAAGATAACCCAATTTCATAAATGTGAGAAATGTAAGATGTGTCGCATCCTGCCTAGAAAAATAACCTTTTTCAGCACTACTAACAATAAACAATTTGCAATTAAGCACTTCATAAATTGCAATTCCACAAATATAATATACTGTTCCTTTTTGTTAATATTTCTACGAAATACAAAATAGTGAAGATGTCTACCTGCCTAGCACAGATAGGACACATATTGGGAAAATAAAAGTTAATAAATGCACAGGCTATTCAACCATGTCTAGATGTGCATGAAAAATTAGATGATCAAACATATAGGACAGTGTTTCCCAAAGCAGTCCTCAAGACCCACCAACAGTACAGGTTTTGTTAGTATCTCCATTGGAATAAAACAGGAAAACACATAAATCCTGGACTGTTGGTGGGCCATGAGGAATGGTTTGGGAACCACTTATATAGGAGATTCAAGACATGGTGAGTATAAGGCAGGTATATATGAAAAGTATTTATAAAATTGGGCAGACTAGATGGGCCGAATGGTTCTTATCTGCCGTCACATTCTATGTTTCTATATGCAAGAACAAATATGCTAGGGTAACTTGGAAAAGTCAAATATGCACATATGATATCCACTGAGACCATTAACATCGCCATACTGCCTCTCACCCAGGGTAAAAGCCAAAGAAAAGGAAGTAAACAAACAGATAAAACAAGGAAGACCCTAGAAGTGAGAATATTTGACAGACCAATAGCAACCCTAGAATTTGCTGACCAAACAACACTATACCCTCAACATCACCCTACGATTCATCCGACTATGTCCATATGGCACAAACACAGGAACAAAACTGGACTATCCCCTGATGGTCCCCATTTCTTTCATTATCTCATAACCCTAACATACTAGTGGAACTCATAACATGGCTGTCCACTTGCTTCCCCAATAAACATAATGCCCAAATCTTGGACATACTTACCTCTAACTCTCTCCCAACACTAGACACCTACCTACACGGCAGGGAATCCACTTTTGCAATCGACTTTTGGTATTGATTAATTCAAACACCATCAGCTTTTATACTTTAAATGTTCACTGCCAATCCAAGAGGGTAGATTATGACACCCAACACACTTTGAACTCAAATGCTCCTCTCAAACTTGTTCTAAACTTATGCTATCTAAAGCTTACAAGTTACTTCTCAACCCCTGACACAAACACTTCATCATACACCATCTTAAGGGAAAAATACCTAAATATCACCCTCTCTGTGCATCAATGGCAAAAGTTCTTTTAAATTACTTATACATAAGCTACCAGTTGTAAACATCTGGAAGGATGCCTAAACTCCTCACAAGAAGGTATAACACTCCAGACAAATTGCACAGATGGAATCCCAGTATCCCAGATACATGTTGGCATCGCAGTGCAGATAAAGGCACGATCCTCTATATTTGGTGACTTTGTCCACCTATCAAACAATTATGAGAATGGGTTATCCAACTCATACGCATTGCTGGTGGCTTACAAATGGCAGACCCTGCGGAGATACTTCTCCTTCACACAGGAACATCTCTTGCCAAACTATGTTAATCATGCCTGCCCTTCCTTCTCTTGGCTGCTAAGTTCCTTATACCTCTCCACTGTAGATTAACTCAAATGCCCTCCATAGCAGAATGGATAAATACATTTAAAGACATAAAAATTATGAAGAAAATAAATGCCTTCTCCTTAAACACTCACTCCACATTCTCAACAATCTGACGACCATGGGTCACTTGTGCCACCAAATATCACAAAGCACCACTTGCGCTAACCCCGGGCACACCATGGGATCCTACATAGGTGTCTTTGTATCTGGCTTCCTTACAGTTCACTATCCTGGTTTCATATACCTCACACAACTGAAAAAGCAAATGTATATAATTTTTATTTAAAAAGAAATAAAAAGCTTCAAGTCCCCACCCCTTCTTCTTACCTTAGGCCGGGGGTTACACGGACTTTACAAGCTCCACAGCTCAAACATGCAAACCTACAAGGATGTGCTCACAGTCTAAAGGACATCTTCGTTTCTGCAAGCTCTCACACAAAACTTACAATAGCCCACCAAGAAACTCACTGCAAAGCCCTCATGCTCTGGTGGTGTTGCTGACAACACCCCATTTGTACTTGGGTCAGGCACATCACACTGTCCAATGCATCATCTCATGAGGAAAGAGGTTTTAGAATAAGAGAACTAACTATGTTATTCTCTATTGCTATGTTTTATATTTTTATTCATCTTTTATTTTTACAGTTTTGGTTGGATCCAATGATTTACATTGTTCCCCTAGCTTACTAGTTGAAAGCATGATGGGTTCTAAAACACCCTATACTCACCACTTAGTGGATTTTAAGTAACTGACAAAACAGCTGTTGAGACCTATAGTGTCAGGAATACACATCTGTAATCAGTTTTGAATTCCTGACACTATAGTGTTCATTTAATGGTTTTCCCAGTACCCAACTCCCCTCTCACCTGACGTCTTCAAGACAAGATGAACCATCAGAAAAGGGCATAAAATCGAAACTAGCGTATCTCAGCTGTGATCAGAAAACAATCTAGATGTCTTATCCATTCCATTAAAAAGTATAGGGTAACATATTGCATATACCATTGACACCGAGACAGATCGAGAGGCGATATATATATTGCCCTATTATTTACCAGACGTGACCACGATATTCTCTGATTGCCAGCTAGTCATGGCCAGCACAAACAGATCCTAACGAAATGTAATGTTCTTTTTCTCTGGCGTCTGCAAGATAGAGGAGAAGACTAATCTGATAAGAGAGGTTTTTATTTTCCTGAAACACGCTGAGCCCAAAATAGCAGACCATCTAATGCGCACATATTTACAAATCTCATAGCTAAACAGGGATTTCTGGGAATGTGCCAGCTACCATGCGGTTTAGACCTTTGCCAGTGGAAATGGACCGCAGGTGCTCCCTTTAATTCTTGACCCTGCGGTAACTCACACATGCTACAGATTATATTATGTTTCAGCCACACTAGGGCGAGCTCCGACGGAGCCGCACTGAACATTGAATACTGCTGTCCCTTTGCCCAGCCAGTGCATGCCAACTATGTAAACCAAACAAAATAAATTCAGGGCAAATTTTTCCATTCATCACACATGCTTCTGAGGTTAGGATTCCAAAAGAAAGAAGGAGGCTAAAACATTCAACAAAAATAAATTACCGATAAATACATGTAAATAGAGTATGCATTGATGAATATATGGATTGACAGAGAGGTCTACTTAATTAACTAGCTATACAGACAGAACAGAAACTCTGCAATATAAATGTATACAATGTACCATCAGCTGTGAGAGTGTCTCAGCACTCTGAATGTCCAGCGCGTACCATCAGCTGTGAGAGTATCTCCTCACTCTGAATGTTCAGCGCGTACCATCAGCTGTGAGAGTATCTCCTCACTCTGAATGTGCAGCATGTTTCATCAGCTGTGAGAGTGTCTCCGCACTCTGAATGCCCAGTGTGGCGAAACCAACCTCGCCACTGTGAACTGGAGAAGCCTGGTTGCTCGCCTGCTCCCTTTGGACTATGGCCCTGCAGGTTAAACCGTTTATTTCCCCTGCAGAAAGGCTTATTTGTGTGATCTGAGTGCCATTCATCTAATAATGTGCACTCAGATCCCAGCTAATCTGGGGATATGTGAAATGTCTGTGTGCTATGTGTAAAATGTGACTTTATGTATTTTAAAGTGTTTTGTGTCTTTTGCAACCATGTGCTTAATGGAGTCTTGTGTCTGTCCTGGGAGATAATTGAATTACTTATCTCCAGGATAGAAGACTCTGAAACTGGTTTGGGCCAGAAAGCCATGCTTCATTTAGTCACAAAGGACTTTTTACTAACTTTTGAACCCCTTGTCTGATTTGTGCCATTTTTGAATATGTTGTTCCCCTGAATGGATTGATTGTGAATATGTAATTTTATGTGAATGTGATGTATGGTTTTAGAGTTATGAAAGTTGGGTAGAAAGTATGTTTTAACTGTATGTATAATTGAGTTTCCTCTCAGGATAAGGGGAGGGAATATGTGGGATGTAACTGTGAGGTGATTGGTTGTTTTGTAACGCCCTGTGGGCTGTACTATGTTTGTGGATTGGGAATAAAAGAGACTGTATGTGACAGTACAGGGAGTTCCTGTTTTAACCCTCAAAGTGAAGTGTCGTCTCATTATTGGGGGAAGGATTTATTGTATGCTGTTCCAGTTTGACTGCTAGGAGAGTAAACCTATTCGTATGGTTCCTATTCAACTGTCTGCAGCATTCATATGCTTGGGAGAATTTATTTGTTTCTCCGGTTCGGTGATTGTGGTGTCTGCCAGAGTGCTTGGAGTCCTCAGGAAGCGCTAGGAGCAGGAGCATCTTTTAACGGAGGTACCCAGTCGGGGTGCCAGGCGATCCGTTACATTGGTGGCAAGCGGTGGGATGGCGTCCTAGTGCGAGGTAAAAGCAGCTCAGAGACACAGTTCGTGGATTTACAAATTGAAGGCGACGCTAGTGTTCATACAGCGTCCCTGTCTACATAAAGATTTGGGAAAACCAGCACTACTTCAGAGATGGAAGGCCGTGCAGTATCTCACTTTGACGCCAGGCTCCAGCAGCGACTACAGGATGTGATGCGCAGTATGGAGTATCCTATCCCAGAGGAAAGAGAGACAGAGTGGAGGGTGGCGCTTCGTACCGATCTCTGGAAGGAGGACATCGACGAAATTCGACCCTTCCGGTGCGAGGAAATCCTGACCACTAACCAGCGCCAAGCAGAACAACTAGAGCTGCGGATGCCGTTATTGGGAAACCAGCCCTCAGAGGAATGGGTAAGCGAACTGGAGACGCTAGTTGAGACTGAGGTGTGGCTGGATGATTCCTATCGGGCCCTGCGGTGGCATGTTTACCACCTCTACCCATGGCTGATTGAGTACAAGTGTATTGAGGGGGAAGACTACGACGGCCCTGGTTTGTTGTGGGATACTATTGAAACTAGTCTCTGGTTCGGAGACACCGACATTGCTCGCTTCTGGTCCATCCGAGCTGAGCGGGCAGACAACTGGGACCTTACAGAGATCGATGCCATTCAGCCAGATCTATCTTTTCTTGCCAACCGAGAGTGGGAACTAGAACAGGATTATGTTTGCCTATTCCAACGTATAACGCCGCCTGTCTTTGACATGATGGGGCTTATTGACTGTATACCCACGGAAGCATTGAGTTTAGTTCCTCCTCCCCAGCAACCAAGCCTGTTATCAGGAGACTTTGGTACTGTACCACATATGTCCCAA
Source organism: Pelobates cultripes (assembly GCA_933207985.1). NCBI lineage: Eukaryota > Metazoa > Chordata > Amphibia > Anura > Pelobatidae > Pelobates > Pelobates cultripes. Next base: position 249,496,270 of record OW240917.1, on the reverse strand, counting down.
CCAGCCCCAGAGATGGAAGACCTTATTGACTTGTCCTGGGAAGACACCCAGCTGGCAGGTGGGGATGGGACCGAGGTCTCTCTACAGGCCCTACAGGGATGCTGGGCAGTCAGCCCAGATCCCCAGCGGCAGTATGTATCCCAGGGAGCTGAAGGGGCTGTACTTCCTCCCCAGCGGCAGTGTGTCCTGCAGGAAGCGGAGACAGTCGGTCTCGCTCCCCAGCAGCAGGGCAATATATTAAAAGGGGAGACAGTTGGTCCCCTTCTCCAACAGCAGAGAGTGTTCCAGGGAGAGGAACCGGTTATCACCTCTCCCCAGCAACAGGACAAATTATTGAAAGGGGAGACAGTCGGTCTCCCCCTCCAACAGCAGAGAGAGTGTCAGGGAGAGGAGCTTGTTATCCCCTCTCCCCAGTGGCAGTGTGTATCCCAGGGAGCTGAAGGTACAGTCCTTCCTCCCCAGCGGCAGTGTGTACCCCAGGGAGCTGAAGGTGCAGTCCTTCCTCCCCAGCGGCAGTGTGTACCCCAGGGAGCTGAAGGTGCAGTCCTTCCTCCCCAGCAGCAGTGTGTACCCCAGGGAGCTGAAGGTGCCGTCCTTCCTCCCCAGCGGCAGAATGTCCTGCAGGGAGCAGAGACCGTCGGTCTCACACCCCAACCACAGGACAAAATAATGAAAGGGGAGACAGCTGGTCCCCCTCTCCACCAGCAGAGAGAGTGTCAGGGAGAGGAGCCTGATACCCCCTCTCCCCAGCGGCAGTTTACAGTTCAGAGAGAGGAGCTTGTTACACCCTCTCTCCAGCGGCAGCCTAACCCAGCAAGGGGAGATGTTACACCCCCAACAGTGCAGATGGGACTGTAGTCTCTGCACTTACAGCACAAGGGGTAGGGACAGTCGGTCCTGTTCCCCAGCCACAGAGCGGTGTATCCAGAGGGGAGACAGTCGGTCTCTCCCTCCCACAACCAGGCTCCCACCAGGCTACTTCTGTGGTAGCACTGGCATCAGGGCAGAGTACCGCTGGTCTCTGCCCACTCAGCAACCCATCAAGGCAGCCTAACAGTTGCCCAAACAGTCGTGGTGAGGCACCTGGACATGGACAAAGTTCTCCTCTACCCAGGTGTAGTAACCAGTTATTGTGGGTGGGCTGTACTGCTGTTTCTGTTTTGTGGGTGGGTTGCTGGACTAGCCAGGGCACTGACCGGCAGGAGGTCAGATACCCTGTTAGTCTAGTTGGTAAAGGGGAGAAGTGTGGCGAAACCAACCTCGCCACTGTGAACTGGAGAAGCCTGGTTGCTCGCCTGCTCCCTTTGGACTATGGCCCTGCAGGTTAAACCGTTTATTTCCCCTGCAGAAAGGCTTATTTGTGTGATCTGAGTGCCATTCATCTAATAATGTGCACTCAGATCCCAACTATCTGGGGATATGTGAAATGTCTGTGTGTTATGTGTAAATGTGACTTTATGTATTTTAAAGTGTTTTGTGTCTTTTTGCAACCATGTGCTTAATGGAGTCTTGTGTCTATCCTGGGAGATAATTGAATTACTTATCTCAGGATAGAAGACTCTGAAACTGGTTTGGGCCAGAAAGCCATGCTTCATTTAGTCACAAAGGACTTTTTACTAACTTTTGAACCCCTTGTCTGATTTGTGCCATTTTTGAATATGTTGTTCCCCTGAATGGATTGATTGTGAATATGTAATTTTTATGTGAATGTGATGTATAGTTTTAAAGTTATGAAAGTTGGGTAGAAAGTATGTTTTAACTGTATGTGTAATTGAGTTTCCTCTCAGGATAAGGGGAGGGAATATGTGGGATGTAACTGTGATGTGATTGGTTGTTTTGTAACGCCCTGTGGGCTGTACTATGTTTGTGGATTGGGAATAAAAGAGACTGTATGTGACAGTACAGGAGTTCCTGTTTTAACCCTCAAAGTGAAGTGTCGTCTCATTATTGGGGGAAGGATTCATTGTATGCTGTTCCAGTTTGACTGCTAGGAGAGTAAACCTATTCGTATGGTTCCTATTCAACTGTCTACAGCATTCATATGCTTGGGAAAATTTATTTGTTTCTCCGGTTCGGTGATTGTGGTGTCTGCCAGAGTGCTTGGAGTCCTCAGGAAGCGCTAGGAGCATCCTTCAACGGAGGTACCCAGTCGGGGTGCCAGGCGATCCGTTACACCCAGCGCGTACCATCAGCTGTGAGAGTGTCTCCGCACTGTGAATGTCCAGCATATACCATCAGCTGTGAGAGTGTCATCTCACTCTGAATGTCCAGCATGAACCATCAGCTGTGAGAGTGTCTCAGCACTCTGAATGTCCAGCGTGTACCATCAGCTGTGAGAGTATCTCCTCACTCTGAATGTTCAGCGCGTACCATCAGCTGTGAGAGTGTCTCCGCACTCTGAATGCTCAGCGTGTACCATCAGCTGTGAGAGTGTCTCCGCACTGTGAATGTCCAACGTTTACCATCAGTTGTGAGAGTGTCTCCGCATTCTGAATGTCCAGCGTGTACCATCAGCTGTGAGAGTATCTCCTCACTCTGAATGTCCAGCGCGTACCATCAGCTGTGAGAGTGTCTCCGCACTCTGAATGTCCAGCGTGTACCATCAGCTGTGAGAGTATCTCCTCACTCTGAATGTCCAGCGTGTACCATCAGCTGTGAGAGTGTCTCAGCACTCTGAATGTCCAGCGTGTACCATCAGCTGTGAGAGTATCTCCTCACTCTGAATGTTCAGCGCGTACCATCAGCTGTGAGAGTATCTCCGCACTCTGAATGCCCAGCGCGTACCATCAGCTGTGAGAGTATCTCCTCACTCTGAATGTCCAGCATGTACCATCAGCTGTGAGAGTGTCTCTGCACTCTGAATGTCCAGCATGTACCATCAGCTGTGAGAGTGTCTCTGCACTCTATATGCCCAGCTCGTACCATCAGCTGTGAGAGGAATCTCGGCGCTGTAATCAGGTAAGTGTTTGAAGGGTTATGTAGCCCTTTGTATCGTTTGGGCGTAGGCGGGGGGCACAAGGGAAGGGCAGGCCACATGATTCCTATAGTGTTACGATTATATCTGTATTCCTAACCTTATAGTGCTGCTTTAATATTAAGCATGTGTGCAGGTAGTGGTTAACGTGTGGTGCCCCTTATGATAACCAAACCGCTCCACCCACCCCGCCCCCGCCTTTCCCCATTCCCAATTAAAACAGAGACATAAATGTGGTATAAAACAGGCCACAGCTTTATTTATATATATAATAAGTAAAACCAATTCAAATTATATTTAATATGAGCGTATATATTTAACTCAAAACCCGTCCTTGCCAACCGAACCATAATAACCTTTTGAGTACCTCTTTCCCGGGCACCTGCCCTCCCCCCTCGTCCAAGCTAATTGGCCTTCACCTTGGCCCTCCAATTCCCCATGCCAACCCCTGGCCGCTTTTCCTGGCACGGAGGGCACGCCCAAATACCAAACCATTGCCCGAGGTTAGGGGAGGGACCAGACCCAGCATTCCTTCGTCCAATGCACTCCTTTTTCCACTGGTT
>OW240917.1:249462451-249483864 GCA_933207985.1 Pelobates cultripes | reverse complement strand
CCAGGAACCGTTCGCCGGCGAACCGTTCGGTACATCACTAATTATTAGTGACACTAATCTATAATTTACCTCACATTAAAGAAACACTATAGTCCCCAGAACCACTTCAGCTTAATGTAGAGGTTCTGGTGTCTATAGCCAGTCACTGCAGGCTTTTTAATGTAAACACACACTGTGGGCAGCACTGGCGTTAGTTCGTATGGCAGCTCATATAGGTGGGGCATTGTGATGTCACATGGGGGGCGGCAAATACAGCTGTTCCCCATGCAGCCACAGGTGCCACTGTGCTGGGAGATTGTGATTACTCTTCACTTCCTCCCAGCTTACAGAGCAGCGCATGGGAGAGAGAGAGGAGGAGGCATGATTTAATCTTACAACAAATCCAGTAAGCAAATCTTTATAAATTTGGGTGGGATCAGCTCTGTTTCCACAGTTTATTGGTGTTTACTCTGATGTCTGTATTAATATTGAGGGATTTCTAAGTAGTAACATCAGTATGTGTCAGCAGGGCCAGCTGTTGGGGTGTGCACGCTGTGCGGTCACGCAGGGTGCCATCACAATAGAGGCGCCCGGCTGACAACACAGCTCACAAGTTGGGTATACCAGCCTATTCAATTTAAACGATTCGCTTGTGGTCCACTGGTGCGCACCAGCAGTAGGTGCAGTCAGATTATATCCTCTCCCTCATGGTTCTGGTGCTCAGTTAGTGAGTCAGAGCACAGGCTCAGAGATTCTCAGACTGCGCTCTGACAACATTGAAAGTCAGAGCCGTGAAGGAGCGGGTATGGCAAAGATCTACTTATTAGCATAACATCAATATCCGTTATAAAACCAGGAATAGGTGGGCACCATTGCACTGATTTGGTGGTGCAATGGTCCACTTGACTGGTTTTGCCTCCCAGGCCTAAGGCTGCCAGCCCTCCCCTGGGGTTAACCCTAGATGGACCTGGCACCCAGACCACTTCATTGAGCTGAAGTGGTCTAGATGCCTGTAGTGGTCCTTTAAAAATCGGATATTTTACAAAATATAGGAAGTAAATGAAATATTCACATTGTAGTAGAATGAAGCCCATGGAATAGCAAAGCTAGGTGGAATGGGCCTTGACAGAGCTAGGAGGCTGGCCTATGGATGAGTGTGTCTGGATTGGTTAGTGGGTAAAAGGGGGAGTGGCTTAGACATATAATAATTCGCCATTTTAAATTTGGGTTCCATTTTAATTTGAAATCTTTACCTGTTAGCTGTTGCTGGCTTCTGGTGGGGATTTTTTCTTCTTTGTTTTTCAGATGGATTCCGTGGCTGAGAGTGATATGACAGCAATCCTGGAGGGTGTGAAGGCAGCGGTCCGACAGCATGGAGCAGCTTGGATGGAGCAGCAGTTGGGGGCAGCACTGAGCGCGGCAGGGCCGTCGACGGCGCCGGCGCGCAGGACAGCGCGCCGGACCAGGCCTCCACAACGCTTAAGCCCTGATGCCGGTGCTGGCGCGGTTAGGAGCCGCAGCCCGTCAGCAGGCATGACAGGGACCTGCACCAGGAGAAGTGGCGGCCGGGCTAGGATTCGCGGAGGTGGCGGCCCGGGGGCGACCACACACCACGGCCGTCAGGCAGAGTCTGAGGTGTGCGGTCAGGAGAAGATGGCGCCGCGCCGCCCGGCGGCGGTGAGGAGCGCAGTATCAGCAGAGGCAGCAGACCTGTTACAAGCAGCAGGCTCTGCTAGGAGCACGGAGCAGGCAGCTGGACGGAGTAACCGCGGTGAGTCGTCCCCTGGGGCAGTTAGGGCAAAAAGGGGGCAGAAACAGGGGTTGGTAAATGAGGCCCTTGCAACCCAGTCAGGTTCCGCTGAGGATGGGGCAGCCAGCAGGGGCTTGGACAGCAGGGGACAGTCGGCACCTACAGCCTATTCCAGGGTAGGTAGGGAAGCGCCAAGAATACACAACAGGTTGCAGGCTAGGGCCAGGCCGCAAGCGCCCCTCCCCGCAGCGCAGCAGTCACGGGCAACGGGCCAGAACAAGGATCATAGGGCGCTGGTGACAGGCGGTGGGGTCACAGCAGGCAGTGGCATGGCCCCCTCCCGGCCTGGTGCAGGGGTGGGGCGCTGTAGGCCAACGGATCAGCGGGCGGGCAGGGATTGCCGCGCTCAGGAGAGGACAGATAGCCCCACAGAGCGGCGCAGAGACAGTGGGGGGGACAGGAGAGCTAGCCATCGCTCCAGGAGTGAACGGCGGAGCAGCAGCGCAGTAGCAGCGGGGAGTCTGCGGATGGTCGTTGCCGTGGCTCACCTGTTCGGGGAGCAGTCTCGCGGGAGAGTGCCTCCAGGTCAATGAGCGGGGGCTCTCCCGACAGGCGGAGCAGAAGTTTTTCCGGGGATAGATATGGCCGTAAGGGCCAGCATGCCAGGAGTAGCAGTCCACGTAGAGGCCCAATGGGTGAGGTCAGGGAGGATTTGGGTTCTGATGACGGCCTCCCCAGTTTTTCTTCTTTCGTTCGCAGGCCATTGGATGTCGGGTCAGCAGGCCGCAGGAGGCCTCAGGACAGCAGGGATTTTACAGCAGCCTCGCGGGAACATCTCACGGCGGAGTTCGGGATGCAGCCCCAGGATCAGCGACACCAAGGGGTTTGGTCGGTGAGTCTCACAGTACACCACACTCTGGAGATTTGTTAGAGGGTCTGAAAACATTTCTTGCATCATGGAGTCCAGGTTTGGATAAGGGGGCTTCGTTTAGCAAGGCGTGGTTGCCGGGGTCGTCGGGTTTGGGGTCAGGAGAGAAACCAGTCTCCGAACGGGCCGGGAGCAGTGCAGGTGAGCTGGTAGCAGCCTCAGCGGGGTCAGCAGCCACAGAAGTGGCGGCTGAGAGGGATATACTAATGGGGGAGATTCCAGATGCAGCAAGGCAAAACGTGCATGTGTCGTTTGCGGGGCCGTTGGGGTGTCACCTAAAATTAGAGGTTAAGGAAAGGTTATGGAAAGGGGAATTTGTGGAGATCTTCTCCCTTCTCCCCTTGGAGGAATACCTAGACTTGAAGGAAGAAGACAAAAAGGATCCCAAGAAAGAGGAGGAAGAAAAGCGGCGTCGTTATAGGAAAATCCCGCAAACTTTCGGGAACTGGCTGCGGGCCTTTTGCATACTGGCGAGTGTACTGGGGGAAAAGGCCCCAGAGAAATGCTCGCAATTCTCGACGGGGTGTGGGAGGCTTACCGCACATACGGGGGCCTAGCATGGTGGCGGTACGATGAACAGTTCCGTCAGAGGCTTTCGGCTAAGCCGGGAATGAGGTGGGACCAGATGGACCTGCCATTGTGGATGAAGCTAATGATGGCTCAAAAGGCGGCACCCTTTCAAGGGGGGGCTGGCGTCGGTTCCTCTTCCACCTCGTCGGCTGCGCAAAGGAAGGGATGTTGCTGGCTCTATAATGAGGGCCAATGTAAGTGGGGCTCCGCATGCCGCTTTAGGCATGAATGCTCTGGATGCGGTGGGGGGGGACATGGTTACAACCGGTGTTTTAAGAAGGGCAAGCCCACTACAACAGGCGCGGCCGGAGGCGCTGCAGCACCATCCGCTGCCTCTGGGGCGGTCTCCGGTGAGGGTAGACGCGATGCTCCCTTGGCTAAACAGCTACGGTAAGCGGGAGGATGCCCGTCTATTGTTTGAGGGATTTACTAGGGGTTTCATCATTCCCTTCAGGGATCGGGTTGTGGTTCCCCGTTTCCGTAATTTGCGCTCAGTGGGCGAACATCATGATGTGGTATGTGGTAAATTGCTTCAGGAGGTTCGCCTGGGGCGGATGGCGGGACCGTTTAGGGAACCACCGCTGCCGGATCTTACGGTTTCCCCTTTAGGCGTAGTGCCAAAGAAGGAGGCGGGAAAATTTCACCTTATCCACCATTTGTCATACCCGAAGGGGTCATCAGTCAATGATGACATTGACGGGGATCTCTGTTCGGTTTCCTATGCATCATTCGACCAAGCGGTCGAGCTGGTAAAGGAAGCAGGACAGGGAGCGTTGTTGGCTAAGACGGATATAGAAGTGGCTTTCCGCCTTTTGCCCATTCACCCAAAGTGTCACCACTTATTAGGTTGTTGTCTTGATGGAAACTATTTTGTGGATCTGTGTTTGCCCATGGGATGCTCCATTTCATGTGCGTACTTTGAGAAATTTAGCACGTTCATGGAATGGGTAGTGAGGGAGGAAGCGGGCACCAAGTTTGTGGTCCATTACCTGGACGATTTCTTGTGTGTCGGGCCGGCTGGCTCTGACGCTTGCCGCTTTAGGCTACGGTGTCTCGAATGGGTCAGTCAGGTATTTGGGGTACCTCTGGCTCGCGACAAAACCGTGGGGCCTACTACATGCCTGAGTTTTTTGGGGCTTGAAATAGATACGGTCACGGGGGAATGCAGATTACCACAAGATAAGTTGGAGTCTCTCCGCGATGCCGTTTCAGAGTTGCGTAGGGCAAAGAAGGCGACACTGCGGGCTATACAGTCTTTGCTGGGGCGGTTGAATTTTGCATGTCGCATTATCCCGGTAGGAAGGGTATTCAACCGGTTCCTCGCCAAAGCCACGGCGGGTGTGCGGTCACCTCATCATTTTATCAGGGTCAACGCTCCGATGAAGGAGGATTTGGGTGTGTGGGAGGCCTTCCTGAGGGATTTCAATGGGCGAGTCCTTTTTAGGGAGCAGTGTATCGAATCATCCGAGTTAGAGCTTTTTACCGATGCGTCAGGGAGCGTAGGCTTCGGGGCTTACTTTGCGGGTCATTGGTGTGCCGAAAGATGGCCCGAACATTGGGCGGTCAGCCCACAGATTCGGAACTTGGCTTTTCTCGAATTGTTCCCATTAGTGGTAGCGCTCTCCTTGTGGGGCCAGGCCCTACGTGATAGGAGAGTGGTTTTCTTTACGGACAATGGGGCTGTCGTGGAGGCTGTGAACAATCTTTCGGCGTCGTCGGTCCCAGTAGTGCGGCTGCTTCGCCAGTTTGTTTTGTATTGCATGCAGTTGAATATTGTTTTTCGTGCACGTCATGTTCCTGGATTCTTGAACGTAATTGCTGATGCACTTTCTCGCTTTCAGTGGGAAAAATTTCGGGTGGAGGCTCCGAACGCACAAAGGGAGGGTCTGCCATGTCCGGATCACATGTGGCGTCTCGGGACCTCCTGCTTGGAAGACTGATAATGGATTCGTTGGCTCCGGGCACGTTGGCGGCGTATAGTAAAGTATGGGAAAGGTGGGACGAAGCATTAGGCTGTACGGGGGACATGGTATCCGCAAAGGTACGTCTCGATACGCTATTATGGTTTCTTTGCAGGCTGTTCGCAGCGGGGGCTTCTCCGGCAGTGGTCGGCCGGAACCTGGCAGCATTGGCGTTCCTCTTCAAGCTTCGTGGGTGGGAAGATTCGACAAAATCCTTTATGGTGCGGCAGGCAGTGAAGGGTTACCGCAAAGGGAAGTTATCACCTGACACTAGGAGGCCGGTGTCTTTTAGGTTGCTTCAACAACTATTGGGTACCCTGCCGGGTTTATGTTTCTCTTTGTTCGAGGTCTTGCTATTTAAGGTGGCGTTTGTGTGGGCGTTTTTCGGGGCTTTTCGGGTGAGTGAGATTGTAAGTAGCAACAGGCTTAGACAAGGTGGTCTCCAGTTTGCGGACGTGGACGTAGGGGTGGAACAGGTAGCTATTCGACTACGGCGGGCAGTGCTCGGCGATATGGGGAGCTCCGTCCGAAGGGGCAGGGTTTGTTTTTTCGCCATGCGGACGGCTCGGCGTTGTCGAAATTCCAGTTCAACAGGGTCTTTAAGTTGGGCTTGGAATGCCTGGGCCTGGATCCCACGCAATTTGGCACCCACTCCTTCAGGATCGGGGCTGCCACAGAGGCGGTGAGGTTAGGCCTAGGGGATGAGTTAGTTAAAAAGATTGGGAGATGGGAATCGATCAGGTTCCGTTCCTATGTCCGGCCTGATCTTTTAATGTAAACAAATTTATGTTATGGGGTACAATTACGGTGGTCCTGTGGTTATGAGTTATTTCTTTTATTTCAGGTGGAGTTGCATGGATAGTAGGCCATTCATATGTCTACTGGGCAGAACGGAGAGCTGCAGTTCGGAGAGAAGGCACGCAGCTCGGCTTTCCTTCTGATGTGTTACGGTTGTTCTGGTTTGGTTTTCGGGGTTTCGGTTGGAGAGATACGTGTTTGGAGTTATTTCGGAAGATAGGGCAAGGGGAAGTCCCCGATTTCATATTGTTCCACACAGGGGGGAATGATTTTGGTCTGGTGCCGCAAAGGGAATTAGTTCGTGGGATAAAGAGGGACGTGGATAAGTTGAGGTCCTTGCTTCCCGGGGTGGTTATTGTTTGGTCGGAAACGGTACCGCGTTTCCGGTGGCGTCATGCGCGGGATTTCGCAGCTATGGCGAGATATAGACGCAAGTTCAACAAGTTGTTGGCAACTTTTATTAAAAGGTCTGGGGGGTAGTAGTGAGGCACAGGGAACTAGAGGATATGTTACCAGGATACTTCAGGCATGATGGAGTTCATTTATCGGAGGTGGGTTTGGATTTCCTTAACTTAGGCTTTCAGGACGGTCTTAGACAGGCCCTGTTTATTCGGGGTGGGGGCGCACAGGAGGCTTGAGGTGGTCAAGCTCTGTGCTGTGGCGGGGGATGGATTAGGTTAATTGGGGGTAGGTCGGTTTTTGGTAAGTGGGATAGGTCAGGAGGAATACTTACCTTTAGATTTGGTGGTAGGTTCGAGCTCGGCGGTAGCTACGAACCTGGGGGTGTAGGGGTGTCTCGGTATGCCCCTACACTGGAAATGGATGCCCTTGGTGGCTGGGATAATGGTGTAGGGGTGTCTTGGTATGCCCCTACAGTGGAAAGGGATGCCCTTGGTGGCTATGATAATGGCGTAGGGGTGTCTTGGTATGCCCCTACAATTGGAAATGGAGGCCCTGGGTGGCTATGTTAAGGTTTATGGTATTTATGCTATGTTATACTGTTAGTTGGATGTATTCTGTAAATATGTTGGAGGTCATTGTCTGGGTAGTTAGTTATGTTAATTGGGGGGATGTCTTTTCAAGCGTTGTTGACAATGACCTTTTAAATTTATATTTTATTATTTATATATATTTAATAAAGCCGTGGAATATTTTGCCAATTCATTCATGTGTCTGTGATTATTAAAGGTTATAATTGGTTTATAACAGGAATAGGCCAAAAAGACGACTATGCGCATGTCATAGGTCATTATATTTGCTTCTCTAGAGCTGCAATCAGTTCAGTGGGCGTAGACGCTTTGGTTTCTTATCTGATACCAATTGCCCAACAGCTGACAGAGTTGTGGACATTGTTAAATGGTTATTTTAATAAAAGCTGTTGCCGTTGCCCTTGTCCACTATAAGAATGTGTCATATGTGTTATTGAGGGGCAACGGTGGGGATGGTATGAGTCAGCAGTCGAGTCATTAACAGGACTGTACAAAGGACAGAACGATGTATGATTGTCATTTCGGTGTCAAGACAGATTAATTCTGCTTTTTTTACTGGAAAAATTTAAACTTGCCTTTTTTGATTAACACCAGTAAAAAGGATGTACGTAAAGTTGGCTTTAATGGATTGAGTCTTAATCACCATTATTTACTATCTTACCTTCTGTAGGATCTGTCAGTAGCATTAATGTTCTCACAATGGATTTCTTAGGAGTCTCTACAATGTTCTGAGAGAGGTCTCTCTCACTGCTTGCCTCTCTCCCTTCACTTCTTTTTCTTTCCCTATCTCTCTAACGTTTTTCATACTTATTTAATTCACCATAACTTTGTGCACTGGAAAAATGTGAGAATTGTTTATCCGGCATATTTAATCATATGACAATATTAGTCATGCAGTCTGCACATGTACAATCAAAGCCATCATTTTTATTAATTCAGGTACAGTAAATCTTCCTGTACTGCAGAGAATTATTTTGTTTTTTTGCTAGGGTGAGTTTGGTACGGGTGCAGGTTATTCAAAAGGGAAAACATTTTTTTTTTAGTTTACTCTTTTTCAGTAAGTTTAAAGTTCTTCCACTTTCCTTGAGAACAGTAAATTATTCTGCAGACATTTTCTTTCCGAGTTATTTGGGCGATGTTTTCCCGGTCTTCCTCTGTACATAAATAATCAGGCAGATAAAATGATTCTGTATTATGGACAGGGAAAAGCAATTTAACACTGGTCCTCTTTAGACTTTGCAGAGTAAATGTTACTCTCTGCGGGGCTGCGGCAACAGCTCGAGAAAATCAATTCAGTAGGTTACACCGAGCTAAGCACACCTGCCAAACTCCAATGTCATGCTGTACTGTCTAATCCAACTTTTTAGTGTTCACATTCAGCTGGGATTTAAACAGGTTGGGTGTGGAGCGTATTAACCATTTGAGGGTCATTAAAAGAGCGGAACAGGATGAAACACGCCTATCAGGTAGGCCATAGAAAGTTCGAGGCGATGAACCAGTCAGCCTTTTACTTTTTCATGAGTTATACGGTAACTCATATTTGGCAATACAGTTCGGGATAATGTCATTGGTGTGACCTCTGTAGTGTGCTCCCTGATCCTCTGTTTTGGGATATATTATTGTCCTTGTGCTGTCACTTCTGGTGTATTTGCACAAGTCACTTGCACAAAAAAAAAAATCAGCAACTTTGTATACAATACAAATCGTCACGTTGCCTTTGACGCCATGCCGTGTGCCTAGGACGACAAAGAAGCAGTAGGGAATGTGGTACCATGAAAGGAATGCCCAAACTCACACACAGTCTCATGGCAGAATGAAGGAGGCTTAACATGGCATCATGAGAAGTAGACATGTGCAGCTCGTTTCGTTTCTGTGGCAAACCTAGCCACTTGGACTATAACTAGAGACTATGCCTTTAAGGGTTGCCTATAGGTCTGGGGAGATATGCGCTTTACTCTTCTATGTATACTGAATGTATTCTCTACATTGCCTGTAATTGCTGTTTCCGCCGAATGCAAATGGCGGTTTTGTATGGGGATTTTCTTTCGTTTCACGAACGGCAATTTAGAGAGCCGTTCGTGAACCGAACGCGATACCCCCTAATAGCCCACACACTTAGAGGCGTTTGGCGCTAGTTAACCGATTGCAACATTGTTGCAATCGGTTATTAGAGGCTCTCCTGGGTGGCCGTCGTTCGACTACCGACCATGCGGCGGTCGGCCATCTTGGATCCTTTGTTCCTCAGCGGGGCCGGGTCGTCGAACGCATAGTACTACCAATAGCTATTCGACGGCACGAACACCGCTGAGCCTCCAGGACGTTCGGGAGTTTCAGGATCGTGTTCACTAAAAGCAATCGGTCCTTTTCGTATGTTTTAAAAGAAATGTGTTTTTCGTGCGGCGTTCGGTTATTTTAGCTGGGATCTGAGCGGTAATCTCACGAATGATGCGCTCAGACCCCAGCTATCTACCGAACGTCCATTCGTGTAAATCCACCGTGTATTTAACAAGTTATGTATTTTTGTTTAAATTGTCGGTTCTGCTGCACGAGGGGATAATCCCCTTAACGGTGCATTCTGGGAGGATGATCCCTCTCGTGCAGCGGTGCCTGATGGGAGAAATATGTTGTCATGTAAGTCCCCCATGTAGTCCCCTCTGGGAGTGCCCCTGGGAAGGGACTCAGGAAACCCCTTGCATGGGGACTTGTATAAATTGTCCAGCCGATTAAAAGGATTTCAGTTGACTCTCAAAACTGTGTCTCGTCCGGTTATTGGGAGGTTGGGGATATTGCCTTGTTGTTTCAGCGCTTGACTGTGGTTTCGTTTCTGAACCAGCGGAATTCGTGGATTTATTATTGGCGTTTCGCTACAGTTTCAAATTAAATTTCGTTACGAATTGCCAAAGTGCCAAATTTCGGAAGTGCCGAAGTGCTTCGGATTTCTGAAAAGTGGTAAAACAGGAGGGGGGGGGAAATTAAGGGAATGATGACAGGAATCTAACCCAAACCCTACCCCTACCCCTAATAGGATTAGGGGTAGGGTTAATGGTAGGGTTAGAGAATTGCCAATGTGCCGAATTGTTGTATTCCCGAAGTCCTGAAATTCAGAAGTGCCAAGTCCCAAATTTTGGAAGTTCCTAACCGAAGTGCCGAATTTCCAAAGTCCCGAATTGCCGAAGTCCTGAAATTCGGAAGTGCCTAACAACATTTTTTGCCAATGCACATCCCTAATGAGAAATCGAGTGTGCTGTACACTTCCACCAACTGTTCTTTTTTGTCCTAGCAACTGCTTCAAAAAGGTTTAGGGATGTGTGACATGGGATTTGGCCCTATCGGAAAAATGTCTGTTTCCCTAGAAGAAGATGTGTTCTGTCTATAACGCCATATTCCAACATTCTGCTACAGTAAGCTGAACGAGGACAAGGAGATAGAACGTTGAAAGAGTAATAGATGATAAGTATTTACGGTGATTATTGGAAAAGAATAACCATGCACACAAATTACACAGAGAATGGGCAAATCCCCTCTGGCCCACTCCCGTGGACACCCCAGGAAGGGTTTGTATATATTCCCAACACTGGTCATATTTTTTCATATTTTATTCACAGATATGCTGATGGATTGAACTATACTATTAATAATATCCCAGACAATGATATATCATGTCCAATGATCATTCACATTCTCTGGGAATTCCTTCACAGTTGAAAAAGTTTCCATATACTATAAGGAACTATGTTCTTGGCACAGATTTGAATTAGTGATTTGAATTCGTACCTTTGCCCCGTTGAACGAGAAAGTTTACAGATACTTAACAAATAATATCACGGGATGAGCGCTGATTAATCTGTGCAAATATTACAGCCACACGGAGCCTTGTTATCAAGCCGTTCTGCCAAGTCACAGAAAGGAAAGGTGTGTGAATTACTCAAGAGCTTACACTTGTTGATGGGGTGGATGCTGTGTTTGCTCAAATCACCTGATCAATTCAATACAAATTCTCATTTTTTCCAGCTAGACCACAGAAAATGTCCATTCTCTCACAGCAGATAAAAGAAAGGTTTGCAAGTTGCTTTCAACACATGGTAAATCTACTTGAAGTTTAATGTAAATATTTAAAGTATATTTAGAGATAAACACTTCCCATACATCGATGATCTCCTGGATTGTGACATAGCGGGAATTCATTCTACGTACAAATACTTAGCTGTAGAACACAACAAATAACGCAATCTTCCTTGTTTTCACTACAGTAGCATTATTGGTCATTTGTACATGACTGCTGACCCATATCCATCCCCCCCGTTGCCCCAATAACACACTGGACTCCTTTTAAAGTGGATAAGGGCAACGGCCATAGCTTTATTTAAACATAGTTGTGGCAAACCTAGCCACTTGGACATTATTTCTGTACTGTCTCTTTAAGGGTTGCCGGTATGGGGTTCATGTTATGTGTTCCAGCGTGTAATGTAATGTAATGTTAAGGCTGTATTTCTTACCTGGGTTATCTGCCGAAAGCAGGTAGCTGATTCCCTTTCGTTTCACGAACGGCACCTTTGCGGGCCGTTCGGTAACCGAACAAAACACCAGTTAATAGCCCACACACTTAGAGGCGTGTGGCGCCTATTAACCGATTGCAACAGTGTTGCAATCGGTAATTAGAGGCTCTCCAAGGTGGCCGTCGTTCGAATACCGACCATGCGGCGGTCGGCCATCTTGGATCCTTTGTTCCCTCAGCGGTGTTTGGTCGTCGAGCGCATGGTACTAAAAATGGCTACTTGACGGCACGAACACCGCTGAGCTTCCAGGCCGTTTGGGAGGTCCGGGACATTCGGTATTTTGTTCCCTTATATACAATCAGTATTTTAAAACTATGTTTTGGTGAATGTGTTTTTCGTACGGCGTTCGGTTGTTTTAGCTGGGATCTGAGCGGTAATCTCACGAATGATGCGCTCAGACCCCAGCTATCCACCGAACGTCCATTCGTTTAAATGGACCAGATATTCATGAAGTTATGGAATTTAATGCGAATTGTAAGTTCTGCTGCACGGAGGGATAATCCACTTAACGGTACATTCCTGTGGGAGGATCCATCTCGTGCAGCAGTGCCTGATGGGAGAAATGCCCTGTATTGTAAGTCCCCCATGTAGTCCCCTCTGGGAAGGCCCCTGGGAGGGGACTCAGGAAACGCCTTGCATGGGGACTTGTATAAATTGTGGAGCTGAATTAAAAGACCTCAGTTGACTCCCAGCCTATGTGTCGTCTAGTTCTTGGGAAGGAAGGGTTACTGCAGTGCTGTTTGGATTATTGTATGCTGATTCCCTGGATTATCCTTTGTTGTTCCTGTTACCCAGCGGAGATATCGTGGATTATACTGCCTTTCCGCTACAATTGGTGGCAAGTGACGGGATTGAATCTACACAGCAAAGCAACGTTCGGCAGAATTTAAAGCGAATCAAGGAGCAACAATTCGGGAAATTAGCTCATTCGAATAAACCCCACGAACAGCCGGTGAATGGGAACAAATTACGCCCTGCTAAAATGGAGCACATTAAAGGAGCTGCTGGAAGCAAGAGGAGCAATCGCCAGTAACAAGGCAAAGGATGTCCTAATTACAGAGCTCATGGAAGGAGACAGAGCCGCAGCTGCTGCAGCTGCTGCAGCACCTCAAATGGAGGGAGAAACCCACGAATTTACAGCCGAATTCAGAGCACGAATGGCTTTATTCCCTGAACCCCCATCTGCAGAGATGGTTGACAGGCTCTTCCGTGATGTACAGGAGTACATCATGTCTAGGAGGACGCAAGGGAATCAGCAGGTCGGCGAAAGAGCCGCCACGCCAGTCAATATTTTCCCAGGGAAAACCAAAATCCCATATCAAGCCTTTAAAAGCTATGTGGAGGCTGACGGTGGCGTTGACGACTACTTACAGGACTTTGAGAGACTGTATTTGCTGCATGAGATTAACGATGCAGACCGAGTACCCCTACCAGCAGGGAGATTATCTGGGCGAGCCGCCGAAGCATACCGGGCAGTGCCAGACGAGAATAGTAGAGACTACAATAAGGTGAAACGGGCCATTCTAGCCCGGTATGCAATCACCTCTGAGGCGTACCGTAGGAAGTTCCGGGACATTAAAAAACCCACTAAGGACACTCATGTGGAATGGGCACACCAGCTGCAGCGAGCTGCAAAGGGGTGGCTGGAGGCCGCCCAAGTTAATACATTGGAGGGTCTGTTTCAGCTGATGGTACTGGAGCAATTCTTCAATGGCATCCCTGCATATCTACAAAATTGGATCCGGGACAGAAAGCCACACACCCTGCAGGAAGCGGCTAACATGGCAGACGAGTTCCAAGACAACAGGAGAGATCAACCCGCACCAACCAGAGCCGTCATCCCCCCTGCAACAACCAGCACCCCAGGGGGCCCCACAACTAACCAGCGACCAGGGGTAAGCCAGAATCCCTACCCCCCCAGGTATTCAGCACGCCCACCAATTCGGTGCCATACCTGCAACCAACAGGGGCACATTCAGAGAGACTGCCCACAGAATAGGCCCAGACCCAGCTGGAATAATGCAGCGCCAAGCAACCGTGCAGCAGTACACTGTCTACAGGCCCTACACAAGGTGAACCCCATCCAGGCCGCCTCCGATAATTGCCAAGGGCACCGCCAGGAAGTACATATGGAGGAGAGAAAAGTACAAGGACTTCGTGACTCTGGGGCCACCTTAACTCTAGTCCGAAGTCACTTGGTACCAAAGCCCAAGCTCACGGGGGACTGTGTGGCTGTACGGGTGGCCGGGGGAGCCATTTACAAAGTACCGACGGCCAAGGTACACCTGAATTGGGGAGCGGGGCACAGGAATGTATAAGTGGGGATGATGCAAGACTTGCCAGCGGATGTGATTTTGGGCAACGACTTGGGGGAGCTGACTTCAGCTTTTGTTCCCCAACCCACAATACAAGAAGCCTATCCGGTTGTGACCCGACAACAGGCCCGCACCACAGCAACATCCGATCACTCTGAGGCTCAGACGCTTCTATGTTTGGATTGGGAGCAGTACTGAGCCAAGTTGGACCAGATGGCGGCGAGCACCCCGTAGCTTATCTAAGCCGAACACTTTTACCCAGGGAAGTAAGCTACGCCGCCATTGGAAAAGAGTGCCTGGCTGTGGTGTGGGCCCTCAAAAAGTTGCAACCCTACTTATACGGACAACCCTTTACATTACTCAAATCGGTAATTAGAGGCTCTCCAAGGTGGCCGTCGTTCGAATACCGACCATGCGGCGGTCGGCCATCTTGGATCCTTTGTTCCCTCAGCGGTGTTTGGTCGTCGAGCGCATGGTACTAAAAACGGCTACTCGACGGCACGAACACCGCTGAGCTTCCAGGCCGTTCGGGAGGTCCGGGACATTCGGTATTTTGTTCCCTTATATACAATCAGTATTTTAAAACTATGTTTTGGTGAATGTGTTTTTCGTACGGCGTTCGGTTGTTTTAGCTGGGATCTGAGCGGTAATCTCACGAATGATGCGCTCAGACCCCAGCTATCCACCGAACGTCCATTCGTTTAAATGAACCAGATATTCATGAAGTTATGGAATTTAATGCGAATTGTAAGTTCTGCTGCACGGAGGGATAATCCACTTAACGGTACATTCCTGTGGGAGGATCCCTCTCGTGCAGCAGTGCCTGATGGGAGAAATGCCCTGTATTGTAAGTCTCCCATGTAGTCCCCTCTGGGAATGCCCCTGGGAGGGGACTCAGGAAACCCCTTGCATGGGGACTTGTATAAATTGTGGAGCTGAATTAAAAGACCTCAGTTGACTCCCAGCCTATGTGTCGTCTAGTTCTTGGGAAGGAAGGGTTACTTCAGTGCTGTTTGGATTATTGTATGCTGATTCCCTGGATTATCCTTTGTTGTTCCTGTTACCCAGCGGAGATATCGTGGATTATACTGCCTCTCCGCTACAATAGTAAACTCTTGATTCCTGTCAGCTGTTGGGTGAGGGCCCAACAGACAGTTCTCCATACTTAATCTCCAAGAGCCCAACACAGCCGTCACTAGCCATCAGCCTTGCCCCGGCTGTAGTCTCCCCAAGGTGACCTTTCGTCATACTCCTTCCTTTTGATTCCGCTGTCCAGGGAAAACCGCCAGCTGTGACAATAAGAAAACAAAAAGAGAAACCACACAAAACACCACCACAAAACAACTGGGGAGGGAGGGTGGGAAATTCAGTCAGGGGCTTTGAACCACTCCTGCTGACTGGTACTTCTCCCCTGCTCTCCCATTTTAACTCCTTCGCCATTTGCAACATTGTTACTTCCTAACTCCAGCCCACCATCCTGGGCAGCAGTCAAGTTCTCCCTTCCCTATTTGTCCAGGGGGATACTTTATTACCGTATATACTCAAGTATAAGTCGACCCGAATATAAGCCGAGGCACCTAATTTTACCACAATAAACTGGGAAAATTGACTCGAGTATAAGCCTAGGGTGGGAAATTTCTAAATAAAATTAGATCACAATAAAATTACATTAATTGAATATTTATTTACAGTGTGTGTACATAATGAATGCAGAGTGTGTGTGTGTATATAATGCAGTGTGTTTGTATGAATGCAGAGTGTGTTTGTACGAATGCAGTGTGTGTGTGTATATAAAGCAGAGTGTGTTTGTATGAATGCAGTGTGTGTGTGTATATAATGCAGAGTGTGTTTGTATGAATGCAGTGTGTTTGTATGAATGCAGTGTGTGTGTGGGTGTGTGCATGCAGTGTCTGTATATAATTTAGTGTGTATGTATATAATGAATGCAGTGTGTGTGTATATAATGCAGAGTGTGTTTGTATGAATGTAGTGTGTGTGTGTATATGATGCAGAGTGTGTGTGTGTGTATGCAGTGTCTGTATATAATGTAGTGTGTGTATATAATGAATGCAGTGTGTGTGTATATAATGCAGTGTGTGTGTGTGTGTGTGTGTGTGTGTGTTTGTGTAGTGTGTGATTTGCATACACTGGGTGGGGGGAGGGCATTATTTATTATTTTAATATTTTTATTATTTTAATACTTGCTTTATTTTAATTTTTAATATTTATGTTTAATTTTATTTTTATGTCCCCCCTCTCTGTTTGTTGCCTGGCCAGGGAGGGGGGCTATGTAAATCCCTGGTGGTCCAGTGGTGTGTACTATGCCGGGGGGGGGCGGGAGCAAGCTGTTACTTACCTTTACAGCAGTCCGGTCATCTCCGTTCACCTCCCCCGTTCAGTTCCCTGTGTAAATCTTGCGGTCTGCGTGCCGCGCAGAGCGTTGCGACGGTAACCCGTGGCAACGCTCTGACGGCCGTGGGTCTCGTGAGATTTACACAGGGAGCTGAACATGGGAGGTGAACGGAGATGACCGGAGCTGCTGTAAAGGTAAGTAACAGCTTGTTCCGGCCCCCAACAGGACCGCTGGGCTTGTAATAAGTTGCCATAATACAGACACTGACTCGAGTATAAGATGAGTCAGGCTTTTTCAGCACAAAAAATGTGCCGAAAAACTTGGCTTATACTCGAGTATATACGGTACTTCCCACGGTAGCATTAGCAGCAGTTTTAGTATACACTAGTAGTATTTTATTTTGTACGGCAGTAATATTTTTATTCAGTGATAGTATTGTATTTTTAAAAAGCAATAACATATTTTTTTAATACCAATACCATTTTGTGTACCATGGTAGTATTTTTTTGTCCACGAGTAACGTTTTGACACAGTGGTACTATTTACTTTTTCCCCAGCAGGTAAATATTTATTGAATGCCAGTAACGTTGTGCATACAGTAGTAGTATTATTTGTACAGCAGTAAAAATTTTATTCACTAAAGTGAGAATTGCCAGGATTCAAAGAGAATATCAAAATGTAGAATAAAATGGCAGAACTGTAAAAATGAGTCAAGTTACCTCTGTTTTCAGTTCTGCTACTTTGTCTACATATTTTAAGATGGACAGGAAGTGGGACCCTCTACTGGGTGCTGTCTTGAGGGAGGGAGCTTGAGGTGGACCACCCGGGGGCGATGTTAACCATAGAGGTCCTGGTGGCTGATTGGGTGGCCTTGATTGGATTCCTTGTCTGGGGCGATGGATACGAAGGCTGCGGGGATGGGAGCTTTGGAGTCATGCACAGCATTATTATTCTCCCTCCCCTTTATTTACCACCAACCCTACCTTTTTTTTCTATCCCTTCTTCCCTTACATCCTTTCTCCCTATCTCCTTTCTTAATATTATTCTTGTTTTTTCTCTTCCTCTAATTCTTGCCTTTGGTGCTGTTGAGTCAGAAGAGAAGGTCACGGGTGGTAGTGGAATTATGAGTTGAGGTCCCAGAATTGCGTTAGACACATGGTGACAGCGATACTTTGTTGATCAATATTTCCTCATCGGCTACATTCTATGGATTAAAGGACCACTATAGTGCCAGGAAAACAAACTCGTTTTCCTGTCACTATAGTGCCCTGAGGGTGCCCCCACCCTGGGGGTTCCCACTCCCGCCGGGCTGAATGGAGAGGAGGGGGATTAAAAACTCCGGCGCTGGGGACTCTCCTACTACTTTGGCTGTCATCGGCTGAATGCGCATGCATTCTATGGACGCTGGCGTCTTCTCACTGTGAAAATCACAGTGAAAAGCGCGGAAGCGCCTCTAGCAGCTGTCAATAAGACAGCCACTAGAGGCTGGATTAACCCATTTGTAAACATAGCAGTTTCTCTGAAACTGCTATGTTTACAGCAGGCAGGGTTAATCTTAGATGGACCTGGCACCCAGACCACTTCATTAAGCTGAAGTGGTCTGGGTGCCTATAGTGGTCCTTTTAAGTCCTTTAAGCTTTTGGACTTAGTTATGATGAAGATGGTAATTTTTTTCCTGCAAAATAAATATCTGTTAAATGAATGCCTTCCATCGTTGGAAGATTCTTGGCGGAAGGAAGAGATAAAATGAGCAGGATAAAGGATCCCGTCAAATTATACCATTTTGACCCCTGCTGTATAGTCCAAAATAGGAAGAAAAAAATAAAATAGAAATATATATATATATATTTATTAAAGAAGAGAAATTGCATCTTTCTTACAATAATATTTGGTGGGTGGGGGCCATAGTGATTTACTGGCCCCTGTCTTACAGAAGAAATTCTTTAGTAAACAAACCCCAAACTGTTGCCCGTTTTTAAATCTCATTACCAGTTATAACAGGAACCGTGCAAAATAAATTAGCAATGAAAATGATACTTGGTGGGTATTATTAATGCAGTCGGACGGCGGGTCAAGATACGTTGCTAATATCAATTTAATGATGCTCGCAGGATGAAAAATGGCAGGGTTTGCAACACACAGATACATTAAAAAGGTGTTAATATGAGTTTAAGTGTCTTGATAGTATTTTTGTGTTATTAGAAAAAGCATGTAATTGGTACTCTTAACTTTTCACCCGTCATCAGTTAAAAAAGAGGGGCTGAATGCCGACGTCGCAGATAAGTAACACAATGGGATAATTATTTTAAAAAAAAATAAAAAAAGAGGTATTTCTTCATGCTTCATTTTGACGGATTAAACTTTAAGAATTTAATTCCAGATTCGGAACACGCAAGCCTTACAGTTTAGTGCGGTGATGGCTACCCTTGGTATAATTAAAAAAAAAAAATAACAATATAAATTTATACAATACAAAATTTTGTGCTCAAATACATGTAATAAAATAAAAGGATGGGACGGATTATTATGAGTGAAAATAACCTGTTAATCCCCCTTCCCCCCCTCAAAAAAACATTACTCAAATATTAGCTAGCTTTTCTGTCTTTTGCTCAAAAATGGTGGAAAGTCACTCAGGTATAAGGATTGGACTATGCGTGCCTTTAAATGACTGTAAATCCACAGCTAACATATTTGGATAGAATATGAAAATAAATCAGGATGTTTTCCTTATAATGAAGAACAAGCTTCTTTGAACAAATAATACAAACAGGGCTATATCCTAAACTTGAATTGATGAGATTTAAAATCCAAAAGATTATCTTTTGGCTAAAATTTCGTTAGCATAAAGTCACAAAGAAAGTCTTTAAGAAAGTAACCATAATCTATGTTGAAAAAGACTCAAGTCCACCAAGTTCAACAATCCATACCTCTGGTTCTGCAGTTGATCCAAAGAGTTGGAGGGTCCACTGGCCAGCAGATCTACACGACTCTAAATAAATTAAACTGCTCGGTTGCTCTTATCTTATTATATAGGGTACGTACAGAAGTTTACATTTTTTTTTAGAGAGTAGGCTAGCACTTACTCCACAATCTGCCCAGATCTCAAACCTCTACAGTTGATCTGGAAAGTCGAATTTTTATTTACATAACCCAAAGAAACAAGAATGGAGAACAAAGCATAACAAAATAGATCTGAAAACAAAATAAAATAAAGCAATAAAAAATATACCTTCTTTTGTATGTAATAATAAGACATTTGCGTTTGAGAGCCATTCTCACTGTCTAAAACTGCCAATATCAAACATGTGCCATGTGTCACAAATGCCATCGTTCACTTGTGTCTTTTCAACGAGGCAAGAGACAAGAAAATGTTAGTATTTGTCTACAATTTCCTTATTAATATTCAAAGCTCAAACACTCAATTCCAGCCTGTTTTGCCTTATTGTGGCCTATTCTCAAAAATTATAGGTGAGGACTAGCTAGAGAACATTTCAAACTAAATGTGGAACAAACGATGATAAACAAGTAAGGTGATTTGGGCGATCTGTCGGGATTGGTTTTTGCTGTCGGATGAAATGAGCTGTTTCACTTACTCATCTGAAAAGGTTTTATCTACAGAGAAATGATAAGGAAGAAATGTTTTTTATTCTTTAACAATGTGGTTTTGGAAAATATCCAGAGCCATCAATGTCATCACGTCTTTCTGATATGAATACAAATAAACGGAATTAATGTCAGCCAAGGAGATGTTATGAGAGATTTAGTGACACGTGACTCCTCCTATTGCGAGATTTGGTATAAATTTAATAGATTTTTATTATATTATTTCTACTCAAAATACATGAAATTGCCCACATACATTATCATCTATGCACTTGCGAGAGTTAATAACTAGCCGAGTTATATCCCATATAGGCAGGGTTAGTAAATAGCTGAGCTATATCCCAGATATACAGAGTTAGTAAAGAGCTATATCTTAGATATACAGGGTTAGTAAATAGCTATATCCCAGATATACAGGGTTAGTAAATAGCTATATCCCAGATACACAGGGTTAGTAAAGAGCTATATCCAGTGGCGTACACATGACCCATGGGGCCCCAGTGTAAAAATTGATCCGTGGCCCCCCCCGCGCGCGGGCCGGGCCACAACACATGGCGGTGGGCACCTGGTTGCAGGGGTTACAGGGCTGCGACCCCTGCGACCGCGGTATGTACGCCAGTGCATGCAGATGCACACACACTTAAAGGACCACTACAGACACCCAGATCACATCAGCTCAATGAAGTTGTCTGGGTGTCAGGTCCCTCTAGTTTTAACCCTGCAGCTGAAAACATAGCAGTTTCAGAGAAACTGCTATGTTTCACTGAGGGTTAATACAGCCTCTAGTGGCTGTCTCACTGACAGCCGCTAGAGGAGCACACTGAACGTCCATAGGAAAGCATTGAGTAATGCTTTCCTATGGGCGGTTTGAATGCGTGCGCGGTCGCATTCGGAGCTGAGAGGCTGAGGGATCCCCAGCGCCAAGCAGTGGCGGATCCAGAGCCTGATCTCGGGAGGGGCACTTGTAGATTATTTAAATAAATAATCCAGGCACAATAACCACTACAGCTCAGTGTAGTAGTTATGGTGTCAGTAGTGCCAGGATTCCACCCCAGAGTAAGTAGTCATACCGTTTAAGAACAGTTTGACAACTTACCTGGGGTCTGCTGGGATATAGGGTATAGGAGCAGTGGTGTGTGTTAAGGGTGAAGTGTGTGAGTGCGGCAGTGTATGTCAGGGACAGTGTTTGTGGGGCAGTGTGTGTATGGGGACAGTGTTTGTGGGGCAGTGTGTGTATGGGGACAGTGTTTGTGGGGCAGTGTGTGTGTATGGGGGCAGTGTGTGTATTGGGACAGTGTTTGTGGGCCAGTGTGTGTATGGAGGGCAGTGTGTGTATGGGGATAGTGTTTGTGGAGCAGTGTGTGTATGGGGGGCAGTGTGTGTATGGGGACAGTGTGTGTATGGGTGTTTGTGGGTGTGCAGTGTGTGTATGGGGACAGTGTTTGTGGGGCAGTGTGTGTATGGGGACAGTGTTTGTGGGGCAGTGTGTGTATGGGGGGCAGTGTTTGTGGGGCAGTGTGTGTTTGGGGGACAGTGTGTGTATGGGGGGCAGTGTTTGTGGGGCAGTGTGTGTATGGGGACAGTGTTTGTGGGGCAGTGTGTGTATGGGGA
>OW240917.1:249343981-249462000 GCA_933207985.1 Pelobates cultripes | reverse complement strand
GTATCCCAGATATACAGGGTTAGTAAATAGCTGTATCCCAGTTATACAGGGTTAGTAAATAGCTGTACCCCAGATATACAGGGTTAATAAATAGCTATATCCCAGATATACAGGGTTAGTAAATAGCTATATCCCAGATATACAGTGTTAGTAAATAGCTGTATCCCAGATATATAGGGTTAGTAAAGAGCTGTGTCCAGATATACAGGGTTAGTAAAGAGCTATATCCCAGATATACAGGGTTAGTAAAGAGCTGTATCCCAGATATACAGGGTTAGTAAATAGCTATATCCCAGATATACAGGGTTAGTAAATAGCCGTATCCCGGATATACAGGGTTAGTAAATAGCCGTATCCCGGATATACAGGGTTAGTAAATAGCCGTATCCCAGATATACAGGGTTAGTAAAGAGCTATATCCCAGATATACAGGGTTAGTAAATAGCCGTATCCCAGATATACAGGGTTAGTAAAGAGCTGTATCCCAGATATACAGGGTTAGTAAATAGCCGTATCCCAGATATACAGGGTTAGTAAAGAGCTATATCCCAGATATACAGGGCTGGTAAATAGCTGTATCCCAGATATACAGGGCTAGTAAATAGCCGTATCCCAGATATACAGGGTTAGTAAATAGCCGTATCCCAGATATACAGGGTTAGTAAATAGCCGTATCCCAGATATACAGGGTTAGTAAATAGCCGTATCCCAGATATACAGAGTTAGTAAATAGCCGTATCCCAGATATACAGGGTTAGTAAATAGCCGTATCCCAGATATACAGGGTTAGTAAATAGCCGTATCCCAGATATACAGGGTTCGAATAGTTTTTGCCAAAGCCAACACCTCATGCTTTCATTAAGGAATTCCTGTTTATGTGTCTATTTACCACGCACACCTGGATGTAAATGTAACTTTCATTCAATGTTAGTCTTTTAGGGACAGAAACCAAAACGATCAATAACCACAACTAAGAAATGAGCAAGATGACTCGTAGGACGGAAATTCAGCCGGGATGGGCAATCCTAAAACCAAAGCACATTTTAATGGAATTACTCTTATTGTAGGAATTTGTGTCTTTGGGTTTGCTTTCCGTAGAACAGGAAATTACATTTCTTCAAGCCAGTCTGTGACATTGTGAAACTGCCTCCTGTAACCTGGCGATCGGGTTTCTAAGCCGTATACTTAGTCTTGGACATTCTGAACTCGAGACATAGCTATATAAATATGCGTCACTCCAATGGTAAGGCACAAGAAAAATGGAATCAAGGTCGGAGACTGAGAATAGAAATAATATTGAAAATAAAAAAGGCAGAAGGGGCTTATTATTAAAGTGAAAATTGTCAAAAATTCAAAATGGTTTTCATATTTTAGACTGTAATAGCTGAATAGGAGGCATGGTTGACTGAGAATTTTTCCAGTTGACTAATTATGGCCTTAATTTAAAATTCTCTTTAGAGTTACTTTGAATTTCTGTTTATGTTCACTTTAGTAAAAAAACTCTGTTAAAGATATCGCGAAAAGAGACATCAGAAGAGCATCAAAGTACTCCCTATTCACGTGTGACTTCTATAACCGATTAGTGATCCTCTGCCAGAAACGAATATAGTTTTCTCTGGGACAGTTTATGCTCCATGTAAAGAGACTTCCTTCCATAAAAGGTTTAACCCACTGGCGTAGCAACTGGGGTCAGGGAGTTTAGTAGTGGAACTGAGAGCTCAGAGGTTCTCAGGGTCTACCATTCCACCTATACTTCTGGTGTCAACGAACATTAGACAAGTTACAAAGTTACATAGTTGTCTAGGTTGAAAAAAGACCAAAGTCCATCAAGTTCAACGCTAGATGAAGTCATAAAGAACACTGATCTCCTGGTCCGATGCTAGGTCACCCAGATTAAGCTGAAGGACTTTTCTAATCCACCTTCAAACTGTGAGCACTGTCACAACCATCTTTTTTTATTTTTATGAAATTATGAAATACTGATTTTGACTGTGTTGGAATTTCACTGACATTCCAACCCATTTAAGAAATATACTAAGACAAAGTAGGGACTACTCCACCTGACTTTCTTAGACTCTGGGCAGGGTCAACCCGACAGCAGTCACCAGTGAAGGCTGCAGGGAATAGACTCTGTCTATAGAGGGTGGGATCTTCCATAGGTCTTAATGCTGTACTCTTGCACATGAGGGAGAGTACAGCGGCGACGTTGACTCCATGCACTGAAGAGCCTGTATCTAAAGAGGACCTACCAAAACAAGATGGCCACGCCCGTGAGGGGGAAGTTCATGTAATTAAAGCTCACCTTTACTTGTGTGGCCACCAGACCCCCAGCGGGGATGTCACATTATAGGGTATTTGTTAATTCACCAGACTGTGAGTATCTCCCCCCAGTGACTTCACGGGCACAATCTTTCTTCTAAGGATGAATTTCCAACTCACAATATAACCAAATCAAATGCAACATAATGATTTACAGTAAATATTAATGAACCAGATAAATAACGGTTAGATAAAAATAACAACTAACTAAAGGTTAACTAAAGGTTTTAACTAACTGTAGCAATATTAGCCACCTTATAAGTTAACATAACATTCAGAAAATCACAGAGAAATAAGATATAAACAAACTTCATTGACTACTTTATTGTAGGGGGCTGAAGTTTCCTTCCTGAATCTCTTCCAAATTTAAAGGACCACTATAGTCACCCAGACCTCACTATAGTCACCCAGACCATTTCATTCAGCTCAATGCCAGGTCCCCCAGGTTTTAACCATGCAGCTGTAAACAATGTTTACATTGCAGGGTTAATCTAGCCTCTAGTGGCTGTCTCACTGACAGCCGCTAGAGGCGCTTCCGTGACGCTCAATGCGAAAATCTCATTGAGCACGGAGAACGTCCGTAGGAAAGCATTGAGTAATGGCCGTGCATGCGCATTCAGCCCTCAGGAGCTGACATTGGAGGGGGAGGAGAGGTCACCAGAGCAGAGGGAGGCCGGCGCTGGATTAAGGTAAGTGGCTTTAGTGGTTTTAACCTCTTCACCCCAGCGGGAGGGGGGTCCTGAGGGTGGGGGGGACCTAAGGGTTGTATAGTGCCAGGAAATTGAGTTTTATTTTTCTGGCAGTATATTGGTCCTTTAAAAGGCATGAATCTTTTGAAATCACCCTTCTGTTAGAGGGATGCGTGCTCCAGGATAACTTGTCCCACTGCAACAATTCCTACCACTTTAGTTCTGCATGCAACGATTCCTATCTATTTATACTAAATATTTAAATAAATAAAATGGGGGAAACTCAATAAATACATCTAAACTTTCAGTTAAAATAGGCCTAAAACGTGCTCACAGAAAGTTCCAGAAAGTTAGCCGAACCACAATGTTTTATTACCTAATCACCTCTTACAGATAATTTCTGCAGATTATTATTTCCCCAGCAGTAGCTTGCCATCGACAACAAGGACCATAAATGCTCTACATACGTGAGATATAGCAGGAATGGCAACTACGAAACAATAATGTAATAATGAAATAGAAAGAAACAGCTCTCTCCAAACTATGCACGTTAAATGGTTTGTCCAAGAATGGAAAACATTACAGCCCGCGTTAGTTACTTTGATGCCAGCAGTAACCTTGCCCCGTACCCCCTTAATGGGTCAAACTGCCTTGCAACTGTTTGCCCTCTTAAATGGATCCCCGCCAGGCCCAGTAGTCTTGGGGTACGACATTCAGCTTCTGCAATGCTTGCGCAGATCATACATTGGCTGAGAGCGTCAGCTGACCACTCTCAGCCTATAAATACAGTTCTGTGCATAGGAATACGGATTTAATTGACATTGTATGGTGATGCCCTAATGACACTTGCGGAGGTGGAGAGACATTTAACTAGCAGACGTTTTAATGCGTGGTTGGGTTCTGTATTGAGCTCACATTGTATATGGACGCGGATATGTGGATCATTCGAAATATACTCAATACACACAGCTATCTAGATACAGTCCCTGCCTCAGGTCCGGCCTATTGATACAATACAGAGGTGCTCAGACAGACAGTAAGATAGTATCATACAAAATGTAACTGCATGTTGTGGCGAAACCAACCTCGCCACTGTGAACTGGAGAAGCCTGGTTGCTCGCCTGCTCCCTTTGGACTATGGCCCTGCAGGTTAAACTGTTTATTTCCCCTGCAGAAAGGCTTATTTGTGTGATCTGAGTGCCATTCATCTAATAATGTGCACTCAGATCCCAGCTATCTGGGGATATGTGAAATGTCTGTGTGTTATGTGTAAATGTGACTTTATGTATTTTAAAGTCTTTTGTGTCTTTTTGCAACCATGTGCTTAATGGAGTCTTGTGTCTATCCTGGGAGATAATTGAATTACTTATCTCCAGGATAGAAGACTCTGAAACTGGTTTGGGCCAGAAAGCCATGCTTCATTTAGTCACAAAGGACTTTTTACTAACTTTTGAACCCCTTGTCTGATTTGTGCCATTTTTGAATATGTTGTTCCCCTGAATGGATTGATTGTGAATATGTAATTTTATGTGAATGTGATGTATGGTTTTGGAGTTATGAAAGTTGGGTAGAAAGTATGTTTTAACTGTATGTATAATTGAGTTTCCTCTCAGGATAAGGGGAGGGAATATGTGGGATGTAACTGTGATGTGATTGGTTGTTTTGTAACGCCCTGTGGGCTGTACTATGTTTGTGGATTGGGAATAAAAGAGACTGTATGTGACAGTACAGGGAGTTCCTGTTTTAACCCTCAAAGTGAAGTGTCGTCTCATTATTGGGGGAAGGATTTATTGTATGCTGTTCCAGTTTGACTGCTAGGAGAGTAAACCTATTCATATGGTTCCTATTCAACTGTCTACAGCATTCATATGCTTGAGAGAAGGTATACGCTTCTCTGGTTCGGTGATTGTGGTGTCGGCTGCAGTGCTTGGAGTCCTCAGGAAGCGCTAGGAGCATCTTTCAACGGAGGTACCCAGTCGGGGTGCCAGGCGATCCGTTACACATGTATTTTCCTGAATGCTAGCAGACTTATTGCCGCTCGAAGATTCGAATTTTGCCCGTTCTTGAACAGATTTTTAACTGTTTTGTAACCAAGGAATATCTGTTCTCATCTTATCTCCTTCTATGATGGATAAATTACTCTTGTCTATAGAAAGCAGCGTGAATTAACAAGTTAAAAGCTTTGAGATAAAAAAAAAAAAAAAAGATTTTTAATTAGATAAATACATTAAAAAAAGATTTAGTGAGTCTTGTTGCCTCTAGCAACCATAATAATGGTTATATAGTCATGTCTGGAAACACAGAAGAGACGTCTGCGGCAGTTAAAACATGAAATAAATATATTATCATTTATTCAGCAGATATGAGTAAACTAATAGATAAGATGTGAGTGGGTGATCATTGAGTTGATGTCAGGGAGCGTTGCGCGGTCTGTATGGTGGGTACAATGCATTTATTCTTTGACATTATATCACTTTCCCGTACCCCTAGCTGTGCAATGTTGTTCTTACTCTGGTCAAAACCTGCTCTTACTGAGAAATCATACAAGAACCACCGTGACAAGACTTTGTATGTTTTTGACCTTGGATCTGTAGAAGATTCCTGTCCCGGAAAGTTGCAAACAAACTGTGATTTATAGATAATGTATAATACATTGCTTATTAAAACATAGCATTAAATACCAATTATGATCTATGTGTAATCCTTAAACGGACACTCCACTGCCCAAATTGAAAAATAAATTATTCAAGTTAAAAAAAAATCAGAGTTTAGTAGATGTGCCCCTAAGGAAAACATGCATGCATGCATGCATCCCTATAGTGCCCCCCCTATCTGGTGATCCCCACCGAGGGAAAAAAAACTCTTCTGTTACTTACCTGAAGACATCGGCGCTGGCTTGGGCTCCGCCTCCACTCCTTCCCCGCCGTTGACAGCTGGCCAGAGAGACCTTCTACGTACGCACGCCAACCGCCGCACTCAAATTAGAGATTTCTCCATAGGAAAGCTTTCCTATGGGGTTTTGGGTGACGCTGGATGTCCCAATGCATAGTGTAAGGACATCCTGTGTCAATTAGGTGACCAAAAGTCTCCTAGCGACCTGAAAGTCCCTCCAGTAGCTGTCTGGTAGATAATTATTGCAGTTTCTTAAAAACTCCAATAATTACCTTTGCAGGACTGAGTGATGTGGGACACTGCACCAAGAACACTTCGGCTCATTGCCTGTAGTGTCCCTTGAACTATGCACTTTTACAGTGGAAGTATATCTAAAAACAGCTTGCAAAACCTGCAGCTCTCTCAAAAGCCCTCCCCTTCTAACCCCGCCCAGACTTTCTGTGGCTGTCCAATCACAGACTTCCCAATGCAGCTCATTTAGTGTAGTATTT
Source organism: Pelobates cultripes (assembly GCA_933207985.1). Taxonomy (NCBI): domain Eukaryota; kingdom Metazoa; phylum Chordata; class Amphibia; order Anura; family Pelobatidae; genus Pelobates; species Pelobates cultripes. Next base: position 249,455,609 of record OW240917.1, on the reverse strand, counting down.
CAAAGGCAGGAACTCAGGGCCATTACTCCTGGATTTAGTTCCACTGAGCTAACCAAACCAGGAAGTTACAAGACTTGTTGTCTGAATGACAGCCAGGGGCATGTAGCAAGTTTAATTTATAAGTGTTAATTTCTATTGAAATCTGCACTTTTTGAAAGAAGAGGACACACTCTTCACACATAAAGTATTTCAGCAACCAAAATACTTTAGGTATTCAGCTTGTCCCTTTTAAGACGGATATGATCCACACGAACATACAATTATGTTATGTAAGCCCAGCAATCATTTGATATAGGGTTTATTCCCTAAACAGTGAGCTTCAGTGGGTTAACAGGAAAGAAGCAACATTTAGGCTGAGTTTGTAAAAAAATAAACCTCTTGCGGCTGATTTAGAGAATTTTCCAACTCAGCTGCTTTGACCTAAATTTTACTTTTTCCTTGTCATCTCACTACAGCTTGTTTTTCACAAACTCTTGTTTTAGATTGCAGTTATATAGGACCTTATCCTAGGATTTATTCACTATACAGGGAATTTTGAGAGCTTAAAAACAAAATAAGCTATAAAAAAAGCCATGAAATGTTGCTTTTTAATGAATACACCCTTGGATTTACTTAAGTGTTTTTTTTTACTAAAAAGAAACTTGTAGTGACTTAAAGGTATACTCCCACCACAGTAAACACTAAAATGTGCTGTAGTGGTCAGTGGCGTACACACAAACCATGGGGCCCCGGTGCGAAAATGATCCGTGGGCCTCCCCTCCCTATTCCCCCCCCGACAGACACACATATACATAGAGACACACACAGACACATACACATACATACAAACAGACATGCATACACACATACAGACAGACACACACAGACACATACAAGCACACATACAGACAGACAGACACACACACATACAGACACACACAAGACAAGCACACACACATACAGACAGGCACACACACATAAATACAAAGACATATATACAAACAGGCAGACACACACATACATACCGACAGACAGACACACATACATGCAAACATACACAAAATGTTTGTCACCCTCCTGTTTCCTACCTTTAAGGTGCAGGAGGGCGACTTTCCCTGGGGTCCAGTGGTGGCTCAGGTGGATGGGAGTCAGAGTTCCCACTCTGACTCCCTCTGCTTCCTTCTGCGTGGCTCTCAGTGTTAGTTGGGAGGAGTGACGTGCGGTCACTTCCTCCCAGCTTGTGATGTCATCACAGGGGGCCAGGTCGCGCTGTTAAAGCGCCCAGCGCTGACCGGACCCCCTGGCAATCCATATCCATCGGGTGGCCTTTACAGCATGGGCCACCTGATGGACCCCTTGGACGGCGGCCCCGGCGTTTTTTTCCGTGTGGGCTGGGGCCGCAGAAGATGATGGCAGCGTATACCCGGTCACAGGGGTCCGCAGGGCGGCCCGTCCCCTTGGAGTGACTGCCCGGGTCGCTGCTGGTAGTGGTTATGGTGGCATGAGTACCCTGGTGTCATCGCAGGTCAAATAGTCCACCCATTTGCAAACAGTTTGACAATTTATTTGGAATCTATTGGGCGGCATTCCAAGCCCCCAGGAGAGCTGGAAGCTCCTCTACGGAGCTTCTGTTAAAGGGACACTCCAGACCCCTAAAGAACTTTAGCTTACTAAAAAGATTTGTGAGCGAGGAGTGTGTACCCTTTGTTTCATTTTGGAAATAGTTCAGATTTCAATAGAAATTGACACTTTTATAAATTATACTGGTGACACCCCCCTTGCTTTGAAGCAGGCATTCGGTCCTGTTACTTCCTGGTTCGTTTAGCTCAGTGTAACTGAACTCAAGAGGCAGCAATTGCCCAGAGCACCTGCCTTGTCAAGACTTCTCATTGAGCTGCATTGAGAAGTCTGTGATTGGACAGGCACAGAAAGTCTGGGCGGGGTTAGAAGGGGAGGGCTTGCAAGGACAGCAGACAAGAGATCTGCAGTTTTTACAAGCTGTCTTTTGATATAACCACAATGACAAAATACTTAATTAAATGCATGCAAATTCATTTGGGATATATCTACTAAACAGTGATTTTTATTTACTTTGTCTTTGGGCAGTGGAGTGTCCCTTCAACTTACAAGTTACGTCTTTGGCTGAGAGCGTCAGTGAAGAGAACTTTTGGCTCACCTGGAGCAGGTGACTGGCACCTGGCAGATCTCAAGTATATTACATTTGCAGTCTCTTGGACCTCTTACCCTGAGGGGAGGAGGGGTCAGATTACTCCTGGCACCCAAATTACTAGAGTGCACTTCCTTTAATTGAAAATGAAGTTTTAATACAGTATAATTTTGTTTTAAACAAAAATAGAAAACTGAATTGTTTGACGTTATCATATGCTTTTTTTTTTTTTTTTTAACTAAGCTACTACCACTGTCTGACACAGTAATGGCAAGCCACAGCATCATGGGAAATGTAGTTGATTAATTTATTACACATATATCGTCGTACCAAACGCCATCATTAGGATGCATCAATTCCCATGCACATAAACGGCATAAAAAATACCTACATATTATGTTAAAATAACGTTTATTATTGATTTATTCACTAAATGGGAATTATATAGAATTTGAAGCAGGTAGGTAGTCATATATAATAAATATGTTTTAAAAACACTGAAAAAAAATATTATTTTCAAAGCTAATAGAATACATGGCTAGTTAATTGATTAAGGAAAAGTTTTTTTTTTTCAAGTAACAAACCCACTTTAAAAAATCATTACAATCTTTAAGGCAAAGATACCCTTCGGCGTATAAAGATTGACAGCCCACCATATTCCAATGCCGTGAAATTCTGATGTAGAATATAATTCTACCGTTTTTAAAGAGAATGAACCTGTCACAGTCTGATTGGATGGATCGTACTCTTATACCCAACTTATTCCTCTTCGGAAACTTGGCCAGGGACTAAAAGAATTTGTTCTACCTGCCAGACATCTTTATAGACAGCTTCTATTCAGTACTCATTGTACAAAAAACAAATCTGGCGTTAGCCGCAAATGGCTGTTTACTTTAACAGTGATACAGAGTAACACATGGTGTCGCAGTAACATATTAACTAGTCATCTGCCACGGACTAGGCTGGATACCATTTGTAGCCCTATGTAAGTAATTTTATTCCTGGTTAAAAGAACACAATTTGCACCCCAAGTGCCTGGCTTTTGGAAGTGAGGTCCCTGTTCCCCTACAACTCATCTTTGGCCTAGTATCTCTCTTTTTCAGATGTTCAGAGTGTTTGATGTTTATGAATGTTTAGCAGAGCTCCACCACAATAAAACTCACAATAATATGTTGTGTGCATGGGTATATATCGCAGGGCTCCACAGCAATACAACGCACAGTAATATATAGTGCATATGAATGTTTTACAGAGCTCCACAGCAATACAACTCACAGTTTTATACACTGCATATGAATGTTTTACAGAGCTCCACAGGAAGAAAACTTGGTAATGTGCAGGAGGGCGAGTGTGAAACTATTTTGCACCCTCGGTAAGACCAGTTACTTGCACCTTCACCTAAAAATTGCCAACTTTGTGTGTCTCTTTCTTCCCACGGCCCCTTTGTGTGTCTCTTTTTCCACAGCCACTCAGTGTGTCTCTCCCCCCCCCCTCAGCACCTCACTGTGTCTCTTCCACCCCAACCCCTTTGTGTGTCTCTTTCATACCCATTCCCCTTTTTGTGTCTCTTTCTCCCCAGTCCATTTGTGTGTCTCTTTGTCCCCAACCAGCCCCTCTGTGTGTTTTTTGTCCCCCCATTCTTTCTGTGTGTCTCTTTGTCCCAAACCCCTCTGTGTGTCTCTTTGTCCCATTACCTACACTGTGTGTCTATTTGTCCCCCCAACTCCTCTGTGTCTCTTTGTCCCCCCCAGTCTTCACAACAATAGTACTCACAGTGATGTGCAGTGTGAATGAATGTATCACAGAGCTCATTAGCAATAAAACTCACAGTAATGTGCAGTGTGTGAGTGTATCACAGAGCTCATCAGCAATAAAACTCACAGTAATGTGCAGTGTGTGAGTGTATCACAGAGCTCATTAGAAATAAAACTCACAGTAATGTGCAGTGTGTATGAATGTATCACAGAGCTCCACAGCCATAAAACTCACAGTAATGTGCAGTGTGTGAGTGTATCACAGAGCTCATCGGCAATAAAACTCACAGTAATGTGCAGTGTGTGAGTGTATCACAGAGCTCCACAGCCATAAAACTCACAGTAATGTGCAGTGTGTGAGTGTATCACAGAGCTCATCAGCAATAAAACTCACAGTAATGTGCAGTGTGTGAGTGTATCACAGAGCTCATCGGCAATAAAACTCACAGTAATGTGCAGTGTGTGAGTGTATCACAGAGCTCATCAGCAATAAAACTCACAGGAATGTGCAGTGTGTGAGTGTATCACAGAGCTCATCAGCAATAAAACTCACAGTAATGTGCAGTGTGTATAAGTGGTTCATCCACAAGGGGGACTGAGAAGTGTAAAAGGAATGAACAAATAAAATAAACACACAAAAATAGATATCTAAAAAAAATATATATATTATATATATATTGACTGATTTCAAAATAAACTGGGTATGTTATATGTTTAAACTAGAAAAAGTACTTACAAACATTAACAATGTTATAATGTAACCAAATCAAGCTTGAGATCCAAAAATGATGTACAGCGACATTTAAAATGGACAGATTTAGTCATTGCTCAGTATACAGAGTATACTGGCAGTGCGCAGGACATTAAGTTATGGCGTGCTCCCAGAGAGAACTGCCACCTAAACCTTTCTTTAGATAATCATTTAAAAAAAATACACCGTACACAGCTCTATATGGAGATCGTCATCACTTTCTCCAAAAACATAAAAAAAAAAAAAAAAAACAGTCTAAACGTATGCAAACATGCACGTTTGGGAACATAGAGAAGTAAAAATGGTCAGTGAGGACACAATGGCCCTCGTCAAGAGCACGTCACATGGGCACGCCTATTATACTAAGTCAGTAACAATTTTCAGGCAAAAACAATTGAGCTGGCAAAGCTTGGAGTCAAATACATTTTCTAATTTAGCTGTGTTATCCTAAAATTTGCATCGTCCTTTATCAATTGTTCAAAATTCCTGTTTTACTAAATAAACCTTTACTTGTTCCAGACAAACCAATTTTACAAGTCACCTGCATCACTCGTGTGTAATGATTCAAGGGTGACACGAGGACAGGAATTCTTCAAGGTGAATTTTTTTTTTTTTTTAAATGCATTTTTTTTTATTTCAGTACATTCCAGTCTATTTTTGTGATACAAAACGAAAAGTATACACTGTCAGGTTGTCATCGCCACCTCTTCTCAGCCCCTGGGTTAGTATCAGTGCCAACTGGCACACAGCTACCCTGCTCCAGCCATGCCATGCTGCGATATCGCAAGCTATAGAAGGCCGAAGCTTGGGTTATTGTTATGCTAAGTAAATATGCAAACTGCGTTTCCTAGTCTGTTAGTTTTTATTCTTTATGCTATTAAATGTAGCTTTTCTGGGTCATTAAACATTAGCACACCTTGCTACAAAAAGAACCTTTTTTGTGCTAATCACTAGGAGGCGTACTAGTGCATGAAGTGTCGACAAATATTCTGGAAATGGTACTAAGAAGAAAAATGGAGGATAGCAGCCTGCGTTGCGAGGTACTATCTAAAAGTTATATAAATAAAGGTGCTGGGTTTAAATTATGACTATATAAACGCAATATATATATATATATATTGTTTATTATCAATAGGATTTTGTTTATTAAAGGGACACTCCATAACTTTGCAAAAAGTCATACAATTGAAAGCTATACTTTGTCTCCTGACCGTCTATATATTTGCGTTTTGAGAATACGCAGTACAAGTCTTTAATATTCTTGACAGGCTCATACAGAGCATCAATGCACCTAAGCTGCAGTATCACACGTCAAAATTATGAATGTTGTGCTGTCAGTAAGCAGACGGGGTGATTCTACTATCATCTTACACAGTAGTTCAATTCATTGTCTCTGATAAATGGAATTTCTGCAAGACCCAGAACTACAAATCCCATAAATCTCTGCTGAGGAGGGAATAATATCCTACACTAGGCTCCCTTCACTAGGATTCTTAAATTTAATGTCAGCATCCTGATTGGCTGAATCACTTCCTGTTCCTGACAAAGCTCATTACATAAGCTGTAAGCACGGAGGGTTCACAACAAATGCAAAGACAAATGTATCTTTTTTTTAAATTTTGTTTTTGTTTATTTTTTTGTTTATTTCTGTTCTAATATATTTTGTATATCATTCATTAAAAAAACATGTCCCCTCCACCCAGAATGTCTTTGCAATCCCAGTTAACAGTACGGGTAGTGGGCTATAACAACGCAAAATAATTGGTATTATTTAGACATTTTGATGCAAACTAAGTTGGCCACTCGGCCCGGACTTTGCAATTTAGGATTGTAAAGTGCGACATTGATTTAAACACAGCCAAACAAGAATGTCTGAGTCTAACCAAGACACATAATAACAAGGAATATGATGACTGTTTGACTGAAAGACAAGTAGGGTAATTGTAATAAACACAAAGTGAGATGTGAACAATTAAAAGATCTCTAAAGGGTGGATTTACAGTTCATTTTGGTTTTAAGCGTCATACAGTTGAATCATTAAAAATTACTGTCTGATATCTCTCAGTCATTTGAGTTAATCCCAATTTTGTACCATACATACATGCACTGCTTACAGATTTAATTTAGACAATACAGTTAATTGGATTATGGGAAACATACAGCTGTACATTTCCCAAACCAGATATATTTCCACTTCCTCTAAAAGTGTTAGACAAGGGGCGGAGCTAACATGTAAAAGAATATTTAATTGTGTGCAAAACCCACACGTTTCTCATCATGCTAAACGTGCAATATTGTTTTGCGTTGTGCTTTCTCAGATGAAGTCTTGCACATTGAGTGCTTTAAACATAATCCGATGGTAATGATAGATGGACAGCCTAGTCCGTAAAGAGGAAACGCACGCAACAAATCGTTAAAGGAACACTCCAATACATCTATTTATAATGCTGGAGTGTTGGGCTGTCTCCTGACTTCCCTTTTTTTACCCCACAAAAATGATGATCTCACAGCCAGTCAGATGCTTCTCACAAAGAAGTGTTGGGAGGCATGGCGCATGCGTGGCCTGCTATGCTTCTCAAAGACAAACAATGAATCCAATGCCTCTCTATGAGAAGCATAGACCTCTTTTGTGCCCCAGTACAAAGCAATCAGAAAGAGTGTCCTCCTGGCTGTCTGATTGACAACTTGGAGGGTGAAAACTCGTCACTTTATAAAAATGATTTACCTCGAAATCTACCAGGTAGGGGACACTCTGTTAACTCCTGACTTATGTTAGCAAGCCGAAGCGCTTTAGATGTTTGGAGTGCTCCTAATACTTCTTTAATATTCTCAACATTTTTGATTGATATTGACTCTGGCTCTTTTACATATCTTTTGCTGAGAGAATTATCTGCCTTTTTCTTTGAAAAACATCCAGTTTTGCTGAAATTTAGATCTTGGTGAGAGCGTTGTTATGGCAGATCTTATTTACGATCTATCCGTTGGGTTCTTAGCAAGTTAATCCCTTGGCCGGAATCTCTGATATATTTCCGCGTTCCCTACAGGCTCCTGTATATTCCTAGGATTCTGCCAGAGACAGATAAAAGATGTATCCGGGCACAGACTTCTTCCCTGTAACAGATTTTACCCTATCTGAAGCTCACATGCTTGGCATGAGGCGGGGTGTCTGGTGAAAGGATGACATTTTAGAAACAAAGGAGATAAGTAGGTTCCAAGTTTACAGCCAGAAACGGAGGATCAAGATTTTCTTAATGTTCTCTAAAGCAAAGCATTCTTCATTATAAATAGTCTAATTTCATTATTTAAGGGACCGGCAGGGAATTATAAGAAATAAGCCTCAATTGTAATTATTTAAATCGCACTTCGAGGATATCAAAAAAATTAAAAAATAAATATAAATGGCTGATAAATGTCTTAAGGTCATTAGAAATCTATGGCAATATAGCTCATCTGGAAAAATTCTCCAATTCAGCTGAAGTCACAGTTTAACTAGTTTGCTACAGTACAGAGTTTGGTGAATAACGTAATTTGTTTGTGTTGTCCTTAAAACTGCATTGCAGAATAGATTAAAACTTTTAATAAGTTTCCGTACTCTCTTATTGTAATGTAGAATTGATAAACTACAACTTGATACATTGTAGCAATTAAACGGAACATTCTGTTATTCCGTCTCCTGGATAGAATCTCGTGGAGATCATCTTGCAGCCTTGGCGCTGATTCCTTGCGTGCGTGCATGAGTGATTATGGCTTGAAAATGCGTATCCAAAAATCTTCAGGTCAATCCTTTCCGTGTTTTGATTTATGTTTTTTAAATCCTTCTTTTAGTGCAAAAAATGGATCGGGAAGTAAGCTAAGCTTAAGTATGAATTATTAAAATTGATTCAAAAGAATACTTTACTTGCAAAATATGGATATAGGTCTTTAAAGTGATACAATCTGCCACAAGGGCAATTTGGCAGACAGAAAAAAATATTAATATCGGGGCTTATTTATTAATCAGTGAATTGCAGTCAATTGAAATTTTTTTTATTAAGCCCATATCGTAGACTATATCAATCCATTATATTTAGATCCTTCTATAATGTGAGTACATCTGCTAATAGGTTCATTTAATGTGTCTATGTGCAGGGTGTTTGGCCCCTGAACTGTTGTCAATATCCATCTTATTTTCCTGGACAAATGTTATTGGTCCGTTATGAAGGGTAGTGCATGAAAAGTGATGCCCTGCAGTATGGGAGATCCCTCATTACGAGGAAGCACAGGGGAGACTTAGAATTCCAGGAAATCCCTATTTTTGAGGAACTTTGAAAAGGATTGAAAAAAAAAAAGGCTTTATCCATAGCATCCTAGCAATTACAATTATTTCAATAGCCCCAACATATTCGGCAGTGCTGTGCAACGGGTAAACAAGGCAAACATTTAACAAAGCATGTTAACATGGGAACGGTAAAGAGGCACCATAACCACTGCAATAAACTATACAATAAGCTGTAGTGGTTACAATGATTGGCCTATCCCTTTATTTCCAGGTAGGTCCCACTCAGGAATTCAGCTATCATTCGGGTGCTATCATTTTTTTAATTACAGCAGCTTTGCTATCACATTACCCAAAATTGTGGTTAAGTTTGTAAATCGATGCCAAAATTTTTATGTTTTTTTCCCCCAGTTAGTTTAGATTGAACTAAATATTGCAAACTCACAAATTAGTGAAAAAAATCCCTGAATATCCAGAGTCTGGCTTCAAGGAAGTACGCTAAGGTCTGGGGAGGTGTTTAATTTAAACGATTATCTTTGAGGATGCAAAAAAAAAAAAATATATATATATATTTATTAATTATGAAACAGATAAGGGGACAAGACAGGAGTAAAATAAACAGGGTCAGAGTGAAAAGTGAGCAAGTGTTAAAACACCTGTAAGATGCCTTTGTTTTTATTATTTCCCGCAAAACACCAAATTGTAATGAATTTAAGCACGCATCGCAAAATTTAGAAAACAATAGCTGTTTTGGAAAAAAATTCACCTCCTATGCTCCAATCGCATCTTAGCTACTTTAGCCAGGATTTTGTAGTTTGGTTCTCAGTTTATTACAATGCCGAGTTTAGTGAAAACCCCTGTAAACATCGGACAGTCTCTTACGGGTATTTGGTGCATAACTTTTGACTCACCCTTTATTTCACTGGTTACGTTCTGTCAATGAACATAAGTCGATAAGGTACAACGGAGGAATCTTTGGGGAACATGGGGTGGGGGGCTTTCTGGACGGAATAGTCTTGTCCACTGTACACGGGTAACGGAATTAAGGTTGCACGAGTGTAGAATTTTCAGTTCAGAAGATAAGAATGGTCAATCTATCTTCCGATGCCTTCCCCAAAGGGTGAATTTTTAATATGAAATCTTCGTGAAGACGTTCGGGCATCTCTGGAGATCTCCGGAAAGCTGAGGGTTAAGGAGGGGCCGTCTGGCTGCTGAAACGTGCCAGTCTAGACATGTCTGTCTCCCTAGTGGCCTCTTCTCTCTCCAGCTGCTCAATTTCATTGCTCTGAACAGCAGGGGGAAGTCTAGAATGGAGTACTGAAGGGCAGCCCCTGTCAGATCTCCTCTAGTCCTTAGCGCTGTAACAAGGGGGTGCATCATTATTGGGACTCACAGATCTGCTGACCTCAGATCGTGGTCATTCATGAGACTTTCAATAAAACGTCCTATGTCTGCCTTGAATATACACAGCAGCTACAGACAGGTAGCAAGTATGACAGGTATATCCCAAACACAGAGACACGCTGGTCTGGCTCCCACCGAACATTGTCTACTCTACACCAAGAAAAATACACGCACAAAGCTACAGCTTTCTTTATTCAATAAAACCTTTTTTAGAATCAATCTTAGTACATTACCAAGCACCTAAACCTTGGCTGAGAGAAGTGCTTATGGTCTGTCAGGCATATTAAGTAATAGTGAGGGGGTGATAATCCGGATCCAGAGCACAATCACAGGCAGGGAGCTTGAAAATTAATTGCAATGTGGTGTTACCTCTCTCTCTCTTTTGTAATTATAGATGTGCATGGAGGAAATATTATTTTGTTTTGAGTTGTTTGTCCAATATTCTGAAAATATCAATTCGGACAAACCGAAATGTGTCCCAAATTTTTTATTAATTTACAAAATTGTGACTCCCATTATTCCATAAGAGAAAGGAATGTGAAAGTAACAAAGTTACAAAGTACCAATTTAGGGAGTTATCTGCTAAATTGCTAAAAGATCAAAATTAAGGAAAGCCCCTTTCCTTAATTTTGATCTTTCCATTGTTTAGTAAGATAACTACTTAATCAAGGATTCTTTCAGGCGTCCGGTGCAGTGCGCAGGGGGCGGGGCTATAACATAATATCTTATTGCCAGACTCTACAGGTACTCACAACGCTCGCGCCAAACTAAAGTGTCGTGTGGCAGTCCATGATCGCTCCCAGAAATCTATTGCCATGGGCAGCTTTTTGTTCATAAAATGAATGTCTGCAAATTCTGACCCAGTAAAAAGGTAGATACTTTCATGACCAGACACCTCGGTGGCAACACTTGCTCTGGTTCCCCCTCTGACTTGGTGATAATGCAGAATATATTGCTGTGTGTGCATCAGACTAAGCTATTCTTATACAAATATGGACATTACTGAGTTATTTAATAAAGTATAAAATGCAGGAATTCAAAGCAAATAGGGCAAAATAGCTCAACTGAAAACACAACTGACTGAGAATTTTTGGCTATTTTAACCATACAGAATTTATTAAAAATTCCCATAAATTCACACTTTGGTTAAAAAAAAATTTTTGGACTTTTTTTTTACGCAATTGTATATTGTGGATGGCAATGGGTAGTCCATTTCTCTCTGACTCTTGTAAACCACCATTCCCATGATGCTCTGATAGAGCCAGGTAAGAGTCATAGGAATTGCAGTTCTATAACAGAGTTAATCATATTAATAAATGTTATTAATGTTAATGTTGGTAATGTTACCGAATCTATTGCCTGATAATAAAAATAATATTAAAAAATTTCATTAACCTCAGGAAGAAGAAGGTCGATTGACTCTCGTGAGAGCTCAGTGCAGAAGCTGCACAGACTGGACATTTCCAGCAAATGTGAAGACGTTTCTTAATTATGCTCTTTCAGTTGTTTAGTAGATAATTCCCTAATTAGCTAAACAAACGGATCTGTAACTAATGATTTCGATTTATTATGGATCTGTTAGTTTTGGTTTAATTTTCATTTGACGTCAATTCGGAAATTCGGTCGCTTCTGTATTGGCAAAATCGGCAGAATTTCATATTAAATTCGATTCCAAAAAAAAAAAGCAAATTGCATGCGTCTAATTTTTTTATATTTTAAAAATAAATTCTTTGTGTAACACACTAAAAAAGAATGGGTCGAATCTAGCTTGCAGTTATAGTGCAAGGTGAAATATTGTGAAGCTAAACTGAAATCAGTCAGATGTTTAGACGTTTTGGTGTCCTAAGAGGGCGTCTAAGAATGACGTATTATGCAATGCTGATTTAAATGGATCAGGACGGATATGGAGAGGATGGTATCCATAATAATTTCAGCATTAGTGATGTCCCAAACTGTTCGCCGAACGGTTCGCCACGAACGGTTCGCCGCGGACTCATCATTGAGTAAACTTTGACCCTGTACCTCACAGTCAGCAGACACATTCCAGCCAATCAGCAGCAGACCCTCCCTCCCAGACCCTCCCACCACCTGGACAGCATCCATTGTGAAGCTGCATTCTTAGTGAGCTGTCCAGGAGGTGGGAGAGTCTGGGAGGGAGGGTCTGCTGCTGATTGGCTGGAATGTGTCTGCTGACTGTGAGGTACAAAGTTTACTCAATGATGAGTCCGCTGCGAACCGTTCACGGCGAACCGTTCGCAAACCGTTCAGCGAACAGTTCGGGACATCACTATTCAGCATGTTAATTAATCCAACATTAAAACTTGCAGCCTGTCACTGTCGGCAGTCATCAATGTGCACTAAATGGACATTAACGACATGGTTGGATGTCCGCACAGATTCTCTATGATTCGTCCAACTTTGTTGGCACTGTCCGGCATGTTTTCTGTACACCCAGAAAGCCTGAATGTGATGGAGTGATATAGAGGGAGGGATATCAGGTCTATATTTGCCTCTAGCATGTAAGCTCATTGAGCAGGGCCTTCCACCCCCTCTGTTCTTGTACATCCAGTTGCCTGGTTACAATTACATGTCTGTCAGTTCACCCATTGTACAGTGCTATGGAATCTGATGGCGCTATATAAACAAAATAATAATAATAATATTTTGGGTATCTGGTGTAAGTTTTAAAGGGAATTTTTAATATTACGCTCACTAATCCTCTATATTAGACTATATTATTTTTTTTCTGTAGATAATTGCAAAAAGTTTTCAGGACACACGAGATTCGGATCGATGTAATTTCAGCCAATTCGGAAAACGAACCAGAGGAATAAAATAAAAAGGCACAAAATGGGCCAATCAGTGTGCTACAAAATATATACATTTGGTTCACAGTTCAAGTGATTAAAACTAAAGGGGGAAACAGGAGCAGTGATACAAATCTACTGCTTTTTCCTCTGTTGCTCACTTGTCACTTTGTCTGTGAGTAAAATCAACATTTAGTGACTGTCCACATGCAGTTAACCAACATTTTTTCTCATCCAATATATTTTTTATTTTATTTTTTACGCCATAGACAGAATTTAGAATACTGGCCCCCCCCCCACCCCAACCATAATCAACATTGAGTATTTTGTTTAGTCTGCCTTACGGGTATATCTTGGCTCCGAATGTGAGCCATCACCTGATCAGCCCATTACACACAACTGCAAATATCTCAAGCAGAAACGCTGCACCTAAAGACAACTACCACCATGACAACTTGTAAAAGCAGCCATTATAAGACAAGTTCTCGGTGATTTAGAATGTATTATTTCGAGGTGTAATCTCCAGAGATGCGGTCGTTCCCTTTTAAATCATCTTGGTAATGTCGTGATGAATTCTGGTTTCAATTCAGTGTTTAGCCACTAGAGGCAGTCTGAGTCCTGCAAGGTAATTACTGCAGTTTCTCTAAAACTAAAACAATTATTTACATTACAGGACTAGGGGGCACAATGACCGTGAACCCAGAATACTTCAACGAGCTGAAATGGTCTGGGTGCCTATAGAGTCGCTTTAAATGTGAAATTCACCTTAAATTCTTACTTCAGTAAATATCCCTGTGAGATGTGAATTGACAAAAATTCAAAGTCTCTTTTCAGCTATGTTATGATGTAATTTCAAATTTTAGGCCAAAGTTTCCAAACTTGAAAATTAGCTGACTTGGGGAATTTCCCAGATATTTTGCCTTTAATTTCACATTAAAGTTCCCAATTTTTCAACTTTAGATAATAATTTCTCCGATTACCAAACAAGTACCATCCTCACGATCACTCGTGTTTTCTGATATCGCCTGTAAATGATAGAATAAATAGTTCTACTCAAATGTTTTGAAATTGGTGAAAACAAAAGGGTAAAAACATATAATAGATCACAGGATATTGTGTGAGGAAACGGAGGAGACAGATTTCCTCCAAACTTCCTATTCCGGTGCCGCAGACTTTCTGCTCTTCCTCTCAGAAGAAGAACAAATACAGTGTTTGCGTAAAACATAACGAACATAGTTAATGTTATGTCTAGCATTGAAAACTACACAATTAGGTTTGACGGTAATGTCTGAACCTTTTATTGGGGGGAGTTTAATAAAAGATGAGGATTTGGCCATGCAGAAATGGTTTTGTGCTGCCCCGCAATCTGTATATTATACATTGGATCCCTTTAAATGGTCCGGTTATTTTAGAGGAATTAATTTGGGGAATACTGGCTGCAGTAATTATGAAAATCGATGCACTGGATCCATGTGCCAGTAAACACTGGGTCTAGATGATTCTTTTACTTGCTTTCTGTGAGTTCCTGTACATGTATGTACGTAGCGGGGAATCGTGATGCAGCATACTAACATAGAACTATCCTAATTACCACCCAAATAATGACAGACAACTTACTATGGATGAAACAGGCCACAGCATTTATTATAACACATGATAAATACTGTACAACACATCCATAATTAATTTTAATATTCTTCTTTACTTGATATAACCAAACGTTAAACATAAATAACCATAACTTAACAAATAAGTTAACATAAATGTAATTTAAAGCAAGAACGATGTATCTTATATACACAGACTGATTTCTAAACACATTTATTGTTGTTCAAAGACAAATTGTTGGGAGTATTATTGCTGTGGAGCTCTGTGATACACTCAGACACATTACTGGGAGTATTATTGCTGTGGAGCTCTGTGATACACGCAGACACATTACTGGGAGTATTATTACTGTGGAGCTCTGTTATACACTCAGACACATTACTGGGAGTATTATTGCTGTGGAGCTCTGTTATACACTCGACACATTACTGGGAGTATTATTGCTGTGGAGCTCTGTTATACACTCAGACACATTACTGGGAGTATTATTGCTGTGGAGCTCTGTTATACACTCAGACACATTACTGGGAGTATTATTGCTGTGGAGCTCTGTTATACACTCAGACACATTACTGGGAGTATTATTGCTGTGGAGCTCTGTTATACACTCGACACATTACTGGGAGTATTATTGCTGTGGAGCTCTGTTATACACTCAGACACATTACTGGGAGTATTATTGCTGTGGAGCTCTGTTATACACTCAGACACATTACTGGGAGTATTATTGCTGTGGAGCTCTGTTATACACTCTGACACATTACTGGGAGTATTATTGCTGTGGAGCTCTGTTATACACTCAGACACATTACTGGGAGTATTATTGCTGTGGAGCTCTGTTATACACTCAGACACATTACTGGGAGTATTATTGCTGTGGAGCTCTGTTATACACTCAGACACATTACTGGGAGTATTATTGCTGTGGAGCTCTGTTATACACTCAGACATTACTGGGAGTATTATTGCTGTGGAGCTCTGTTATACACTCAGACACATTACTGGGAGTATTATTGCTGTGGAGCTCTGTTATACACTCAGACACATTACTGGGAGTATTATTGCTGTGGAGCTTGTTATACACTCAGACACATTACTGGGAGTATTATTGCTGTGGAGCTCTGTTATACACTCAGACACATTACTGGGAGTATTATTGCTGTGGAGCTCTGTTATACACTCAGATACATTACTGGGAGTATTATTGCTGTGGAGCTTTGTTATACACTCAGACACATTACTGGGAGTATTGTTGCTGTGGAGCTTTGTTATACAGTCAGACACATTACTGGGAGTATTATTGCTGTGGAGCTCTGTTATACACTCAGACACATTACTGGGAGTATTATTGCTGTGGAGCTCTGTTATACACTCAGACACATTACTGGGAGTATTATTGCTGTGGAGCTCTGTTATACACTCAGACACATTACTGGGAGTATTATTGCTGTGGAGCTCTGTTATACACTCAGACACATTACTGGGAGTATTATTGCTGTGGAGCTCTGTTATACACTCAGACACATTACTGGGAGTATTATTGCTGTGGAGCTCTGTTATACACTCAGACACATTACTGGGAGTATTATTGCTGTGGAGCTCTGTTATACACTCGACACATTACTGGAGCTCATTATACACTCGGACACATTACTGGGAGTATTATTGCTGTGGAGCTCTGTTATACACTCAGACACATTACTGGGAGTATTATTGCTGTGGAGCTCTGTTATACACTCAGACACATTACTGGGAGTATTATTGCTGTGGAGCTCTGTTATACACTCAGACACATTACTGGGAGTATTATTGCTGTGGAGCTCTGTTATACACTCGGACACATTACTGGGAGTATTATTGCTGTGGAGCTCTGTTATACACTCAGACACATTACTGGGAGTATTATTGCTGTGGAGCTCTGTTATACACTCAGACACATTACTGGGAGTATTATTGCTGTGGAGCTCTGTTATACACTCGGACACATTACTGGGAGTATTATTGCTGTGGAGCTCTGTTATACACTCAGACACATTACTGGGAGTATTATTGCTGTGGAGCTCTGTTATACACTCAGACACATTACTGGGAGTATTATTGCTGTGGAGCTCTGTTATACACTCAGACACATTACTGGGAGTATTATTGCTGTGGAGCTCTGTTATACACTCAGACACATTACTGGGAGTATTATTGCTGTGGAGCTCTGTTATACACTCAGACACATTACTGGGAGTATTATTGCTGTGGAGCTCTGTTATACACTCAGACACATTACTGGGAGTATTGTTGCTGTGGAGCTTTGTTATACAGTCAGACACATTACTGGGAGTATTATTGCTGTGGAGCTCTGTTATACACTCAGACACTTTACTGGGAGTATTATTGCTGTGGAGCTCTGTTATACACTCAGATACATTACTGGGAGTATTATTGCTGTGGAGCTTTGTTATACACTCAGACACATTACTGGGAGTATTGTTGCTGTGGAGCTTTGTTATACAGTCAGACACATTACTGGGAGTATTATTGCTGTGGAGCTCTGTTATACACTCAGACACTTTACTGGGAGTATTATTGCTGTGGAGCTCTGTTATACACTCAGACACATTACTGGGAGTATTATTGCTGTGGAGCTCTGTTATACACTCAGATACACCAACAAACAATATAGAACTCCTAGAAAAGAGGGACATAAGGATTTATGCCCAAAATATGGACTTTCCCTTCTAAATTGGGATACTTGGGAGGTATGAAGTCCTTTTACCATCTATGTGCGAAGCTCTTAATCAGTTGTGTGTGAGTCTCTTTCCTGACTCTCTGGCACTCTCTATACCAGCACTATGCCAGTCTTTTTATTAGCGCTGCGCCAGTCTTTATATTAGCGATGTGCCAGTCTTTATATTAGCACTGCGCCAGTCTTTATATTAGCGATGTGCCAGTCTTTATATTAGCACTGCGCCAGTCTTTATATTAGCGATATGCCAGTCTTTATATTAGCGCTGCGCCAGTCGTTATATTAGCGATGTGCCAGTCTTTATATTAGCGATATGCCAGTCTTTATATTAGCGCTGCGCCAGTCTTTATATTAGCGCTGTGCCAGTCTTTATATTAGCAATGTGCCAGTCTCAAGGCTGGAACAATAGAGGAGATTTATCAAAGCGTCCTCTTCTATAAAGTGGTCCAAAGTACTAAAAATGGAGCAGTCACCATGGAAACAGGTACATTCTATTGGTGACCCCTCCCCTTTTTACATGTTTGTCTCACTTTTTTAGAACAGACACTTTGATAAATCTCCCCAGTGAGTGGATCAGCTAAGACGGGTCAGCGATAGCGTTTATGAGATTCACAAGTCTTCTTCATTTTCAGGAGGAATTAGATTGCGATTTTTAAATGGCTCGCATTGAAAATAGTTAGCGCACTCAATAAAGGTGCATAAAATAAATCATTTTTTATTGACATTTCCCACTGAATTGTTCTACCTTAAATAGGATAATCTCCGACCCCTTCAAGTTTATTTGTCAGCCTGAGCTCTCCAGATCCCGTTCTGTCTTGTTACTTTCTCCAGATTGATTTCATTAATCACATGTGCCATTTACTTTGTCAATGTTTAATTGCTTTAATCGGTTAATTAAATGCTCTGCTGCAATCATAAAGCATTTCGACAATTATCTCTTGGAGTACTTTCATCTTCATAGTTTAGACAAAACCCTTTAATTGCTGAAAGGGGACAGCAAGCATTTAGTAAATATCTCTATCTACGTCTATCTGTCTATCTATCCGTCTATCTATCTACCTACCTACCTATCTATACGTCCATCCATCTATTTATCTATCTGTCCATCCGTCTATCTATCTACCTACCTATCTATCCGTCCATCTATCTGTCTATCTATCTATCTGTCTGTCTATCTATCTATCTACCTACCTACCTATCTATCAGTCCATCCATCTATTTATCTATCCGTCCATCCGTCTATCTATCTATCTATCTAATCTACCTACCTACCTATCTATCTATCTATCCGTCCATCTGTCTATCTATCTATCTGTCCATCCGTCTATCAATCTATCCGTCCATCCGTCTATCGATCTATCTGTCCATCCGTCTATTGATCTATCTGTCCATCCGTCTATCAATCTATTTGCCCATTTCGACAATTATCTCTTTCATCTTCATAGTTTAGACAAAACCCTTTAATTGCTGAAAGGGGACAGCAAGCATTGGGTAAATATCTCTATCTACGTCTATCTGTCCATCTATCCGTCTATCTATCTATCTATCTATCTATCTATCTCTCTACCTACCTATCAGTCCATCTATCTATCTATCTATTTATCTATCCGTCCATCCGTCTATCTATCTATCTATCTATCCGTCTATCTATCTATCTATCTATCTATCCATCTATCTATCTGTCTATCTATCTATCTATCTATCTGTCTATCCATCTATCTGTCTGTCTATCTATCTATCTATCTATCTATCTATCTATCTATCTATCTATCCATCTATCTATCTATCCATCTATCTGTCTGTCTATCTATCTATCTATCTATCTGTCTATCCATCTATCTATCTATCTGTCTATCTCTCCGTCCATCCGTCTATCTGTCTGTCTGTCATTCTATCTATCTACCTTTTCTCTAAACTTGGAGTTATGATTAGTATATCAAAACGTTGTTAACTTTGGGTAAAAAAAAACCAACAAATTTGAAAATAAATAAATAATTGTTTTTTATAAAAAGAATTTTCCAACCCCCCCCCCCTCCCCCCCAGTGCAATCAAAGCAATTTGTCCCACTTTTGTGAATTTAGCAAAATTGTCAACTGACTAATAGTTATTTTGCTACAACCATACTTAAGGATAATTATTTTATAAACCTCATAAGTCTAGAAGTTAATCCCACCGGAAACAGAACAGACGACTACGAAGTTTGAACACTTTTTATTTATTTGTTCATTGTTAATGCAAACAATCTTACCCTACTTTTTTGTATATATAGAAAAAACATACATCATTAGGTTTATGACATGAACAAATAAAAATGAAATTTAAAAAAGTATATATTTTAGCATGGCTCTTTTTTTTTCTAATTTTAATGTACTTTAACCAAAACAATGGCTATTCAAAATACTTCCCCTTTTGAATTTCTTACAATAAACGGATAAAACAGGGTTTAGTCACTTAATCTAAAATTGTAGAAAATGTATCACCGAATTTAGCTCAAAAGTAAAATTATGATTTGAGATTTTTATTTTTTTTTGTCTAAAATCTCCGCAAGTTGTTAAAATCTCAAAGCAAAAAATGTTCCACTATTCAGGTCCCCACACAGACAGACAACGTTTCAACCTTGTAACAAACCTTCATCAGATCCTTGCTCGTTTCATTTTAATTGTGTTAAAATATCCCCATGACACTTGCCCTTTAAATCTAAGCATGACGGATATTAGTGCATAGTACGCTAAGCTTTCCCTGTGATCTAAATGGTTAAGTGCTTGTCAGATATTAGCTCAGCTGCAGAAATGGATTAGTTTAGTTCACCCTTAATACATTTTATTTCATGGTGGCTGCCTCTATTAGTTTGAATAATACCGTCAGTTTAGCATTTTATTTAATAAAAATGGCCTTTTCCTAGCTTTACGCAGTCTTGTTTGTTGTTATCAGGCTTTTATTCAATGTATTTTTTTTTTTTTTGCCCGGGGCCTGATTGGAACTGAGATTCTATTCTCGAAGGCTTACTGATATTAAAGACTGGCATTTAATTATTTAGCAAGTAACCAGATTTTCTCTTGCAGACCCTACTAATTAGGATTATAGCAAACCGGGTATGCATCGAGATACATCCCAAAGGGGTTTTCGCAAGATATCAACATCTCATACAGCGGCTGAGTATACCCGGGTCAATGGAGTAACGATAGCACAGAAAAAACAAACACTCAGGCTACCTCAAAATACTTTTCTGGCAAATAGTTGTAAACTCTTTAAAGGAAAACTGCTGGGTTTTTTTAAATTTATTTATTGTTATTTAAAATAAAAGATTGCATTTATTATAGACTCTATCAGACTTATTTACTATAGTGAGGATTCCCAGGAATTCAAAGTTAATTAAACATTTAAATGAACCCTATAGTGTCAGGAATACAAATATGGATTCTTGGCACTATAGTGATGGAGTGCAGCATTAGGTCCCCGGGCCACCTCAAATCACTTTGAAAAGGTATTTTTGTTAATTCGCCTTTTCTCCGTGGCAGACCTCACCTGGTTTCACCTCTATGGCTGAGATTATCCATTTTGATGATCTCAGCCAATCCAATACTTTCCCATATGGCACCAATCAGCATCTGCTCATGGAGATGGATTGAATCAGTGCATCGCTATGTGGAAGTTCGCCGTCTACATGCACAGCGCAGAGACGCCGAACGCCAGTGCTGCCAGTGTACAGAACTGGACTAGTCATCTGAGTGACTGCACCTCGAAGTGTTACTAGGCAGCAATGTAAACACTACCTTTTCTCTAAAAGGCAGCGTTAACAATGTTAATGTTAAGGCTGCAGGGACATTCTATAGACACCAGAACCACTACATTAAGCTGCAGTAGTTGTGGTGCCTGTAGTGTTTCTTAAAGTCAGCTGACAATTCTCATTTTATTAAAACCCTGTACATGGATTAATTAATTGTAATGCATATATGGAAATACCTCTTTTCAGGGTCACTTTCATCTCACCTTTCCTCTGTGGCGGCAGCCATGTTTGAAGCCTCTTTGCTCAGAAGCACCACTTATTCGATTTAATATCAGGCAAGTAATCAACAGATAGTGTGGTCATGGATCCTGACATCATGTTAAAGCCCTGGGCATCTCAAAAATGCACTCACGGAACAAGAAAACTCCAGGCACCATAACTACTACAGTGCTGTGGCACCTTCTCAGTGTAATTTGTCAAACTGTTTTAGAATGTTTTTGTTTTTTTCAAACGTAAACTTTATTGTTTTAGAATGTTTTGACAACGTACATGGGTCCCGCATGTTCTGTGTCCGGACTCTCCTTGCAGGAGAATCCAGTTAGCTCCACTAAGTTCAGCCGTACCAGGCACGTTCTCTGAGAACGTCAGCTGAGTGCTCTCAACCAATGCCTAGGTCCTGGGTTGGTCATGATTTAGCTCTATGAACACATGGTGCCTCTGATGCAGGAGATGGTGGATTCAGCACGGGTATGTTGGTGACAAAGGTAAACTAACAAACAGTTCTCAAACAAATTGACTACTTACCATGGGAAGGAGCCAAAGATGGCCGTCCCCGCAGTGTTACGGTAACTAAGAGATCCATTAAAGAGTGGTGTTAACATCGTTCACTACCAAATAATACACAGCAAGGCTATATTACATGTAATCTCTTATTTTTAGAATTAATAAAAAGATATTGACAGTTTTACTTTGCCGGTTTTAATCGTGGCTTTTGTGGCAAGTCAGTTGTTAATGCATCGCATTTCACTGTTTAGTGAATAGATCCCAACAAACAGATCTAGTCATTGCATTCAGCATTCAACAATTTAATTATCTTTTACCGTTGGAAAAAAATATATGTGTAATAAAAGAAACTATATGTAATTACTGAACTATTTGAGAATTGCCCAAATGTATAAATATTAAGGCAATCAAGATGGTGGCTTTCAAAATGGCTGAGGGGTAATATATGTAAAAGGTACTTCCA
Organism: Pelobates cultripes; assembly: GCA_933207985.1. Lineage (NCBI taxonomy): Eukaryota > Metazoa > Chordata > Amphibia > Anura > Pelobatidae > Pelobates > Pelobates cultripes. The sequence continues at coordinate 249,433,174 of OW240917.1, read as the reverse complement.
TTGGCATAGTGTATTACTGTAATGATGGAATTAATAAAAATGTAAGTGTTTTTCAGAGATTGGAGTGAATTTTCTTTATTACTCTTGTGTATATATATATATATTTTGTACACATAGGAGTTTGCAATGGATGAGTCTAATTGATGTCAGATTTTTGCTTCCCTGTAACCCATTCAGATTAGATTACATTTATAGTAATTTTTACATTTAAATAAATAAATAAATAGGTTGTATTCCTAATGAGATTATTGTTGTTTATGATTTAGCAACCAATATATGTTCTACTTTTTTTTTAATAAACAAAAACAAATCACAGAGTACGGGGCTTAATGAAATGTGCTTACATTATTACAAATATCTAAATAAACACCATGCCACGTTCAATGGTTACATTTAAAGATTGAAGCCCGAGGAAGGTAACTTTGCAAACTTGAATGCCGAGTTGTATCCTTGCCAAATGGAACCTTGGCCTGATTAGTATAACTCAAATTGGCTAAATAGAGCGGCACAGGACGGGATTTAGTCTCCAGAAGACTTAAGGTCACAATGACAGATCTTCCATCTGCATGGAACGTTTGCACACCGCCAATCAATAGGTGAAAAGGAAAATTACACTTCAAAAGCATTATTCGAAGCCACTTTTGTTTCTCCCGAGGCTCCGCTGAATGAGAGCGTGTGCCGATGCGGCTGAAGTTACACTGACTTTGTCAAGGAGCGGTTGAGGTCTAACTCAAAGTGGAAACAAAAAGAGGTTGGCTTGCTTTTAATCCGAGAGGTCACACCATCATCCCATTGTTTTCTCTCGTCTCCTCTCCGCACTGACCTTTCTGTTTGGATGTGCACCGTACGATTTCCAAACCAGTTGTCTGTGACAAACGCTGAATAGCAATCAACTTAACTCCATCAGTTTGCAGCTTCTCTTGACTTTGTAAATGCCCCACGAGAACCTCTGGCGCTTCCTTTCAATGTACTTGGTAGCTTTAGCAATCTCGGAGTGATTGGGAGCTTTAAACAAGTTTGGGAGGGGTGGGGGCAGTGATAAAATAAAGCTCGAAAGAAAAGTTAACTTTTACATGTAGGAAACTGCTTAGAGAGAAACTGCTACTTTGCAAAAAAACATTTTTTAAATATATATATATTCAAAACATACAGATATCTATTTATATTCTTCGCAATATATTTATATGTCAAATACATATATTAATGTGATTGTGCTAAACAATCTGCAAATTTACTGCAATAAAAATTAAGAAAAATATTTCTAAATTATAAATGAATCGTCTTCCTAATAAATAAAAGTATCATAGCATTTTCTGTACAATAAACAAAGTGCTGTCCTGATGAAAGCTCCTGGTAGGAACTGAAACGTTGTCTCTTGGATCTTGATACTGAATAAAGAAGAATTATTGGAATCCCCAGAGTGCTGGTATTTTGTTGCACTAGTGAAAATATATTGAAGATTTACATGAAATACACTCACATTTTTTAGAGCAAAAGCTGCTCTGTTAAGAAAGGAGCTCAACCTAAAAGCTTGGTGTCTTTGCAACTTCGTGTGTTTTAGGATATACTCATTAAATGCATTGGCTATTGAACTGGTGCTGATGTAGCAGATTACCAATCCCAGTGTTCGTGTGAGTGATTTTTTTGTTTTGGCTCTGCTGTCTCAATGATCACCACAGTCCAGATTGAGCAGTAACCCAAAAGACAAAGAGCACGGCATTAATGGGCTAGCAGTCCGCTGTAGACAAGCAACAAGTTGCCTTCCATTGATGTCTTTGCCAAACTCAGCAAAAGTGACATTTAACTAGTCACTAAGTAAGCATGCATTCAATAAGAAGCCTACCTAATGAACTGAATCATGTGACAATGTCGTTAAACAACATAGTAAACATCCCATTAAACACTTCAGCTTCCTGATGTGTCTTATATATGAAGAACATGTAGGCTTTTTCCTCATATTAAAAAAAAAGAGCAGGTTTCAATACAAATTGTCAATTTTATCAATTAACCTGGTTACACCTCCTGGCTGGCAATCAGTCCTGTTACTTCCTGGTTGGTTAGCTCAGTGGAGATAAATTCAAGAGGCAGCAATTGCCCAGAGCACTTGCCTTGCAAAGACTTCTCTTTGAGCTGCATTAGGCAGTCTGTGATTGGACAGTCATAGAAAGTCTGGGCGGGGTTAGAAGGGGAGGGCTTGTAAAGGCTGCAGACAAGAGAACTGCATCATTTGGAAGCTGTTTAGATTTATCCCCAATGAAAAAAGAAAACGTAATAAAAAGCATGCACGTTTTCATGAGGTATATGCACTAAATGGATTTTTACTATATTTGAGCAATGGAGTGTCCTTTTAAATGTAGAATTTAGGATTAGGGATAGTGTTTAGGTTATATATTATTCTGCACCAGTATAGCACCACAAATCAGTTGTGCACCAACATTTTCTTCAGCATAGATGAAAAGAGGTAAAAGTGGTGAAAAGAGTAGATATGCAGAGCACCGAGAAACGCAAAGAGACGGAGAATTTAGAAATGATATGGGGAGAGCAATAGGAAAAAGGGTGGACAACACAACAGAAAAGAGGGAGAAACGTAGGGAAAGAGGGACACAGAGAGAGCAACCGAGAGAAGATGAGAGAACGGGAAAGAAAAGAAAAAAGGCACAGAATGAAAATGTACGATGAACAAACAAATACAGAGGAGAGCAATGAAAAAGGGAGAGAGATAGTGAGAGATAGGAGGAGAGCAACGGACGTAAGGAAGGAATGAATATGAGAGCACTGAAGAGGTGGGAGAGGAATGGACAATATAATTGCTGCTTTGCCCCAGTCTACGCGATAGTTATAAATACCATGTTTCAAATAACATTTACTGTATATTTAATGAAAATCGCAAAGGAGTTAATATATTTCTCATATTTTTCATTTCTTAATACTATTGTTATTATTTATATTGTTTGTTTAATAAAGCACCACGTGAGACAATACGTAAAGTACGATCATCTAAGTTATCGATATATAAATATGAATCAAATTTATTGCACGTGAAATCAAGTAGATTTTTACAAACCACGTTGTTGTTAAAAAAACAAACCCCACTGATCTTCGAGTACACTGCAGTAATCTGTATCTCTGTGTGTTTGAATGCAAAAAAGAAAATAGCATACTTCACTATACATGTTTTTAGATTTAAAAAACCCAACTTTTTCTGCACCGCAACATCGCCATAATATGACATGACGAGTGATCCACGACATGTCATGACACATAGTCACGCTAATCAGACGTGACGCAGTAACAATGCCAAGCAGTGAGGTCACAGCTTGAGCAGATACAATATGGAGCGTTTACCACTTTAAAAAAAATAATAATATATATATTTTTATGTTGATTTTTTCATTTCATCTACAGTTAAAAAAAAAGAAAAGCGTTCATTAAACTCACTTTCCTTCTGCTTTATGTTCTATTAACACCGCACTCCACTTTTTTTATGCTTTACTGTGAGCCCCATTCTAATATCTAAAGACAAGATGCAGCAGACAGCGTTACACAGAATCTGTCAGTGCTGGGCTCGAGAGCTCCATCCGCCTATTTTAATTTTAGCAGTCACTAATGAATGAGTTACCTGATTCAGCTCACTGTGAAAAATGAACACTGCAGACAAGCCTCTCGGAGATAGGAACCTCAAATTTCTCTCCGATATGCCCACATCTATTTTTACTTAACTTTTCTCTTGTGATGGGGGGGTGATAGATAAATGGGCTGCACATATTCTTTAATTTTGTATATATAAATATATATGTGTGTGGTGTGTGTGTGTGTGTATTGTGTTTGTGTGTGTGTGTGTTTGAAGGAGATATTAAAATTGCCATTTCTTCCATTATCACCTTATCCGAGAGTTTATTTGGACGTAAAGAAACACCAAGTACCCACTTAATAGCCAATGCTGAAGACAGCCCTTTAGGACTCTTCAAACAGCAGAAGTGCTAATCACAGAGGCACATGGCTGAGTTCTCCAACAGAGTTAGCCTGGCAAGGAAATTTGCTGTCTGTCTGCAGCTATGAGGTAACGTCTGGATTTTCTGCCAAGCTGCAGCGACACTCCCTCAAACAACATTGAAATAAATAAGAAAAAAAGTTCGGCAAGATTATCTTCTAGAAGCTTCTAAGCGTCCCTTCCTTTTTCTGTGTGTGTGTGTCTGTGGACTCCTGCCCTCCCCTACCGCAATCAGTTTTATAACCAAGAGCTGTGCAATGCAGTACATCAAAGATGCTCTTTCATATTTTGGCTATTTAGCTGGGTGAATGAAAAAAAAAACACACATCTGCAAAAAAAATCTGCCAATGAGTACGACCGCTGTAGGAAAATCACCTCTGTGAAAATTAAGCTGCTGCCTCAAATATTTTATAATTTTATGCACAAAACTCAAGCGTCTGCAAATAATAGGTTTTGAAAGTTGGCTTTCAGACGGGAATGCAGTACACAGACTTGGTTTATATTTTGGGGGCGTCTGTAACTGTCTGTTAACATTTATACGGAGTCAGAATCTTTTTACTTTATTTGGCATTAGACAGTTTGTCTTGTGCTTAGGATTAGGGAATTCACTGTAAATTTGTGGTTTGTCAAAAAACCCCAATTATAATTTGATAGAAATTAAATGTTCTCATAGATAGACAGGGCATGTCCAAGAGGATCCATGCTTGAAGGATCTTAACCATTTATGGACCTATGACAATCCATGAAGGCATCGTTATCTGGTACTGGAAGATACAATGCCAGCATTAAAATGCTTTGTTAGTTTGTATCAGGAGTTCTACAGAGTCTCTTATGGGCTGACTGTCTAAGACAGTCCATGTCGGAATAAAGTATATAAATTGCTACGTTGTAATGTCCACCAACTTTGTGAAGCATTGGTTTATTTGAGGTTACTGGGCAAGGTGAAGAATGTAGCATAGACACTTTAAATTATTCTGGTGAAAAACATTTTTGGTGATTTTATAATCGGTTTTAATCTTTTTCTAGACCGAACCTATGCAATTGAGATTGATATCATGTTTTCCTTCTCTGTATCTTTGTGTTTGTCCTGGTGTCTTAGTCATTTTGGATATCACCCTACCCAGATCTTACAATAACTGGAAGTCGGATGAGGAGAAATGTTGAACAGAAGATATAATGTCTATGGGCTCCTCTGGGGTGACCAGTTGGTAGCCAATTTTAACGACTAGAAAGAGACTGATGTGATATTATTTTTATGAGATGTTAATCTCCTAACACATTTTCGTATCTACCATTTAAAACAGGAAGGAAAATGTCCCAGATTTATGATGCAGATCTTAGGTAGGAATAATATAACCAATAATAAGTTCATTGTGACAAAATCAGGATTGACACTTCACACAGCGGGTAGCATGATTGAGGTCACAAACAATGATTGATGCCAACAAAATCATTTCACAGTTGAGGGTCGCAAGCGGAATAAAACGTAGACAGAAAATAATTCTTGGAACAGAAACACAATATATTGGCAATACATACTCCAGTCTAGTGAAATAAATTGAGACTTATTAGGTATCCACCAGAAGAAAATTAAGAATTCTGGACAGAATTGCATTCTAAACAATAGAATTATCACAGTCAAAAATATGAGCACTTCACCACAATAAGGTTAAAATAGGACACGTTAACGCTAACTCTATTGTTTATTTTACCCCGAGGCCAAGCACCACCCAAGCTCCAGTTCCATGACTGGGACAGGTGACTCTCTTGACCCATCACACCCAGGTCCCTGTTGGACGACACCGTGCCTAAAAGGCAAATCACCTACAGGTCCCACGGACACAAAAGTTTGATATTTTTATTTTGTTTTTTTTTCTAAGTTTCAAGTTCAAAATGTTACTTTGTGCAAACAGGAGACTCTTAAGAGGCTCAGGTCCACCGATATCACTACCGCTCACTAGGGCCACTCAAACTAGAGTGTTAGTATGCAGTTGACACTAATTGGTGACACACATGATCATAACCCATCCACCCCCCCACTCCCCGCAACCCTCTTGGTTAGCGGACACCACTCAGAACGCAAAGCAGTTAACCACTAATCTAACTAGCTAAGCAAGCAACAGGCTGCAACCAACCAACCTACCTAATCCAGGTATACAAACTGCTGCAATGCGTTGATCACTCCATCACCTGGAGCTCCCATGCGCCCATGTTCTGCATACACATTATCCAGATCCTGAGACAAATATCCCACTAGCCCTCTCTGCGAGGATTACTCACACGCAACAGATTCTCTATTTGTCCACAGGCAGGCAATGTCTAGGTTTCTTGTTATAGATATATAAAAAAGTGCATTGTTCTCATTTCGTATAACTCATGTATTTTATGTCTATCTCATTTTTAATCTTGCTATCTCATGACCATGTAAACACTGCACTGTAAAAATAAAGAATTAAAAACATATAAAATAGGACACATAAAGTTAAATCGGGGACAGAGTCTGAGTCAAAAAAGCCTTCACAGAATCAGAATCTAGATCGAAACATAATCGAGGTAAGTTCAAGGCAAAGACAGCATAGACACTTGGACTTCGTTAGGGTCGAAGGTCCAGGCTGGTAGCACAGTGTCATAGTTTGGGTCATATTTAAAGGTTGACTAAAGTAGAACAAATCAAAGTCTCAACCCAAGCTAAACATTAAGGCAGCTGTTATGGGGTATTACCCAGGAGCACCGAGTTTCAGTGTGGATACAATCACGATTCATGTTGCCATTTACAGTCGTGGGTCAACGCAGGGAGTACATTCTCAAAGACAGGCAAATGTCAACTTCGATGGAACTGAATCCCAGTAGACCTGACTGAAAATGAAAATGCACAGGATCAGGAAGCAACAGACCACAGTGCACTAATAATGAAATTAACAGTGGTTGTGAAACTCCGGACTGCCAGATGTTTATGAACCGCAATTTCCCAAACCCTGGTCTAAAAACAAATAAGTAAAAAACTAACAAACAAAACAAAAAATGTTTTGCCAAGAAGTGTTGTCTTTTTCCAACTCTTATCTTCTAAAAGAGTATACGCCACCTTTTGTGAAATGGCACTCTTTGGAATGTACATTATATTGTTACAGATACTCAAACCGCCATCTTTGTGATGGGCACAACTGCCCTTACGATGAGTGCAATAGCTGTGTAACTATTGGGCCGATTCCCGCAAATTGCTGATTCCTGATGCAGGGTGACAAAAGACTGTGTGTGAGTGGTGTTTAGATCGGGGTAGGCAGCATTCGTCACTCCATGTGTTGTGACCTAACACCATTACGGCAGCAAGAGACTTCTGGGAGACATGGTACAAAATATCTGGAGGGTCAAGGCTGTGAATAGCAATTTTCCACTATGTTTCCAGATATTCCCGTGGCAGGCAAAATGTCCCAATTTTCAAATTTCTCCTATTCCTTCACTGTTACTGTTTTACATTGACGTGGGACATCTCAGGTCGCCTAGTGCTGGCTTTTTATTTTTATAGAATATATTTAAAATGGTAAAACCATTTCTGGGGGGAATGGCAAAATTTAGGCAAAAAGGGTTATTTACTAAAGTGAGGCTTTAAGGCCAAAACAGTTGAAACCGGAAACATTCTCCAAGTCAGTTATGCTTTTATATCGGCTACTCTTGCCTTAAATTTGAAATTCGCTTTGAATTAACTTTAAATTCTCATTTTTCTTTATAATAAAAACCCTGTAAAAGTTGCCAGAATGTGATTATTGCAGGGTAGAGAATTTTCAAAATCAGCTATGTTTGCCAAAATTTTGCGAGTCGGATTTTTAAGTTGCTAGAGTTTGGAGGAAACTGTAACAGTTTTATCTTTTAACATCTCGAAAAATTCTGCTATTTTGGCCTAGGTAAAAGGGACTTTTTTTAATGGCCAGTTAATGTGGCCACATTCTGTAACATTAATATTTAAATGTGGGATCCAATTATACTACCTGAATGTCCTAATTTATCTCACAAAAATTATCAGTGTTTCAGTGTAAACTCAATTAACCTTATACCAGAAGCTAGCTGGAGAGCTGCGTAAGTGGCTCTATTTTAAGGTAATTATTTGTTCTTAAAACAAATTTAAAGTGGGACTTTGTAAGGACAGCAAAGTGCTGAACAAGGACACTGTTACAGTTCATGAATGGGAAAGTCAAAAAATAATTAGTGATTTTCTTTTCAGCTTAAGTAGAGAGATATAAATAACTTGGGCTGAGATTTGTCAGTTTCAGCTGATTTGTCCTGAATGATCTTTCAAGTCATCGCAAGACACGTTTAGTAACCAGTTGTAAATGACTGGGAACGTGATTGCTGGCTTTGTGTGTATGGTTGTATGATAAAATAAAATCAAGTACTGGGCACAGGTATAAGGTTCCAGGAAGGTTTACTTGCAAAAGGCTCACATATAGCCGAAACGTTGCCTGGTTCTCTCCAACAAATCTGCCCTGGGCTTTCTACCTGTGCCCAGTCCTTAATTTATTTTACAGAGCCTGGTCAATGTGACAAAGGGAATATGAATGGCTGGGAGTTTCAGATTTGATGAATGAGACGGAGTGGTTGGCCATATGTGGCTACATGTATGTGACTAGGAGCAATGAGCAGAGTAAATTTGTCTTGTGCACCCTGTACGTCCATGTTAGCTCAACCCTGCAAATACCTCGAACAAACTACATTTTGGAAAGGTAAATGTATTTTTGATTGCTTGCTCACCCCAACGTGAGTAGTTAAGCCATCTGCAAATGGTTTGCCATCTTACCTGGGTCCACCAAGCTCCAGTCACTTCCTATATGGAGAGCCTAGAGCTTCTAAAATCTCTTCTAACCTAAACCCGGCCGTGCAGGGCCAGCTCATTGGCTGACAGAGCCAGTGAGCTAAACCCTGCACCACCGAGCTCAACTTGACAACTTAACAATGAGAGGCAAACCGCAGGTAAGAAGTAAGACCATCAGCAAGCAGTTTGATTATTTACAATCAGGAGACCACCAGTGCCTCCCTAGCACCATAACCACCTCGGAGTACTTTAGTGGTTATGGTGCTTGGAGTATTGATTTAATTTTATGCTAGAAAGGACCCAGACATTAGTTTTTTCTCATCTATGCATTTTCTGGTCACTGACCGTGATGTGAATTCTAGCCGAATTCTAATTGGTTAAAAGCAGGACGTCAATCAAAAAAACAGCCTTGGCTTTAATTGTGTCAGTTTTCTTTCTGTTGTATCTCTCTGCAACGATCCTCTTCAACTGTGTTACTTGCTAATGTTTTCTTTATGGTTGTGCTGTTTCATATAAAAGCATATTACATTAAGGCATTTACCGGCCCCTTTAGTAGTCTGATTACATGCTAATTTGGGAAATCCTGAAATACTTTGCAGATTTAGGTCACTATATGTTTTTACTGTTATTACCGAGTAGTTTCTATAAATATTTAGAGTTGTAGATCGGGAGTCATTTTAATCATTTATAAGCTTGATTTCCCCCTGCCCATGTTTGCAATCACTTTCGGCCAAGGGAACGGTTTCTGCATCCCCTGGATATATGGAGAGATAAATAAAAGTTGGAGTGCACTTAATAACATTCACCAGCCTTAACCAACTGCTTTCCAGACCGGCCAATTGTTAAATATACTTTTTATTTATATCTGGTGCCGAATACAGGCCAGCCTCTAATTCGATTGATACTCTGTATTCCGGGGGTGCATTCTAAAGGCGGGCACACCATTAGGGTATTACAGTTCTGCATCAGCTAGGGATCTAAATATATGCCAGGGGCAGGATCGTCGAATTCTGCAACGTTCCCAAAAAAATAAAAAATATGAATTTGCTACAAATAAGGTATGATTTTTCTTTAACCCCTGAGTGATTTATGGGAGATATGCGTTATTGCACAATTTGTTTGTGGGTGCATACAGGCTTTCATTTTCCATTTGTTTGTAGTGTCATGCTATACCGTGTTATATGTTTATTGTTGGTTTCTTTTAGAGCCTGTTTGTTTTTGAGTTTGTTTGTACAGTAAACATGGGATTGGAGTAGACTCTAAGGAATGCAGATGAAAACAGGGGAGGTTATTGTTCATTTCCCAGTGTGTATTTTAACAAGGTTTCCACTAATATTTTTTGAAGCATCCCGTGAAATTTTTATAATTTTTATAATTATTTTATTATTTATAAAGCGCCAGCAAATTCCATAGCGCTGTACAATGGGTGAACTAACAGACACGTAATTGTAACCAGACAACTGGATGTACAGGAACAGAGGGATTGAGGGCCCTGCTTAGTGAGCTTACATGTTAGAGGGAGTGGGGTATAGTGACACAGTAACAGAGGGATTGAGGGCCCTGCTCAGTGAGTTTACATGTTAGAGGGAGTGGGGTATAATGACACAGTAACAGAGGGATTGAGGGCCTGCTCAGTGAGGTTACATGTTAGAGGGAGTGGGGTATATTGACACAGTAACAGAAGGATTAAGGGCCTGCTCAGTGAGCTTACATGTTAGAGAGAGTGGGGTATAGTGACACATTAACAGAGGGATTGAGACCCTGCTCAGTGAGGTTACATGTTAGAGGGAGTGGGGTATAGTGACACAGTAACAGAGGGATTGAGGGCCCTGCTCAGTGAGGTTACATGCTAGGGGGAGTGGGGTATAGTGACACAGTAACAGAGGGATTGAGGGCCTGCTCAGTGAGGTTACATGCTAGGGGGAGTGGGGTATAGTGACACAGTAACAGAGGGATTGAGGGCCCTGCTCAGTGAGGTTACATGTTAGAGGGAGTGGGGTATATTGACACAGTAACAGAGGGATTGAGGGCCCCGCTCAGTGAGCTTACATGTTAGAGAGAGTGGGGTATAGTGACACAGTAACAGAGGGATTGAGGGCCTGCTCAGTGAGTTTGCATGTTAAAGGGAGTGGGGTATAGTGACACCGTAACAGAGGGATTGAGGGCCTGCTCAGTGAGGTTACATGCTAGAGGGAGTAGGGTATAGTGACACAGTAACAGAGGGATTGAGGGCCCTGCTCAGTGAGTTTACATGTTAGAGGGAGTGGGGTATAATGACACAGTAACAGAGGGGTAGAGGGCCCTGCAGGGCTGGACTGGCCCACCGGGATACCGGGAAATTTCCCGGTGGGCCGTCGGCACCTGGGGCCGGGCAGGCAGCTGGCTCACCTGCGGCCGCATGGGGGAGCTGAGTCTTCTGGCGGCCGCAGGGGGAGCTGGCTGTTCTGTCTCTGCTCCCCCTCCCCAGCGCACTACAAAGAGACCGGGGCCGGAATATGATGTCATATTCCGGCCCCGGTCTCATTAAGCGGCGCGCTGGGGAGGGGGAGCAGAGACAAAACAGCCAGCTCCCCCTGCGGCCGCCAGAAGACTCAGCTCCCCCATGCGGCTGCCAGCACAAAGGTAGAAATTATGTGTGTCAGTGTGAGTGTATGTGTGTCTGTGTCATGGTGTGTGTGTCTGTCTGTGTCATTGTTTGTGTGTCTGTCTGTGTCATTGTGTGTGTGTGTGTCTCTGTCATGATGTGTATGTCTGTCTGTGTCATGGTGTGTGTGTCTGTCTGTGTCTTTGTGTGTGTCTGTCTGTGTCATTGTGTGTGTCTCTGTCTGTCATGGTGTGTGTGCCTGTCAGTGTGAGTGTATGTGTGTCTGTGTCATGGTGTGTGTGTGTGTGTCATTGTGTGTGTGTCTGTCTGTGTCATTGTGTGTGTCTGTCTGTGTCATTGTGTGTTTGTGTCTCTGTCATGGTGTGTCTCTCTGTGTCATGGTGTGTGTGTGTCTGTCTGTGTCATGGTCTGTCTGTGTCATGGTGTGTGTGTGTTTGTCATGGTGTGTGTGTGTCTGTCTGTGTCACGGTGTGTCTGTGTCACGGTCTCTCTTTTTTTTTCCGTTTGACATCCCATTTTTGTATTTTGTGTCGTGGTGTCTGTGTGTCATGGTGTATGTGTCTGTCTGTGTCATGTAATGTGTGTCTGTGTCACAGTGTGTGTTTGTGTCACAGTCTGTCTGTGTTATGGTGTGTTTCTGTCATGGTATGTGTGTGTGTGTGTCTGTCATGGTATGTGTGTGTCTCTGTCATGGTGTGTGTCTGTCTTTGTCATGGTGTGTCTGTGTTTCTGTCTGTGTCACGGTGTGTGTGTGTCTGTGTCATGGTCTGTCTGTGTCATGGTGTGTGTCTGTCATGGTATGTGTGTTTTTACTCACCTTTTCCCCTCCCACGTCGTGCTGGTCTCCCCTCGACTGGCCCTGCCTCTATGGCTGAGATCATCAAGCTTGATGATCTCAGCCAATCCACACTGACACAGGAAGCACCTCTAGTGACCGTCTGAGTGTCTGTCACTAGGAAGCAATGTAAACACTGCCTTTTCTCTAAAAAGTCAGTGTTTACATTGAAAAGTCTGCAGGGACAGGCTATAGACCCCAGAACCACTACATTAAGCTGTGTGTGTGTGCACGCGCTTGCTTGTGTGTGTGTGTGTGTGTGTGCCTGCTACTGAGTGAGCTTGTGTTTTTATGTCAATAACCTTATGTATGAGGCTGTGTATCAATCCGCTTGTGTCAGTGAGATTGTCTGTGTCTGCATGTGAGTATGCTTACTGTATAATTAAAAATTTTACTCTGAAAGGACCAATATTTTATATTGGAAAAAGCAATATATATATCAATCATCTAGGGTGGTAAGACATAGCCTTACTATTACATGCGACAATATATGGAGCAATGACTTATGGGGCTGGCATAGATTTTTTTTCCAGGGCTGCTTTGGAATCCCCAGTCCGGCCCTGGGGCCCTGCTTAATGAGCTTACATGTTAGAGGAAGTGGGGTATAGTGACACAAAGGGTATAAGTAGGGGTAATGAAATAGGTTGCTAGAAAAGTATTCACTGGGAACTTAGTAGGTTATGTTTGACAGTTGCAGGAGAGGAGTCATATGGGAGGGGGTGGGGGGGGGGAATTTAAACCTGCTAACAGTTTAATTGATATGCTTTACTGAAAAAGTGAGTTTTCATAAAAACTTTTGAAGGAGTTGAGACTGGTTGAAAGTCTAACATATAAGGAAGGGAGTTTCACAGAAAAGGTGCAGCCCTGGAGAAGTCTTGGAGGCGGAGTATCAGATGTGGGAGTAGGAACACAGGATAGATGTAGGTCTTCGGCAGAGCACAGGGGCCTTGACGGGACATATTTGTGTATTAGGGAGGATAGGTAGGTTGGAGCAGCATTATGTAGGGACTTGTAAGCAAGCACCAGAATCTTAAATTGAGCTCTATATCTAACTGGAAGCCAATGTAGGAACTGACAGAGGGGGAGGCGTGGGAGGTGCGAGCGGACAGGAAAATGAGCCTCGCCACCGCATTCATTATAGATTGCAGCTGAGAACACATAAGACCACTGAGAAGGGGATTGCAGTAGTCAAGACAAGAAAGAACAACGACATGGACCAGCACCTTAGCTGCGTCTGGTGTTAAATAGGGGCTGATACGAGCTATGTTTTTGATATTTAAGTGGCAGGATTTGGCAATCGACTGGACATGAGTGGTGAAGGAGAGGTCGGAGTCAAAGAGAACATCTAGGCAGCAAGCCTGTGAGGTAGAGGTAATGGTAGCGCCGTTGACTTGGAGGGAGACAGACAAGGGAGAAGCAGCACTTGAGGGAGGAAAGACCAGAAGTTCTGTTTTGGAAAGGTTAAGTTTAAGGAAGTGAGCAGCCATCCAGTTGGAAATCGCGTAGAGGTAGTCAGGGACACGAGTCAAGACAGGCGGGGAGAGATCAGGAGAGGACAGGTAGATTTGCGTGTCATCTGCATATAAATGATAATGTAAGCCAAAGGAGCTGATGAGTTTACCAAGGGAGGCAGAATAGATGGAGAACAGTAGGGGACCAAGGACAGACCCTTGGGGAACGCCAACAGAGAGGGGTTGGGGAGAAGAGGCAGAGCCAGAGAAAAAAACACTGACAAAGAGCTGGAAATAAAGGAAGTTTAAACATTAGAAGACTCTTTACAGGAAGTGTTTAGGAAGGCTATGCATGTCACATGCAGGGAGGTGAAACTAGTTCTGCATAAACAAAGTGATTTAACCCCTAAATGGCAGCGAAGCGAGCAGTGAGACTGCAGGGGCATGATCTATACACCAAAACTGCTTCATTAAACTAAAGTTGTTTTGGTGACTATAGCGTCCCTTTAAAGGGAACCGTCTTTTCCAAGGCGTTGTATTGTTTCTTTAACCTTTGTTTTAAAAATATCTGTTTGTAAAGTCTGAGAAATAAAATCTAAAGTAAAAATCCTTACGTTTGTACTGAGCTCTATCCTGGAACTGGGCGCATCTACCTTGGTTCCCTGTCAGTCATTGTTATGCAATGTGTGCCCTGGCTGTGACCTCCGATGCAATGTGTGCCTTAACTGTGCCAGGACGGAACTGGAATGTGAAGTCAAGTGATACATCTTTAATATACAATTAAAAGAAACTCGATCATCACACAGAAAAGAGTTAACACAAGTTATAGGTGACTTTGAATGTTTTATTCAGTGGTAAAATGTCAACAGGTGTGATGCTTCCCCTTTAAATGGGTTGGGTACAGTCCTGATTTGTGAAATTGGATGGCCCTGTATGAAAATGTTACATAAATCAGATCTCGGAGAAACTCTTCTCGAATGATTAGTACCTGCAAATTGTGCTCTGCAGGAGAGGAAGTGGCAACCCCTAATTATATTTCCTGTATGAAATCTAAACTTCAGTTTTCAGAATCCTTGAGCTTCTACTCGCCGTAAAACTGGAAACAGTGTACTTGTTTCAATTCTCACATTTCACATCCATAAAATGTCATTTTTAATATTTCAGCTTGGCTGATATATGGACGCTGAGCCATAACTCTTACAGAAGGCGTTCAAATTAATTTGCGATACCGCGTTCGCGTAATTGTTTTGTATCATTCCTATCTGTGCTACAGATGCAGAGATAAGGCAGATGTACAGTTCAGACAAACCATAAAACGTTTGCAAAAAAAATGATTTGAGGTCTGTGTCCAATAGGGTTTACTTACTAAAGTGCTTTGCGGTAATATTAATAACTAACTTTCAGAATGTATGCTAAAGTAGCAATTGTCAACAAACCACAAAGTGAGTAAAACTCACAGTTTTAACAATATTATATATTAATATCCCTGTTAAAGGCCAACGAATGGCCTTGTGTTCAATTAAACACATACTGTCGTAATTTTTAAATTATAACAGGCTTTTTTTTAGCCTCCGCGCATGAATTATTTTGCAATGCAGATATATAACCTAATAACCTTTATTGCCCCATTTCTAGGCTTACTCTTTCCCAGTGGGGTACCTGTAAGTTACCTGGTCAGATAAGGAGTGTTTTGCTGAAGACCATGATATCATGTATGTCAAAAAAACTGAGTTGGTTTGAGATGTTAGTGGACTTTAATCAGATAAGGAGTACTTTCAAACCGGAGGGGACAAAACTAAGCCATTCACTAAAACCAGCAGGGTTGTTCACTTAATTGAAAAATGTCAGGGATTTAAAGAGAATTACAATTTGCACCCACATTTTACAAAATTACTTTGTCCCTAAATTTGAAATTCACTTTCTATTCCCGACAATTTTCACTTTGGCAAATAGATAGATAGATAGACAGACAGACATATAGATAGATAGATAGACAGATAGATAGATAGATAGATAGACAGATAGATAGATAGATAGATAGATAAATAGACAGATAGACAGACAGACAGACAGATAGATAGATAGATAGACAGACAGACAGACAGATAGATAGATAGGATATATTTTAATGTACTATTTTATTTTAAATAATATAATAAATATGAATAATTACATAATAAAAGGGAAGATCCTTCATAACTAATGTAACTCTCATTCTGGGTAACCCTGACATATCTGCTATAGAACCCCATACTACACCTTACAGTGAGGATTTTGATAGGGTAATATTTATATAGTTTTTATTTTTTATTTGTATATGATTAAATTGATATAATTATTGTCAATTTTTGCCACTGAAGACATGCACAGTGTGAATATCTATTTTGTTTTAAGGTTCACATAAAGGACAAAGGGTTTGATCACACAAGTATCCCCAGCTTGCTTGTCTGAAGTCTGCTCGGAGATCACTTAGCACTTATATACTAATTATTGCTACATTCCATTCCAATTAGTAAAGTCCAGTTGGTGGTGCTTAGCTTGAAAGACGATAGGCATCTGAGAAGTTTGTTTATTAGCATTATTGTAAGAGATCCTCGGCATTTGATCAATCTGAGTAACTAAAAGGGTCCAGAAGAAAGTTATGTAATGAACTTCTGAAGATTAATCTGACTGTTCATTCAACCACCTATGGATCCTTGGGTGTCTATCGCTAGTCTTCAAGGGTCGTGAATCACAAGAAACTCTTAGATAACTTCACTCCATCCTGAGGCTCTTACTGGAGTACCAGGTCTCAGAGTGATAGTAAAAGGGCAGGGAGTTTCAAGCCAATATAATTATTCAATATTAGCTAGACCAAGCTAAACTAAGAACTAAATATAGTCGGTCAGAGTCTTTATACATCTCCTGCGAGGTGGAAATAAATGGACAAACCCATGGACTGACGAAGAGGGATCCAGCACTTTACATTGCTGTTGGGAAGATATAAGCTAGGAACTACAATAGGCTTTAATATTTTTTGGAAAAATAGTCTCATTCCTCCCAATTCTGAATGAAACAATGGAAGAATGAACCAATTGCTCGAAATGAAAATTTTGGTTTGATTCATTCATTAGTTCATTCGTGTAAAATGTATACCCTTACATTGGATTACCAAGCCATATTTGAGGTCACCATTACCAAGCTAGGTAGCTGCTGTGTTTAGTTGACAAATTCCTAATTTTAAATATGGCAATCCCACAATAGGGTTTCAAATTAGGAACAATCTACTAAACAGCCGAAAAACCAAAATGACCAAAGGGCCTTTCTTTCATCTGCTAAGTAGACATCCTAATTTAGTATCCTAAGTAGGGAGCTATAGCTACTAAGCAGCTCCCTAATTTGGTAACCTAAAATATGACAATTCCACAAAAAGGTACCAATTTTATTTAGGGTGTTATCTACTAAACATTGCTGAAAGAGTAAGAAAAGCCCTATTCTTAATTTTGATCTTTCAGCTGCTTACAAAATAGCTTACTAATTTGGTATCCACCCCTATGAGGGATTGCCATATTTAAATATACCAATATAAGAAGCTATCTACATTTACTTTGTCCAAATGGAAATTCCGAACCAAAAATAATGTACGAATCCCATTCAAAACAAACCAACTAATGGACGAAATTTATTTCAGACAAAACTATTTTTTTTCTTCCGTATTAATTTGGAAGAACCGAAAATTTCCACCATCCACAAGTCTAGGATTTAACAGACACCATGAATCCAAGGGGCTAAGCTTTTCAACAGTTAACTACCTCTTTCGTTGTATTTCTTTTCCAAGATTCAGCAAGATAAGTGTCTGTTAGTTTTGCCTACCCAAACACAAGTGCTTCTTTCGCAAATACAAAGTATTTTTAAAGCTGTTAAATTTAAGTCTAATTTTAAACCGTAACATGACTGATGCATTTATTTCAAAGCACTCTTTCATTGCTGTTGATTGACCTCACTTATAAATAAAACCAAGATAGGTCAATCAGGACAGGCCAAGAGTCAGTGAGAAATGCCAGCCAACCGGCATCATTTTCTCCGTGTGGACGCTGGACAGTCAGTACGTGATTCACTTGTTCATGTTGGTCACCCATGTGTTGTGTGTCATTTGTCAATGATGCACATCAATTTTCCCAGTTCTTTTACCAGCATCAGGCGTGCAAGAAAAGGGGCTTTAAAAAGCGAGTCTATCTATCTACCTACCTACCTACCTATCTATCTATCTATCTATCTACCTACCTATCTGTCTGTCTATTTATCCATCTACCCATCTATCTATCTATCTATCTATCTATCTATCTGTCTATCTGTCTATCTATCTATCTATCTATCTATCTATCTATCTATCTGTCTGTCTGCCTGTCTATCTATCTATCTATCTATCTATCTATCTATCTATCTATCTATCTATCTATCTATCTGTCTATTTATCCATCTACCCATCTGTCTATCTATCTATCTGTCTGTCTGCCTGTCTATCTATCTATCTATCTATCTATCTGTCTATTTATCCATCTACCCGTCTGTCTGTCTGTCCGTCCATCCGTCTGTCTATCTATCTGTCTGTCTGGCTGGCTGTCTGTCTATCTATCTGTCTGTCTATTTATCCATCTACCCGTCTGTCTGTCTGTCTGTCTGTTCGTCCGTCCGTCTATCTATCTATCTATCCGTATATATACTGTCAGAAACCTGTATTCTCTCAGGGGAGCTAAGTAAATGGATTCCAGTTCCAAAATCATCCTGCAGTAGACTTTTTTCTGAGTTAACTACCAGACCTAATTAAACAGCGTTGTCTCGTGTGAAAAGGATGGAATTCATACCATGTGAATACAAATTAAAGCCCCATTCTTTTAGCATTCAGTTCATCTAGTCAGCATACACCTTCCTTAAATCCAAACTAAAGTGATTTCAAAGTCAGCCGTAACTAGCTTTTTTTTCCCTTTTTTTTCTTTCTAAAAATGCTGGCGATTGCTGTGTTTTCTTCCTTCGTTGCTTTTTGAAGCTCCTTCCATAAGAACAATTAAAAAAAAAAAATCAGAACAAATGTTTCTCTGACGGGAGAAAGAATGGATGAGTTAACTGGTTGCATTCTGGGGAGATATCTTGATATAGGAAGCGTTTTCTAATTACTCTCGAACGCTAACAGCGATGTGGTTAACAGTCAACGTAGACCGTGGCGTAGATAAAAGTAAAATGTTCAATATCGAAGTAACAAAGATTGTGTAATGGAAGTTCCTTTAAATTAGAAATTCCTTTGAAAGGAAAATCAAAGCAGAGAGATTTGGAAGGCCAACAGGATTTTTTTCAGCTAAAGGATTGTAAAGGCTGTCATCTGACAATATCCAAAGGACTAGTGTGTGGCTCACGACAAGAAGGTTTTAAAATATTCTACATTGACTTCCATTGGTTCTTATTCTTAGACTTGTCATAATTAGGGCAAGCCATTAAAGTAGGTAATTAGCACATGCCGTGCTTGTGGTTAGTAAATGCATTATATCTCATTGATGTTATTCCTAAACATTATTTTGGAAATGTCTCCACTGCTGTATCTTCTAGTAACGGTAGATCTGAAGGCAGTTGATATTGGGATGTCATGTAGAGACTTGGTATATTTCTTCCCTTTGATTCTTTACTTGTGTTCCATGATGAACTTAGAGCTGCTTAGAGACTGACCTCCTTGTTCATGGAACAGCTGAGAGAAGAGGTGTAAGATAGATATTGAAAAAAAAAAGTTTTGTTCTGAAGGTTTCAAAAACTTTCTTGCGATTGTTGCCAAAGGAATATTCCTTTTATTATTATTATTGCCATTTATATAGCACCAACAGATTCCATAGTGCTTTACAATATTATGAGAGGGGGGAGTTAACTATAAATAGGACAATTACAAGAAAACTTATAGGAAATATAGGTTGAAGAGGACCCTGCTCAAACAAGCTTACAGTATATAGGAGGTTGGGTATAAAACACATTAGGACAGGAAATAGCAATCAAATAAGGTGGGAGTGAAGCAGAGCTGGAGGAGAGAGTAGATTGCTGCCCTTTAGGAGAGAGCAAGAGACAGGTATGTGAGGTAGACGTTACCGTGGGAGGCCATAAGCTTTCCTAAAGAGGTGGGTTTTAAGGCACTTCTTAAACGATTGAAGACTAGGGGAGAGTCTGATGGGTGTAGGCAGGCTAGTCCATAGGAAGGGAGCCGCCCTCGAGAAGTCCTGCAAGTGTGAGTTGGCCATACGCGTGTGAGCAGCAGACAGGAGAAGGTCACGGGCAGAGCGGAAAGACTGAGAAGGGGCATACCTATGGATCTGTGAAGATATATAAGAGGGGCTAGAATCGGTCAATGCTTTATAGGTATGGGTTAGCACTTTGAATTGACTCCTATAAGATACAGGAAGCCAATGTAAGGACTGACAGAGGGGTGAGGTGTGAGAGCGACTAGAGAGGAAAATCAGTCTGGCGGCAGCATTCATTGCAGACTGTAGCGGGGCAATAAGTTTTTTGAGAAGACCAATTAGGAGAGGGTTACAATAATGCATGTGACAAATTACTAGAGCATGGACAAGCTCTTAGTAGCATCTTGGATAAGAAAGGGGCGGATGCGAGCTATGTTTTAAGATGGAATCTACAGGACTTGGTAACATGCTGGATGTGAGGCTCAAAAGTGATGCCAGAATCAAATATGACACCAAGATCGCACGCTTGCAAGGATGGACTGATGTGGATACCACTGACTTGAAGGGAGAGCGAGAGAGGAGGATCAGTATTAGAAGGAGGAAAGACAAGGAGCTCAGTTTTAGAGAGATTTCATTGCAGAAAGCGGGAGGGCATCCAGTCAGAGATGGAAGCAAGGCAAGCAGTGACACGTTGCAGGGGAGACGTCCGTGGAGGAGAGATATAACTGGGTGTCATCAGCGTACAGGTGGTAGTGGAATCCAAATGAGGTAATATGTTTGCCAAGAGAGGCAGTATAATGAGAAAATAGAAGAGGACCGAGTACAGAGCTTGTGGGACTCCGACAAAGAGAGGACGAAGGGAGGAGGTATCATTAGAAAAGGAGACACTGAATGAGTGTTGGGAGAGATATCTGATGCACTCTTATTGAGAGAGTGTCACTTGGAATTCTCGAATACAAATAGCTATAAGATGTACTTGGATGTGAAGATGTCCAGGTCTGGGTGGTTCTGAATTAACCAATGCTCACTTCTATAGAAGGACAGATTTGCTAAGGACAGAATGAACATGTCTTTGAGCAAAAACTGTTCATCAAGCCTTCTAAAACCGAAATCAGAAATGTTCCATCAATTTTCATGATTTCCAACAGGATCTTTACTTCTGACATGTACCAGCAACAAGCCTTCACCACCTCTAGAACGTTTCGCCACTTTGACAGCTTCCACCAGGAAATCCCAAGCCTTAAAACCAACCAGAACTCCCTAGAACCTATCCAACTTACAGCAGGGACTTGTCACAATTCTGAAAACTTCCAGGAGATTTGTTTCTGACATGATCTTTCCCTCATTCTGACAACTTCCTGGAGAATTTATTCCACCAATCTGACAATTACCAGTAACTTTCTAGAGGAACTTTCTGTCACTATAAAAACACACAGAAGTAATGTCCATAATTGTCCCTAATTAAATAGGGTAACTATATAGTGACTTGTAAAATTAAGTCTTAAAAATAGTATGGAAAATATCTCAATTTACCAGAGCTTTTTCCATCTTTGATTTCTTTGTTTCACTGTTGAATCATACAATATTTTAAAAGAGATTTTAAAGAACTTCTAATTTCCTTATACTTTGTGCCTCAAATCTTAATCAGATATAATGAATTCTGTTATAAAAACTATTTTTACGGCGCACACAGTGAAAACATCTTTTGTCCATCTAATGTTTCATATGGAAATTAGATCATTTATTTGTGCAATAAGATCCACTGGTAAAACATGTTTTAGACTTCCTCCCTACTTCAAAGAACCATTTTTAACAAAAGCTATTTCAATGTTGATCCATTTCTCTTTGGTTATCTCCACTGAATAAAAAGGTATTTTAATTATCAGTTCATTAAGGCAAATAAAAAAATTATTGTAGCAAAGTACAATTCCTGATCGGTGCGGTCACACTATTGCAGTATCCGATCGGCACCACGATGTGACCGTATCTGATCGGTGCGGTCACACTATCGCAGTATCCGATCGGCACCACGATGTGACCGTATCTGATCGGTGCGATCACACAAAAGGAGGGAGAGGTTACTCATCTTACCTCCAGAGCCTCTCCCTCTGTGCAATTTGAAGTGAATAATAACTTTTATTGATATGTGCATCACTTATTCTTTATATCAAATACACTTGTCTTCATTCTTTTAACAGTAAAATGTGGTGAGTTGAAAGCCAAACTTTCAAAACTTGTGCCAAGTTAGAAGGAAAAAAAGCGAGTTACTAAATGTTTCTAATGTAGAATTACATTCAGAACAGATGCCCGTATATTAAACCCTTGTAGATGGATGCATCTACACCCTTTTCTACTATTCGTTTTCCTCCTGTCTCACGTTTGATCTGGGGTTCCTTGTCTCGTTGTGGTGTCCGCATTTGTGTGCATTCCCTTTTATCGTATCCCCTGCAGTTACATTTGTCTAATTTTTTCATCCTTGTGTGGCATATTTTTCTGTCGCTTCCCTCCCTCTCTCCGTTATGTCTTTTTTGCCCCTCCTCCCTCCCCCCTGCCCCCTTCCCCTCTCCCTTGCCCTTCTCTCCCTTCCTTTCCTCCACTTTGTGTGTGGTATGCTTTGTGTCTCCCCTCATGTATCCCCCCCTCTCTTTCTCTTCTTCCTCTTCCCCTTCCCCCCTTTTCCAACCCTACTTAATTTCCCCCACCCCTCCACCCCTCTCATAGTCTCCCTCCCCATCCTTCAGTTTCTTGCCTTTGTTGTTGCCTTACCCCTCCCACCTCCCCCTCCCGGCTTGCGTCTCCTCGTCGTATCCTTGCCCTACATCAGTGACCTTCCCGTGACCATGTCAATTGCTTGTGTATAGATGTGCAGTTTCGGGTTTAGTGGTGTTGCCCCCAGTGAGTAGAGCTGGATTTACTCTTATGGCTGCTCGCCCCGCTGGGTGCCATGCTTCTGTGCAGTTAATAACAGCCCCTTCTCCCCCCTCCTCCCATCCTCCCGCCAAATTGTAGCAGTTAGGCATTATTTAGCTGTGATCAGTCCTGGAGGGCCGTTGGTGCCACTGAGTTTGGATTATCCAGGCCTCTTGTAATGTGCGCTGTTTTGTAGGCCTGTAGTCTTTCCGCCTGTAGTGGCAAATGTGTCCCCACAAGGACACATTCGGAAGGCTTAAGTTTAGTCCCCATGTGCATCTGTGTCCTGGTCCCCTACGTGCCCCCCTCCCCAAGGTGTATGTCATATCCCTCCCTGTGGTGCAGTGTATGTAAAGACAGTGTCCCCAGACAGTGGAAAGTACTCACAAGTTCGTTGAGTGTTGGAGGGTCGTGTTGGTGATTCGTCCCCCCTTAGCGTGTTAGGGTGTCTTGCTACGGGTTTTATTCTTCTGGCCTTGTTGGGTCCGGGTGCCATGGGCGGTCGCGTTGGGGCCTGTCCCTGCCCTGATCTCTGCCCGGTGGTGGCGGTGGAGGGCCCGTCACTTGGCGTATGAATTGGTGTGTCAGCCAGTTCGGAACCTGTACTAGCGGGAGCCCTAGGGAGCGCTGGAATCCAGGGACGTCCGTAGGGGTCTCTATAACGTGGAGGTCCGGTCCTCTGAGTGCGAATAGAGAGAAGGGGTATCCCCATCTGTAAGGAATACCTGCCGCTTGGAGTGCTATGGTTATTGGTCTGAGCGACTTTCTTGCCTGCAGGGTGTAGCGGGAGAGGTCCTGGTAGATGGATATATGCTGGTTATCGATGCGGATTATGCCCATGCGGCGTGCGCCACGCAGGATATCTTCCTTCATGGCAAAATTGTCTAGGCAGCAGACAATATCCTGTGGCTGTTCGCCGGTTGCAGGTGGTGCGCACAGAGTGTGGTGGGCTCTGACCAGGCCCAGTCTATGGATTTGTTGTCCTCCCAGGGCATGGCTGAAGACTGTGCATAGGATCTCGGGTAGGTTCTCTGTCGGGCCCCCCACCCCACCCCCGCACTCTGCGGTTATGCCTGCAGCCCCTATTATCGAGATCATCGACCCAGGTGGTTAGGTGGGCCAAGCTGGCTTCACAGCTGTTAATTGAAGTGCAGGCGAGTTCAGCGTCAGACCGGAGGGCTCTGGTATCTGTCTCTGA
This sequence comes from Pelobates cultripes, assembly GCA_933207985.1. Taxonomy (NCBI): domain Eukaryota; kingdom Metazoa; phylum Chordata; class Amphibia; order Anura; family Pelobatidae; genus Pelobates; species Pelobates cultripes. Next base: position 249,409,186 of record OW240917.1, on the reverse strand, counting down.
AGCTGTAAGTTGTGCGTCCATATAGGCTACATACGCCTTCACCTGGGCCAGTTTATCCCTGATAACTCTGCTGAGGCGGTCTGAGAGGGCTTCCAGATCTGCCTTGGTAAGCAGATTGGGCAGGAGGGCTCGCAGGTCCCCATCTAGTGTCCCCTGCACTTCCGGCGAGGCTGATGAAGCTGGAGAGAAAATCCGGCGGGGGTCGCGGCCTCCATTTCCGGTTGGGACGCGAAGTCCCGTGGAGTTGTGAGGAAGGAGCGGATAGATGGCTCGGCCCCGGATCCCGATGGTCTGGGGATACCCTGTGGTTTCATCAGCTTCTTTGTGCGCCCCATGGTGAGCGTGTGGGGTAAGCTCTGTTTAGCGAGATTATTGCTGGGGCCATGAGGATCAACTCGTTCACGCGGCCATCTTCGTCGGCTGCCGGACACGCCCCCCTCCTCCATGCAATTTGGAATTTGGCAGCCAGGTCCAGTGTTAGGAAGGATGCTGGCCGCTGCAAGGTGGCGCTATATAATAAGGCTGCCCACAATGATGTCACAACTGATGTGAAAGTGCGTGCGGAGTCACGTTTTCTCCATGCACGCATGTTCTGGGGTCATGGGACCCAAATTAGCCAATAGTAGGATTTACTGGGTTATTTAAACCCAAACCTGCAGTTGTTCAGTGCCCTGTCATGGTTTCCATCCTGTTGGTTATCCGAGAGCGCGTTCCTGATTCTGATATTTGGTTTTTGATCTTGGCTTGGCTTGACTTCCCATATTTCTGGTATCCCTGACCCTTTGGCTTCGTTCTTTCCGTATTTGTTCGTTTCTGTATTCCTGACCTTGCTCGTTCCTGTTTATTCTATTATGTTAATTCCTGCCATTCTAAGGCCCAGTTATACGTTGTTACTGTTTGTATTTATTACGTGTTTTTCTTAATTCTGCGTGTTGGGCCACTGGTTCGTCTTGACATAAACTAGTTACTCTGAAAATTAGAAATAGTAAGTAACTTCCACATTTTAAGTCTAATTTGTTCATACTGATTCTTAGATTTTTGCGTGTTTTACATTTTAATCGACTACAAATTTGTTATTTTTAAAATTTCCATGAAAAGTGAGGCAGATCTTGACATATTAGAGAATCTGGAAAATTGAAAATCAAATCAGCTATTACTCGTATATACACTATGGTTATCATAACATCTTCCAGGGATTTACCATCAGGAATATGGCATCAGGATTGAGGGTAATTGGTAGCCATTCTTTCTTCAGCAAAATTACTTGAAAAATACCTCAAAGTTGAAAAATATTTGGATTTTTTTATTCCGCATTAGATCTAGAAGCTGGACAGTCCTGGTCAACAGATTTTAATGTTCACCTTTTTCCTTTTTTCACCTGAAAAGTTTTACTCACTGTATACACCCTCCTTGTATTTTGTTTCGAACATGTGCTTTCCATTTGCAAATATTTTGATATTTGTACAGGAAATTAATAATTTTAAATTATGACCTAGATTTCGACAAGTGACATTTCCCGTTTGACTCGTGTTGTATAAGTTTACAATTTGTTTTATATTAAAATAATTTCTGTTTGACATTCCTATTGTTTATTTATTGATTTTTAAATTGATTTATTTTTAAAGCACAGTTGGGCCGTTGACATTACATTTCCCACGGTTGTTTGCATTGTCTATCATTCACAAAAGTGAGTACACCCTCACATTTTTGTAAATATTTTATTGTATCTTTTCATGTGACAACACTGAAGAAATGACACTCTGCTACAATGTAAAGTAGTAAGTGTACAGCCTGTATAACAGTGTAAATGTGCTGTCCCCTCAAAATAACTCAACACACAGCCATTTATGTCGAAACCGTTAGCAACAAAAGATATAAAAAATTTTTTACAAAAATGTGAGGGGCACACTCACTTTTGTGAGATACTGTATCTCATTTTGGAAAAATGCTGTGGCCGAATTCCAGAGGCGAATCTTTACCGAAGTCGAAGTGGACATACTTTGGCCAGACACTAAACAAACTTAATTGTGAGAAAAGTAAATATACATAAAAAATCTTGAATTACCCGAGAGGCAGTGTTGATTACAATGTTCTGTTGGTAAAGGTAAGTTTATATTATATACATTGCTCACTATAAAAAGAAGATATACATCAACTCCTTCCATGATGAGTACAGCAAAAACAAAATATGAACTTATCATTATTTATTATGATTTATGTATTATTAATATTGTAATTTATATCATTATTTTCTGCATCAATATTTCTATAGCCTTGTATGTTTTAAGCTGGCATCTGTTAAAATGGCTTTGTCACCAAAAATACTATATGCACCATCATATGGCATCTTAAAAACTGTCTATAAATTTTGTTAAAAGCTTGTGTGAATAATTTTTTAATTGGTTTAGCAGTTTTTATCTCAATTCAAAGTACAGATATCCAATTGATTTTAAGAATGTTGGGTCAGAGAGGTCAAAGAACCATTTCTCGTTCTCTGCACTGTTGAATGCTGGGAGCTATTCTATTAAACATACATTGTGATTTGCTGTGGAAATCACATGATCACTGCGTCACAAAACCGAGTTTGTAAATAGAGATGTAAAACCGAGTTTGTAAATAGAAATGTAAGATGGCCGCCTCCACGCTGAAACAATAACAGCTTGTAGCTAAGCTGACTATGTCTTGCGTCAATAAATATTATATTAAACTATTTGCAATACTGCTTTGAGCTGATTAATGATAAGGAGTTTTCAGGTTACAGTGCCACTTTAAATATTGACCATAAATCATAGGGCAGTGATTAAAGACTAGCTGAGCACCATGGGACATTAGTTCACAAATATCAGAAGTGCCAAGGTTGGCTATCATTGACATAAGGGAAATAAGTCTACTTAATGATCAGAGCCTACATAACAAAATTAAATACAAACTTTACAACAATGTCAGGAGTTTGATCTGCCTCGGGAATTTGACTTTGAGCACATAGAACTGAGACATGCAAGCTTACCCAAAAACAAATTGCCTCATTACTACTAACTGAGTTTAAATTAGATAATATTCTGGCAGGCTGTTCTACCAGAAAGTTGACCTCTAGACACGGTATAATCTACCGTTAAATGAAAGTATAAATGGCATGAGAAATCTAAAGGATGAATTGAAGTACTAAACCACCGGTGTAATATCTCGGATTCTCCTAGGGTGATATCTAATAAAGAATGTTACACATTAAAAACGGCCTATTTCATACCAAACATGCACAGGATGGGCTGTGCATGTGATCACATTGGACAAAATATACATCAGAAACACGCAGTGCACACCAGCATCACCAAACGTTTATAGTGTTTTAAACCAGGCTCTGATTAAGTTTCTAATGATTTTAAGGGTCACTGTGTTTAGGTTTTTAATATTGTGTTTACATATACCCTATAGCTAACAAATATGTGTTTGTGTGATCTAAAAATTAAAATGAAATGTACAAACCCCACCCTGCTGTATTTTGCTGTATCCTGAAACGGAGTGCCGCCATCTTGGCGCCCTGTCAGTCATTGTTAACAGTTCTCTGATTTGTATCTGTCAGTCAACATAGAGAGAGCACAGAACAATGTTTCTGAGTCTCCGCCTCCAATGCAATGGGTGCCTTGGCTGTGCCAGGACTGAACTGGATTATGTTTCAATTTGTTGAGTCAGAAAGATGTATTTAAAACAAAATGGAGCATCACATGAACAAGGCTCATATGAATTAGAGGTAATTTTTTATGTTTACATAAAAGTGACGGTTCCCCCTTTAAGGACTATCTGAGTAACCCTGAGGAACACTATAGTGTCAGGAATGCAAATGTTTATCACTGACACAATAGGTTTAAAATAGCTGTTTAGGTCCCCAGCCCTCTCCCTCCCTTAAAAAGTTGATTTATTCCAGCCCCCTCTCTGCCTCCTTAGCTGAGATCATCAATCTCAGCCAATCCAATGATTAGTACAAAAAGGAAGGGCTCATGGGAACTCAGAATTCATCCAGAGGACAAACAAATCTGCAGCTAGATTACTGTAACAATGGAGTACAGCTTGTGTGCTGTATATAACAGAGTCTGATTACCCATAATGTTGAACAGGTGACCTGGAGCTCCATCTTTGTCAAAAGATCCCCCTGCACATCTCAGCCCCCTCTTGATACCTTGAGAGAGCATTGTGGCCTGCACCTCTATTGCGTGCAGATCACTTTTACGATCTCCCAGTGCTTCTCAATGACTCAGAACAGGGCATGCAGCAATTTCCATTATTGACTGAGCACAGAGACTGCAAAGGAGCTGCTAAGAGATCTGCACCCTATAGAGGCGCAGACCACACTGCTCCCCTACACAGGACAACAGGAAATCAACCCCGCTCTTCTAAATTTGCCCTTCACAGGATCACCAGGGATAACACCTCCCTCCTGTAAAGGTACGCAGGAGGAAAAACATCCCCACACATACTCAACCTCCTTCTTCAATACACTCGGATTGTCCTTGAAACACAAAATTCACACACAACACTCAACTAACACAGACATAGGCACATTCAACCTCAACATAGCTCTCTCCACCTTCTCCACACACAGCACTCAGCAACTACACACTCTCACACACACACACACACACACACACACACAACAGTCAACTACCCACACACAACTCTCAGCAATTACACACTCTCACAGACACAACAGTGAACCACACACACACAACACTCAGCACCTACATACTCTCACACACACAACAGTCAACCACCCACACACAACACTCAGCAACTACACACTCTCACACACACAACAGTCAACCACCCACACACACACAACACTCAGCAACTACACACTCTCACACCCAACAGTCAACCACCCACACACAAAACTCAGCAACTACACACACTCTAACACACAACAGTCAACCACCCACACACGAACAATCCCGCACACAAGACATTCGGCAATTGTCAATAAAAGAACAAAGCCCAAGGGACAAGGAGACCCTGGGAACAGTGCCTGCAACAAACAGGCACAGTCTCGATCAAATGTGGAGTTCAAGGCAACTGAAAACGTTATACTTAGAAATCAGTATAAACATAACACAATCCATTACAGAGATGATGTGATTAGGGTTTTGTTACATTTTATTTTTTTAATAATATTTCCCTTTACAACTTCGTATATTGATTCTGTTGTAACACTCCAGCAGGATAAATGATCTGATATTACTATGAATACAAAGAAACTCCCAAGTAAAGCACTTTGTCCTCAGTTAATCAGCTTGAGGTCCTTTAAGGCAAGGGAAATTCACTGGTATAAAATATTCCTGTTCTCCATTGGGCAAAATTATAATAAAGTATAAAAAAAATCTTTAAATCAAATCCAATTTCCATAGTAACAAAACTCCGTATTTACAGTCTGTAAGGTAAAACTTCCATCACTTTATGACTGGTCGGGGGACAGAAAAGTTAAATGCGGCTTTCATTGTAGTTTGTCAATCTTAGTCTAAATTCTGCAATTTTATTTTTGTTTTGTTTTTTACATCTCGGTATTTAGTAAATAAACTCCTCTGTCTGACACTTGTTTTTGATGGTGACAATTTCCCAGGACACTGCGTTGTCTTGCTCCGCCGGAATCGAACTTGACACCCGGCTCGATAAATAAGAACGCATAAAAATAATGTTGGCATTTACACTGGAGGTCAGCTTGATACTGAGCATGAAAATGTACAGCAATATATTGGAGAACACTGTTACACATTCCTCTGGAACACAGAGGGTTAAGCGTGACATGCAATGACTCTGACACAGTAGCTGTTAAGTACCCTCACAGGGCAATAAATCTCTTCCATCCCCTGACTCTTCACTACCGCAGAACTACTTTTAGAATGCACACGAGGCGTCGCGCCAGCGGTGACTAAGAGATCTTGACCAGGCTATCACCACTTGTTCATCTATTAATAACATTGAAATGTTACTGTAGTTAAACAATGACAGCCATAAAATAACTTCCTGCGCAAATAAAGGAATCGGAATCCTTTAGGGCCCGGGGACATGTGTCCTGGCTTCTCCCAGACGTAACACATCTGAGTCACGCGCTTTTTACGATCCTGAGTCATCACAAATTTGGTCACATTATGTACAGTTCAGTGAGGAGAGGAGTAAAAATAAATAAATGGAAAAAAATATATAATATACATAGTATTTTATTGCAAAATGTAATGTCCCCTTCATTCAGTGATAGCAGGGCTGTACGGCGATGTCAGTGTGTATAAAATGCCAATTTGGTGTAAAATCTTTAAAAAAAATAATTAATGGAGGTAGAGAAGGTCCTTTGTACTTAACGGATTAAATGGTTTTGATGACCTGGATGCTGTCAATTCTCAGAAAAGGAGAAGATATACATTTCTAGATGATTTACCTTTCAGCCACTTCCCACCACCCCCTCCCTCCCCATTTCTGCTGGTTGGAACATGTCCTGGTTCATTTGAGACTACGAGACACCACCCCAAACCCACTTTGGAATACCAGCACGGATGCATTGCGGGCAATGCTTTCAGTATGGAAACGGAACTTCATTACAAATAGAGTCATAAATGTAGAGATTTGTGGAAATCCATATGTTACATACACAGGCCTACAACAAGAAAGTTCAGTTTAGATGTGATTAAGCTACTATGACAAGTTTTGGACCAGAATTAGGAGTTATCTCTGTGATGTGGTTCATATGTGAGACCTTGAGATGAGCTTCGAGCTCGTAAACTGGACATAAAATGTGCAGGATGAACCTACCTCAGTTCATGGTCCTGCTGTGACTCTCCTCCTGTTTTTGGAATTGACTCTACACTTGATAGAATAAATCCCATTGAATCTAATACTAGAACTTTAGAAATTGGAGTCAAATAGATGGCTATTTTGTGTTTATTTTATCAAGGTATCCATCAAGACAAACCGAAACGGCCACACTAAGGGACACTAGGAAGTTCCACAACAGCCACACTAAGGGCTGCCAGGAAGAGCAGGATCAGCCACACCAAGGATCACTAAGACAAGCGAAAATGGGCGCATTAAAGATCACTAAGGTGAGCCAAAATGACCGCACTAAGGATCACTAGGAGAGCCAGAGCAGCTACAATAATAACTTGCCAATATCTAGTTAGTCATACCTGTGTTTCAGGTTGACTTCTTATATCGTACTTAAAGGAACACTCTAATGGAAAAATGGTCATTTCTTTTTTTTTACAATTTAGTAGATATAATGCCAATAAAAACTTGAGAAAGGGAGGATCTCCTGATAGCTTGTCCTTTCAAAATTCTATTTGTGCAGTGAAAAAGGTATCACGGGATACTAAATTCATCCATTATTTTACATCTGCATCACTGGACTTGTTCAGGTTCACTCTCTATTCCATACCCACCTATATCTAGATAAGGTTCTAGACCCCACAATGCCTAGGCAAGTTTGGGGCCTACTTCACTTTTAGTATAGAGGTGGTGAATGTGGTTAAATCTGGCCAAGAATCTTCATGTCATTGATCCCGTTCTAACCAGTAGGTCCTAGGTCGTCACGTTAGGTTGACTTAATGTTAACCTGGCTATGCCTTTTTCTCCAGAACAAATAAGTACCAAAACAGACGCTAAACAATTTCTTTGTTTACTTGTCAATGGTGGCTGCCCAGAATGTGGACACCAAACACAGTATTCTTTTTCCAAAAAAAACTTGAGAAAAAAAGGTTTCCTTGAATTGCAAAAATAAAATATAGTTACATTTATTAAGACATTTGTTCCTATCTCCTCGAGCAGGTGTCTCGAAGCCCACCAGTCTGTGTATTTGTAACGTGCCATTGGTTCTTTCCTGTTTGGAAACCACGAAGGAACTCATGAATAATCCCAGTCTATTCCAGAACTTCTCCTTCGCTGAACAAGTTTTGAATAAACTTTATGAAGACATTAATTATATCATTAAGTAAAACTGCGCAACAGACGTGGAGGAACGCCAGCCTTATCTTAAATCTGGAAAAGAATCCTGAACACAATGTCCGCATCTGAAAAAGTATTTCAAACCGATGGGGAGAAGAGGAAAAAAAACTGTAAGCTTTCGATGCAAGATGCTTCAATTCAGCAAGAAATCTTTGGCAGATTGGTAGATATTAGAAATGCGGATCTGGATAATGCAACAACACATTTCCTTAGTGTCTGTTAAGTTGGCGTTCGTTTCTTGAAAGAGGAAGAGGCAACTTTTTATTTTCTTTTAATTTCGTAGCAAATCTACAGCAAAACAAACGGAAATATTCTGTGAAAGAAGTGTACCCTATGCGCCCGTGTCTCCCAGTAAAATCAGGATGATTATATTGAGCTACAGATGCTGGGGGCTATTAAAGGATAGAATTTTTTATAAGTATGCCACATAAGAGAAATTAGGAATCGGGGCCCCTATTTGATCATAATAGATATATACTAGTAATAATCTAAATAACTTTACAATTTCCTATCACAGCTATCTCATACACATGTAAGCACTTCAGGGATGTGCGCTTCAGGACCCACGAGATGGGACATGCGCTTCAGGACCCACGAGATGGGACATGCGCTTCAGGACCCACGAGATGGGACATGCGATTCAGGACCCACGAGATGGGACATGCGCTTCATGAGCCACAAGATGGGACATGCGCTTCAGGACCCACGAGGTGGGACATGCTCTTCAGGACCCACGAGATGGGACATGCGCTTCAGGACCCACGAGGTGGGACATGCGCTTCCAGACCCACGAGATGGGACATGCGCTTCCAGACCCACGAGATGGGACATGTGCTTCAGGACCCACGAGACGGGACATGCGCTTCAGGACCCACGGTATGATGCTCCGAAGGACCCCCAGATGCCGGCAATTTGAAAAACAACACAAGGGATATAAGGATGGTGATTTAAAAAGTATGTTACCAACTGAGGAAGCCAGTTTATGGCGAAACACATTTTAAATTAAAGACATTGGACATATCTCACTTTATTTTGTTTTCTATTGTTTTAATTTACTTTAACTTACCTTTTTATTGAATACATTTGGAATACCCGGACATCGTGTGCTATACTGCTTTCAGATATGAAGACTATCTGACTCCAAACCTCGCCATGCTGCCTAAAGATAAGGAAGAGGGGTGCTGCACACTAGAGCCAAGTGATCTCTTTGGCCCTCCTCTTGTGAGTGAAAAATTCTTACTTTGGATACTGTAACATCTTCGGATACTGTAACATATATTTTGGAAATAATCTGCACTGTTATTTTATTTCCTTTTATATTGTACATTTTCACCTGCAATTTACCAGAGATTTTAAGGCATATATTAGCTCCACCCACTGTGTGTTTGTGTATGCTATTGTGTTATAGTGGGGGTTAATGGGATCCTCTACAAAGTGTTGAGCTATCCTTTCTCACTACTATAGGTTGTACATAAAGTGTTTGTTATCTCATACACATACCTGGTATTAAAGTTATTCTAAATGTAAGTAAATTCTAGATTCTGATTTGGAACAAGACGTATGACTTCATGAGGGTATGGCAACCCTGTCATAAAGAATCTGATTTGCTATTTGATATACAGATCTATGTTCCTCCCCTCGCCCCCCCCCCTCCCCCTGCCCACAGAACGATTAACCCTTTCATGCGAGGACAGTAGTGGAAAAATTGGTTTCATCCGAATATAACTCTTGATAATCGATCTTGGAATAAATCGATTCTGAATCCATGTCACCTGAAGATTCCAAAGGTAAAACTACAGGCAAAATGCTTCGCAATTACCAGGGATTTAATTTTTTTTTCTCATGTATAGTTTTTATTGGTACATTCAGTACCACACAGTTTACAAACATGTATAACAGAATGAACTTAGCTTTAGGACTAGTTGTATAACAATCAATTCGCAATGTTTTCAACTTGTATCAACATATCGACTGGTACATGTGGTATCTATTTTGGCTGCTGTGAGGATGTTTAGGATCGCCTTTCTGTGAGGGTGTAAGTATAGATCAGGGATGATGTGAAGGAGGTATTTTTCTGTGTGGAGGGGGAAAGCAAGCTGCGTCTTGTGAGATATCATGGACTGGACCTAACCTCAGAAACCCCCCAAGCTTGGACAACTCCAGAACATATGTAACATAGTTCCAGTTTCTTATTCGCATCTCCAGCACAGCTTTGTTGGGCCTATTGTACATGCGTGCCAGTTTGTGTGGCACCAGGTACCATCTCATTAAAATTTTGCAATATGCCTCCCACAGCGAGAGACTGTTTTGTGCTTGCCATCGCCGTCTGCCACTCCGTGAGAGGGAACTGACATTCCATTTCTTCCTCCCATTGTGTCATGTCTTTCAGTTTACCTGTGGCTACGTTTGTTATTATCACACAGGGAGAGGGGTTTGGCAGTTTTGCTGAGTATAAAGTGGTTGGGTGTGAGGGCCGCGGTGTCATTGTTCGTGTTAGGTGGGATATCTTTCATACAGGTGTGTATGATATTCTTGACCCTTAGATAAAGATAATATCTCTTGGCACCAGGTCCAGCTCTTTTTGGAGGACAGGGAATGGTTTTATCTGATCCCCATTCAGTAAGTCGTGAATCTGTCTCGCTCCCCTCACCTGCCACCTCCCCAACTGCAGTCTTGGAGAGTATGCTTCAAGTGTTGCTATCGGTGCTGCTTTAATTAGTTGTGTCGGGTCTATCACCAATGGACTCCAGTCTTTCCAAGCGTGTATTAAAGTCTTAGAACAATGCAACATAGGTTTCTTAAAGGTTTGGGGGACTGAACGTGTCCATAGATGGTGAATCAAGTTTTGTGTATCTAAGCATGCATTTTCGAGTGGTAGCCAGAGTGGAGTGTGGGTGGCCGTAGAGGGGTGCAGTAATCTTATCCCTTGTGCTAGGAAGGTTGCCCTGTAGTCAATTTTTATGTCTGGCAACCCCAGACCCCCATATAGGGGAGCCCCAGGCATCCCGTAGCTACCCTGGGTGGTTTTCTTTTCCAAATGTGAGCATTTATGGTGCTTTGGAATTGTTTGAGCAGTGAGTTCAGGAGAGCGATGGGCAGGGTTCTGAAGAGGTACAATACGTGTGGGAGTGTCATAATTTTGATCAGATTGATGTGTCCTAACCATGATACCTCCAGATTCTCCCACTTCTCAAGTGTTGCTTTGATTTTAGTGATTGAAAGACAGACCTAATAGGTCAGGGAAAACAGGACGCCCCCTGGTGAATACTTATATATATATACAAAAGAGGTAAAACATAACCTTTAATTGTTGCTGTAATAAAAATACTCTAGCAAAAAGCTTAGAAAGAATATATGTAAATGTTTAAAATTGGGAGGATATATGCCTGGAAGGGGATAATAATCCTGAAGGAATCACCTAAATGATCTCAAGCTGAATAGAGCTGAAAATCCCCCCAACCAGTAAAGTACTTCTCTTAGTGATGGTACCTCTAAAACTTGCCTAGATAAAGAGAAACAATTCCTCTATGCTTGCTAGATAGACTCTTATCCAAAAGTCTCTTATACCACTAACTGAAATAAAATCCAATAGGGTAAGAAAGTAGCAACTATATAAATCCTTGTGACCAGATTGTAGCAAGAAATAGTAGAAAGGGTCCATTACTGTGTGATCATCCACTAGTCTAAATACGGTAACTAGATAGATACAGTGTGATAAGTATCATAGCAATATTTTACGCCTGTTACTGAGGGATGGAGGAATGGGGGGAAAAAAGGCAGCTATATTCAAGTACTGGAAAAAGCTAACACATAATAAGCTTAACAGGGTCTTGTAGAAACAGTGGCCCCGTCGCCCATATCCACCCCACCCCTTCTAGTGAATCGTATTGGAGTTCTAGCTAACTGTTCATCTAGAGAGACTAAACTAGTCGGCGTCCAGGTAAAGAAATATCCTGCCTGCTACCTAACACGTGTTTCGGCGCTGCTAACGCGCCTTCTTCTGAGGCTAAACAGGTGATCAGAGCATCGGTGGCTCCTTATATAGCCCTTTACACTCAGTTCATAATGGGGGCGTGTGCAGTGCGTTCGCGCCAAAATTGGCCGAACGTGATCCAGCCCCGCCCCCAATGACAACCCAGCCTCTGATTGGTGAATGTGGGTTGATTGAACGATACCTCCGTTAACCCTGTAGGTGCCAATCTTACGTTGCTGCTGGGTAGCATGCAGCATAGATAATTCTGAGGTAAAAGAAACCCATCGCCATATTAGTAATTTATGAGAGGGGTGTACAATCAGTGTAGGACTTAGGAAGGCTTATGAATCCACAGGAGTTCGATAGAATCAATATCATTATCATATTGGAATACTAGGTGGAAGTCCAATTAATAATTGAACATGAATAGCGACCACATAATAAGTAAGCCAATTTCTGAAGAGAGATCCTATTGATTAAAGAGTCCTTGCGGAGTCCAGTTAATTATTGAGCATGAATTAAGACTAGATAACAAATAAGCCGATCTCTAAGGAGAGATCCTATTAATTATACTATCCTTATATATCCAGAATAGCACATATAGAGCCATTAGGGTTAAATGTCAAAATGAGTGAATAGAGTTATAAACGAGTGTGTATATATAGGGCCAAGTGGATCACCGATGCATAAAACAAAATAAATAAAGAACAAAGAATAAAGTATATACAGTCTAAATAAATATTATGTACATATATAATACAATTATATTAGTATAGTTCCTTAGTGTTACTATTTTTCAATGAAGGGAGTGAAGGTAAACCCCTCATTTAAACCATTGGGGGCCAAAGTTTTGAACCTATAGATCCAGTAACACTCTCTTTTAAGGAGGGTGTGATCCAAGTCACCGCCCCTACGACCTAGGTTCACTTTTTCAATCCCTGCGAATCTAATCACTTCGGGATCCCCGCAGTGTTGATTTCGTATATGTCTCGCCACAGGGGTGTCCCTCAGTGAGTTCAGGAGAGCGATGGGCAGGGTTCTGAAGAGGTACAATACGTGTGGGAGTGTCATAATTTTGATCAGATTGATGTGTCCTAACCATGATACCTCCAGATTCTCCCACTTCTCAAGTGTTGCTTTGATTTTAGTGAGTGTCGGGTAATGATTCTCTTTGGTGATGTTCTGTGTTGTTTTGGCAAGTTTTACTCCTAAGTATTGTAGAGAGGAGGTACGCCAGTCGAATGCGTGGAGTGATTTTAATTCCTCCAGCGTGGTGCGTGGCAAGTTGATAGGCAGTGCCTGGGTTTTAGCTATATTGTTTTTATAGTATGAGATCATCCCATACCCCGTCAGTAAGTTGAGAAGGGATAACAAGGAGGACCCAGGATTGGTGATAAATAACGAAATGTCATCTGCAAAGAGGGCAAGTTTTTTCGTACCCCCTGGTGTGCTGAGATCCTGTATGGTCTTATCTTGTTTTATTATCCTTACTAAGGGCTCTAGGCATAATATGAAGATTAGGGGAGAGAGAGGGCATCCCTGCCGGGTACCATTACTCATATCGAATTGGTTGGATATGAATCCAGTGCTAAAAAATTTAGCAAATGAGCAGTGGAACAGTGCTAATGTGCTTGTTCTGAAAGCGGGTGGGAACCCCATCTTCATGAGTGTAAGTGACATATATCTCCAGTTCAACCGATCAAAAGCCTTTTCGGCATCCAGGGCTAGTACTATACCCGCTTGGCATGACTTATTGGCCCATTCCACTAAATTAATAAAGTATCTAGTGTTGTCTCCCACCTGTCTACCTTGCACAAATCCTGCTTGCTCCTCCAATACAAGGTATGGGATGATAGTTTTGAGCCGGGAGGCTATGAGTTTAGCATAGAGTTTGGTGTCTGCATTTAATAGGGAAATTGAGCGTAGGTTTGCACATTGAGTCGGGATTTGTTGGGTTTTGGTAGCGTCACAATGTGCACTTCCAGCATTTCTTTGGGCATGGTTCCAGAGGTCTTTATGTGGTTAAATACTTTAGTGAGGGGTACTATTAATTGGTTTGCTAATTTAAAATAGTAATAGTTGGATAAGCCATCAGGTCCCAGGGCCTTATGTTTGGGGAGAGTTTTGATCGCATCTGCGACCTCTTCCTCTGTGAATGGGTCTTCGAGATAGGAGTTTTGTGCTGTTGTTAAGTTGGGCAACAGGGTTCTATCCAGGAAGAGGCATATCTCCTCTTCCGTTGGTTGGTGGGTGATGGGATCTTTCTCTAGTTGGTATAATGATGCATAATATTCCGCCAGTTCGTTAACTGTATCTTGGGGGTTATATAGCTTGCCCCCGGTTTTGGAAGTTATATAGGGGATTTTAGATTGTAGTTTTATTTGTTTCTGGCTAAGAGTTTGCCTGCCTTCTTGCCCATAGTATAATATGATTGTTTTTAAAATCTCGTATGTCTTTCTGTTATATGTAGGTGCATGTTGTGGAGGGCCTTTCGGATCGACATTAATTGTTTATGTGTTTTGGTCATGGGGGCCGTTTTGTGTTTGGATTCTACCACTGTCAGTTCTTGTTCTAATCTACTCAATTCCGATTGATGCAATCTCTTTACCCTAGCTCCCGTTTGAATTAGTGCGCCTCTCACGACAACTTTATTGGCCAGCCATTGAGTGATGATGGATGTTTGGCATGTGGCATGGTTTATAAAGTATTCCTCTGCTTTTTCCTGTAGCCCTTGGAGATTTTGTGGGTCATCTAACAGTCTGTCGTTCAGACGCCAAGTGCCCCGTCCCCTGTCTGGGTATGGTATTCGTATAGCCACTGTTTGTGGCGCGTGATCGGATCACGTTATTGGTCCTATATGTGCCTTGGATGCGAATGGTAATGTTTTGGTATCTAGTAAGCATAGGTCTAGTGAAAGTCATGTGTGCTGCTGAGTAGTAAGTGAAATATTTCCCTGTGGGGTACAGGCTGTGCCATGTGTCATAGAATAGTGTTCATGCATTAGGTTCCTGAGGTGTAACCCCAGGGAGAGTGAAAGTGGTTTTGGTGGTTTGTCTTGTTCTCTTTTTATGTCCATGGAGGGATCTGGTACACAGTTAAAATCTCCGCATATGAATGTGTGTCCTGTTTTGTATTGATCAATTTTTCGAAAAGCCATGGTGAGGAAAGATTTTTGTGCATCGTTAGGAGCGTACAACGAAGCTATTGTTACTGATAACCTGTAACGGACCGTTTTGCACACAAGGGGTAAAAACCGTTTAGGCGATCGGCCCCCTTTCCAGAGATCCAGGCACAGCTACTGCAGAACACCAAAACTCACGAACTGGATACAAAATAGCACTCCAACTCCCGAACTGGAACCTCCCAAATAGCTGCTAGCAGACGAACAGGAAAAGCAGACTAACAGCTTACACTCCTGGCAATCAGTCTCTAACAGCATACAGTGAATCCCCCCAAGAACGAGACAAGGCTCCGTGTTGAGGGTCAAGCAGTGGTCTGAGGTGCTGGCACACCCAGCCTGGTTTTTATTACAGTCTTGCAAATACAGGACCGCCCACAGGGAGGTATAAAACAACCAATCACATCACAGTTACATCCCACATATTCCCTCCCCTTATCCTGAGAGGAAACTCAATTACACATACAGTTAAAACATACTTTCTACCCAACTTTCATAACTCTAAAACCATACATCACATTCACATAAAATTACATATTCACAATCAATCCATTCAGGGGAACAACATATTAAAAATGGCACAAATCAGACAAGGGGTTCAAAAGTTAGTAAAAAGTCCTTTGTGACTAAATGAAGCATGGCTTTCTGGCCCAAACCAGTTTCAGAGTCTTCTATCCTGGAGATAAGTAATTCAATTATCTCCCAGGACAGACACAAGACTCCATTAAGCACATGGTTGCAAAGAAGACACAAAACACTTTAAAATACATAAAGTCACATTTTACACATAACACACAGACATTTCACATATCCCCTGATAGTTTCAGGTCTGAGCTATTACAAGTGAATGGCGCCGGACCACACAAATACAGTTTAATCGCCATGGAGCCAAAGTCTTGTATGGTCAAGTTTCATACTAATGGCCTTATGGGATTCTTATCTGGGGTATAACACATTCAAACAAATCTACTGAACCCCAGGCAGAAAAGCACGAATACAGCTTTTCTGCAGGCAAAAATAAAGTCTTTAAAAAGGGGGCCATAGTCCAAAGGCAGCAGGCGAGCAACCAGGCTTCTCCAATGCAATGTGGCGAGATTGGTCTCGTCACATAACCCATTAAGCGAGCCCACTAATATTAGCACTCGGCCATCTTTCCTAGCAAATTGTTTGGATGGGGTGAACACCCAGTCACTGTGGAAGAAGATAGATGCCCCTTTGGCTTTGGTTTTAGACATGGCATGGAAGCACTGTGAGTAGTTTTTTATATTGAGTTTAGGTGGATTCTTAGCACATAAATGAGTCTCCTGCAGGCACACTACTGCCGCTTTGGATTGTGTCATTTCCTGTGCGATCATTCTCCTTTTATGAGGGCTATTTAGTCCCTTGACGTTAAGTGTAAGTATGGTGAGGTGTTCATCCATTGTCCCAGTATAAACTAACTAGGGACTGAAAAATTATTTTAAGTATAAAAATAATAATAATTTTAAAATAATGTAAGTATGTACAAAACGTCATAACAACATTTAGCGCTCTACCCGGATGAGCTGTGGTCGGACAGAATATTCCCAGCCCACCTCTCATCCTGGGGCCGTGCCTGGTGGGAACAAGCCAGGTGTATACAGCCTGTCAATATGCATATACTGTCCCACCCTTGTGCCTTGCGTTTATTAGCTAGTAGGAACAAGACGGACCAGCAAGAACTAATAAAAAAGATGAAAAAAAGAAGTGACAGAAACCTGGTACCGTGTAATAGCTCATTGTCTGACACCCAGTTTATCTTTTGATTTGTGCTGTTGCTAGCGCTGCGTGCACCCGTGTAAACCCATGTTGCATTGTATTTGCATCCTGTGGTTCCTTTTTTGCCCTTTCGGGTACCAAGGGGGTTGGCCACTTATTTTCTGTCCCTTGACTGTGGCTATGCAGCCCGCCGTCTGGACAGGTTTCGACTCCCTCCTCTGCATCCCACTTGGTAGTTGTATGGTAGCGTATGGCAAAAACACCTTATGCAATAGTGTGCAATGACAGTATACAGTTGTATGCAAAACACAGTTTGGTTCCCCTCATACTCACGACCTTGTGGTGCAAGCAGATATAGGTGCCCCATCACAAAACATTTTGAGTGTTCTCAGGGTGTCATACTTAATGCCTTATAAGTTTTTAATGGTAATTTGAGCGTAAGGTCCAGAGGACCCATTAGTCTGTTAGGCGAGCCCGCCATCTGCCACTCTCCTTGTATGCGTTTCGGGGACGCAGTTGTTTGTTCATTTGACGTCCTCAGCGGGAATAGGCCCCATTCCTTCAACAGTCTCATTCCCACCTCAGGTTCATTTGCGACATGGGTTTTCCCGCTTCTCCAGATGAGCAATTTAGTCGGGTAGCCCCAACAGTATTGTATGTCGTTATTCCTGAGGGTTTTTGTGATGGTTATAAAGTCCCTTCTCCTGCTCATCGTGAGTGCCGATAAGTCCGTGTATAGTTGGATTCCAGAGTAGGGGTCAAGTAGGTTGGGCATTTTCCACGCTGCCAGAAGTAGTGTTTCCTTCGACTTGTAGTAGTGAAAGCATGCTACTACATTGCGTGGTGACTCCAGGCTGGGTCTTTGCGGCCTCGGTAAGCGGTGTGCTCTATCCATAAGCCATTCTGGGTCGGTTATGTCAGGTAACAAGGATTTACAAAGTGATATCTGGTAGCCGGAGAGCTGGTCTCTAGTTACACTCTCTGGGAAATCGGACATTGTTTCGCCTCTAGCGGTCCTCCATGTCCGCAAGCTTCCTCTTCAAGAACTGGTGTTCTTCTGCTAAGGATTGGACGGTGTCCGCTAGAGTATCATGTGCTGAACAAATGTCGTCGGTGCGGGCTTCCAGGTTGTTTGTTCTCTCTCCGAGATCAGCAATCTCTTTTTTTATATGATTTGTTGCTTTTTTTAAGTCCGCTTGTAGGGTTATCCTGAATTCTTGTAGCATTGCATATAGTTTTTTTTACGTTACCGGGGCATCTGTGTATCATTCAGCCTCGTGGTCTTGCTGTGAAATGGAGGCTTGTGAGCTATCCAGCCCATCGCCGCCATCTTGCGCCTGCCGCGGCTTGTCTTTTTTTGCGTTGCGGATCTGGTCTGTTAGTTTGTTTTGTTTTGCTGGAGCTATCATAGGCAGAGGAGAGTGCCAGGTAAGTTATTTCTCCTGTTTCCAATGGTTTTGTTGCTATTAATCTTGCTTTTAGTCCGTTTCGGACCGGGAGCTCTCACTCCATGTGTCCGTCCACCTCGGCTCCAAGACACACCCCCCAGGAATTTAATTTTGACGAATCAAAACTTAAAACTAAATTCTGCACACGTATATTCCGTATACAGGGATTTGGACAACTGATATGATACTTACACATTAAAGGACAAATGAACTGATATGGAAAATAGCTGGTTTCAATATTGTTTTTTCCAATTTGTCTGTTTTTGCCTAACGTTTCTTGGATAAATCCCAAGGCGATATCAATTAATGGCTTAGTCAGCAGAAATAGATTCTAAGCTTTTTGGACAATTCAAGGTGCTCTGATAGGAGTGGGGAATAAACTCTGTTACACGCTGCAGGCTCCCCTGACACTGACACAGTTAATCTATTAATGTACAGACAATGTACGAGGCCAGGCTCGTTTAGCTGGTAAGGCTTCCCTCCGTCTGACAGGCAATGACAAAGCTGAATATTTTGGTGGGCCAGACTGAGCCGGCAATCAACAATAAACCTTCTTTGCCACAGAGGGTCTCTCTAGCACAAAACTGAGCAGCAGGCCCGCGGCAGGGGAGAGACAGCACTTTCTGACCCAAACAATGTCTAGACAGCTTGAAAACAGATAAATTAGCAGGCGACTCGCTGTAGCATCATCTGTGCGGCAGCTCGATAGACACTGTCACCTCGCTGATTGTTTAAATGAAGATTCAGATCCATTGTAAAGGCTTCATGATACACAATGTATCTCTGCTGGTCTGTTTTCCCTGGAGAAAAAGCACAATGTCTGCATTTATCAACACAATACACCTGTTATATGAATTAAAGGATGGATGGACGGACGGACGGACGAACGGACGGACGAACGGACAGGCAGTTGGGCGGTCGAATGCATGGATGAGCGAAAGAATGGACATTTGGTTGGGTGGGAGGTTGAACAGACAGACGGATGGATCGACAGACAGAGTCGGTTTTACCTGCAATGCAGCATTTGTGATTCATAAAGTATGTGTAAAATCTAATATGGGATTGACAGAGATTTTCACTAAACATTGGACAAAATGTGGTAAAAATGGGCCAATGTTGACGTGAATGCCAATTTGCACATATACTAGAGTCAAATCCAATCGGTATCGTTCAGTCGGAAGCGTTCAGTGTCTGGTTTAAAATCATTGCTTTTGATATCTGAAGCCTATACAAAAAAAGAACCATTGGACTGAATGCATTAATTAGGAAGAAAATATATATGTAAATATAAAGCCATAGTGGGTCAATATGACATCCATATTACTATAAAGGAGACCCCCTTATTCTCCCACCTGTCATGCAAGTGGTTGGTCACTATAATTATAAACTAGCGACTGGGCAGCAATTTAAAAAAAAACATATTATGCATACGAGCTGGCCAGCCGCTACATGATTAACTCTTGCACTACCAAGGTTTTTTTTTTTACTATTTGCCTGCCGCCTGCTAGCGCTGCCAGTGTGCAAATTGTTTGGATTTCTAAAATCCGTGTCTAATTTTAGACATCTGCACCCATATTTTACCAGTCCGGGTCTGAATTTAAGCCGTCGGGTAGATTCCAGTCCGTCTAAAATCCGTAGTAATTCCAGGCTCATTCAGAGCATTCTCCTAAGCATTTCTAAATGCTGGGACCAATATCTGGATTTTTGCACTCCAAATGAGATTGCCCCGAGCTCCTGGAGGAGCCTGTTTGCCAGCCTCCTACCCACAGACTATAGGCCCTGCAGGGAAACCTGTAGAAGACTTTAACTGGCTTGGTTCGTGTGATACTCCTCTTATGTTTGAGAACCGAACAGCCGCACACGAACTATGGACCACCCGGGAGCGTGTTAAGCCTTATGGATACATTGTAGTGATCCTAACCACAGTGTTCTAAGTGTTTGTGTGGGTGGCCGCATTTCCTATGGACGATCACGAGATGGCGGTCATCTTGTTCGCAAGAACGCAGGCAGCGGTGTTTGGTCGTCGAGTTCATGGAACTAAAATCAGACACTGAAACTCCCGAACTCCGCTAGACTTACATGATCGCCTGCGTTCAGTTTTTATGTAACTTAGAAGAACACTGTTCAGTGGGATCGTTAGTCTGAATGAAGGGAACAAGCGCCACAGTATGTCAATGGATTCTGTTTGGTAGTTTGTTCAGTTTTAAACTACCGAACTAGACCGAACGCTAGCCCTGCTTTTATGGAACTATTTTAGGCATAGGACCATGCGTGCGGTTGGTCAAATTATGACTTTCAGGAAAATCCTGAACCCCTGAAACGATCTGGGTGATTTATGGATATGTTGGTGACCCAGATCGGGGCTATCAGGGGATGTAACTTTTATGGGGTTTTATATGTTTTAAAGGTACTTTTGGGGTGTCTGTGAAATGTGTTTTTTTTGTGCCTGGAGATAAATGAGTTTTTTACAGTTCCTGACTCAATTATCTCCAAGGCATAGGGGAGGGTTTATCCTTTTTTGTGTGGGTGTGTCATGGGCGTGTTTACTGTGACTCCAAATTGTATAAAAGCAGGTTATCTTGCCAGATTAAAGGTATTCTAGCTGTACTCCTAGAACTATGTGTCATCTGGTTACTTGTAAGGACTAGAGCTCCCAGGACTGAGTCCCGTTCAGTGCCTGGGAGTGTCTAGAGCAAATTCCCTATTCGGCTCCAGGAGGGAGCAGTTCCAGGACCCCAGTCAAGCCACGGAGTGCTGAGGTTTGTCCCCGGTTCCAGCTTGGAAGCGGTCCTTGGCGGAGGTATCCAGCCAGGGGTACAGGGAGCTCCATTCCGTAGCAGGTTTTGCCGCATTCGGTATGGTGCCATTCAAATGTTAGTAAATAACTCTGCATGATTGATTCACAGACCCCCTACTCTCCAATTCTCTTAATATTTACGCCCTTGCAGTGGGAGCATGGAGATGATGATCTTAGTGACATATCGTCTAGTAATTGGGCCGGAACAATGCTTAGATTATGAGTGAAGGGTACTAGAATGGGGAAGGGACTAGTAAAATAATGGTGGGGGAATTGGAACAGGTCCCTCACACTCATCCATGGTGATTGGGTGGGGGCTTTAACTTAAATAATGGTGGGGGAATTGGAACAGGTCCCTCACCCTCATCCATGGTCATTGGGTGGGGGCTTTAACTTAAATAATGGTGGGGGAATTGGAACAGGTCCCTCCTTACCCTCATCCATGGGCATCAGGTGGGGGCTTTAACTTAAATAATGGTGGGGGAATTGGAACAGGTCCCTCCTTATCTTCATCCATGGGCATCGGGTGGAGGCTTTAAATTAGATAATGGTGGGCAAACAGATCAGTGTCCTGCTCTAGGCTCCCCACCCGTTATTGTAGCCAAAAAGTAAAAGTGGGACATCAAAGCTTCAACTTTTTTTCTCAGATAGCTGTATTCTTCCTGGAGAACATGATTGAAATAAGAAAGGCGGTTGATACGGGATTCCTCCTATGATTCAGTAAATCATTTCCTCTGGGAGTATGTGAATTCTACATACTGATGGCTAATGTTTCTGGTAGCAGGATGGAGCTCCTGGTTGTCTGGGGAAGCAAGGCCTATTGAGGGCACCAGTGTAGGTCAACAGTAGATGCTAAAGCATTATGGGAAGTCACATGAAGGGACGAATTTGGCCAGTCCCTTTTATAGAACAACATATCTGCTCTTCATAGTGTCCCTTTAATTTGTGCACGAACACAGAGGCCCTTAATGAGTTAAATCGTGAAATATCACGGTAACTGAATTACACTGGGCCATTAGTTTAATTATCCAAATTATATCAAGAGGAGTTATTTTGGGCTATTATATCAGTGATTTTTGTGTAATTGGCTGGAAGAGGGGGAGGGGGGGAACAACCTTTAAATTCTAGCAAAACAAAATGCATCATTGCTGACAATACAGGTAGTGAAACTAAAGAGATTTATAAATAAAAAAATTAAAAAAAGGAAATATAAATAAAAATAGACTGGCACCCAGTCTATTATCCAGAATTAAAACTTCTAATTCTGGGAACCTTTGTAAAAATAAATAAGTAAGGCTTCCGTAAGTACTGTAATTGCACTACTTGTAAATATTACGCCAGAAAGACTGCACGTCTTACTAGTTCAATAGGTAATCAAGAATTAAAAAAAAAGAAATGTATTCATTGTTCTAGTACTTAACGTGGTATACTTTCTCCAATGTGGATGTTGAGCACAGTTTCAGGTCGAACACAGTATCGCCACTTACACATTAGATTGCTAGAACAATTTTATCGTATATTAAATAAGAGAAATGAACACAATGTTCCAAAACACTGTAATTCTTGTCCCTTTTTAAATGGAAAACATTTAAAGTCCTAGCGATAAACAGGATACTGATAATTGGAGGGGAGATATTCGATTACAAAATCACATCAAATACTGCGCTCCCAACATGTAAATGGTCAAAGAGGGGCACTTTCATTTTAGGACTGTAGTTAGGGTTGTGGCCAGGGGCAGAGTAAGAAATGTTTGGTGACTTACTAATAACAATTTATACAACTAAAATGTAATTTGGAACAATAAAGTATCTAAGTATCTTAGTTACACAGACTGATTTCTAAACACATTTACTGTAGTTTAAAGTCACTTTACTGGGAGTATTATTGCTGTGGAGCTCTGTTACACACTCAGACACATTACTGGGAGTATTATTGCTGTGGAGCTCTGTTTTACACTCAGACATATTACTGGGAGTATTATTGCTGTGGAGCTCTGTTATACACTCAGACACATTACTGGGAGTATTATTGCTGTGGAGCTCTGTTATACATCAGACACATTACTGGGAGTATTATTGCTGTGGAGCTCTGTTATACACTCAGACACATTACTGGGAGTATTATTGCTGTGGAGCTCTGTTATACACTCAGACACATTACTGGGAGTATTATTGCTGTGGAGCTCTGTTATACACTCAGACACATTACTGGGAATGTTATTGCTGTGGAGCTCTGTTATACACTCAGACACATTACTGGGAGTATTATTGCTGTGGAGCTCTGTTATACACTCAGACACATTACTGGGAGTATTATTGCTGTGGAGCTCTGTTATACACTCAGACACATTACTAGGAGTATTATTGCTGTGGGCTCTGTTATACACTCAGACACATTACTGGGAGTATTATTGCTGTGGAGCTCTGTTATACACTCAGACACATTACTGGGAGTATTATTGCTGTGGAGCTCTGTTATACACTCAGACATATTACTGGGAGTATTATTGCTGTGGAGCTCTGTTATACAGACACATTACTGGGAGTATTATTGCTGTGGAGCTCTGTTATACACTCAGACACATTACTAGGAGTATTATTGCTGTGGAGCTCGGTTATACACTCAGACACATTACTGGAAGTCTTATTGCTGTGGAGCTATGTTATACACTCAGACACATTCCTGGGAGTATTATTGCTGTGGAGCTCTGTTATACACTCAGACACATAACTGGGAGTCTTAGTGCTGTGGAGCTCTGTTATACACTCTGATACATTACTGGGAGTATTATTGCTGTGGAGCTCTGTTATACACTCAGACACATTACTGGGAGTATTATTGCTGTGGGGCTCTGTTATACACTCAGACACATTACTGGGAGTATTATTACTGTGGAGCTCTGTTACACAATCAGACACATTACTGGGAGTATTATTGCTGTGGAGCTCTGTTATACACTCAGACACATTACTGGGAGTATTATTGCTGTGGAGCTCTGTTATACACTCAGACACATTACTGGGAGTATTATTGCTGTGGAGCTCAGTTATACACTCAGACACATTACTGGGAGTATTATTGCTGTGGATCTCTGTTATACACTCAGACACATTACTGGGAGTATTATTGCTGTGGAGCTCTGTTATACACTCAGACACATTACTGGGAGTATTATTGCTGTGGAGCTCTGTTATACACTTGGACACATTACTGGGAGTATTATTGCTGTGGAGCTCTGTTATACACTCAGACACATTACTGGGAGTATTATTGCTGTGGAGCTCTGTTATACACTCAGACACATTACTGGGAGTGTTGTTGCTGTGGAGCTCTGTTATACACTCAGACACATTACTGGGAGTGTTGTTGCTGTGGAGCTCTGTTACACAATCAGACACATTACTGGGAGTGTGATTTCTGTGGAGCTCTGTTCTACACTCAGACACATTACTGGGAGTATTATTGATGTGGAGCTCTGTTATACACTCAGACACATTACTGGGAGTATTATTGCTGTGGAGCTCCGTTATACACTCAGACACATTACTGGGAGTATTATTACTGTGGAGCTCTGTTATACACTCAGACACATTACTGGGAGTATTATTGCTGTGGAGCTCTGTTATACACTCAGACACATTACTGGGAGTATTATTGCTGTGGAGCTCTGTTATAACACATTACTGGGGTATTATTGATGTGGAGCTCTGTTATACACTCAGACACATTACTGGGAGTATTATTGCTGTGGAGCTCTGTTATACACTCAGACACAATACTGGGAGTATTATTGCTGGGGAGCTCTGTTATACACTCAGACACATTACTGGGAGTATTATTGCTGTTGAGCTCTGTTATACACTCAGACACATTACTGGGGGTATTATTACTGTGGGGCTCTGTTATACACTCAGACACATTACTGGGAGTATTATTGCTGTGGAGCTCTGTTATACACTCACACAGTACTGGGAGTATTATTGCTGTGGAGCTCTGTTATACACTCAGACACATTACTGGGAGTATTATTGCTGTGGAGCTCTGTCATACACTCAGACACATTACTGGGAGTGTTGTTGCTGTGGGGCTCTGTTATACACTCAGACACATTACTGGGAGCGTTGTTGCTGTGGAGCTCTGTTATACACTCAGACACATTACTGGGAGTATTATTACTATGGAGCTCTGTTATACACTCAGACACATTACTAGGAGTATTATTACTGTGGAGCTCTGTTATACACTCAGACACATTACTGGGAATATTATTGCTGTGGAGCTCTGTTATACACTCAGACACATTACTGGGAGTATTATTGCTGTGGAGCTCTGTTATGCACTCAGACACATTACTGGGAGTATTATTGCTGTGGAGCTCTGTTATACACTCAGACACATTACTGGGAGTATTATTGCTGTGGAGCTCTGTTATACACTCAGACACATTACTGGGGGTATTATTGCTGTGGAGCCCTGTGATACACTCAGACACACCAAGTACGCTGAGCTCCTAGAAAAGGGTGACATTGGGATAAAAATAGTGACATTTGGAGGTTATGCATTAGGACATTATGTAATGGTTTGAATTTGGATACAGATCTTACAGACTTAATTTGATTAATATTTGTTTTGGTGTTTTTGTTTTTTTTTTTGTGTTTTGTTTTGTTCTAACACATGTTTTTTTTAGTTTTAATCTAATTTTTTTTCTACCAATGTCTTCGGATATATCCCAGCAAACTGAATTTGTCATATTATTCTCTTTGGATATTTGTAAGCTCTCTGGGGACAAGACTCTAGAATACCATGCATACATTGACTTACAGTATATACACTGACTTATATACAAGCATGCTTTTAAAAAAATTTGTTTACAACAAATTTGCAGTAGTTTAAAAACACGAAGATCCTCTTTCTGGAGGGGAAATTGGTAAGCCAAAAAAAATATAGGAAAACATAATTCTGTAATAGATTTCAGTTATACAAGGCCCCCTGTTTGGAGAAGCTTACTTGTGGAGCATCTAGGAATGTCAAAATATTGGGCAGGTTTGAAACCTGCCCTGTGTCAGCAGGTTTTGCACATGCCTAGTGTCCTTTAAGCAGGAAATTTAGCTGATTTCTATTGAATTGCCATTTGGGCAGCAGAACTAGCTGCCTGTTGGGAGAGGAATGCTATTGGCCGCTCTATTCAGGGGGCCGTCATTGGCTTATAGGACCAGGGGGTGGGGTTACAGTGCCTACAGGACAGAGAAGCAAGAAGTCATCTTGGAAGTCGAACAAGGAGTGGACAGCCGCAGCAGCTCCTGGACCCTGCCAAATGTAAGACTCTACTTTTATCTTTTTCTCTCCCCCAATAGCCCCGGTGACTGCCTGAGGGCTGATTAAACAAAGGAATTTATATATAATTAATATATATAAAGCCAGGGAAGCCCAGGGCTGGCAGGGGAGACGGACATTTCTGACACAGAGCACTGTGCTGCCTGTCACTAATTGTTTAATAACTCCTACTGCACATACCCACGACCATCTTAGTTAAAGTGCTCAGTCACACACAGCGGAGATCTGAGACACTCATGCTGTGACTAGTTGAAAGGTTGTGAAGATTCAAACTGCAGGACTGGAGCTGTGACTCTGAGGACTTATCTGATTCTGATTTCAATCTGTTTTTATTTATAATGACTGTTGATTCTGTTAACCATGCCAGCTACTTCTTAGCTTCATATTAACCACTGCAGAATTATTATTTTGCCAGCCACAAAGGTAATAAGAAGTCTGTCAATATACTGCTGCCTTAATCCTGTGTACACTGTGTACTGAGAGCTAATAGAGAGTCAGGAGTAGTTGACATGGTTGGAGTCTAGTAGTATCCTGCTGGTTACCAGTTATTTCTCTCTATTTTACTCAGTTCTGCTTGCTGTATGGGTATCTATGTAGTCTACCCAGCACTGTGTATTGTATAGGTATCTTTATTTTGTGTCCAGCCTGTTTTATTGTGTGAGCATCTCTGCATGATGCTCAGCTCTTTCGTATGAATATCTATATACTGTATAGAGAGGAGTAAAGTTCTAGGGGAGAAGTCTGGTGCCCCACCATCTTCAAACTTTACAAATCACCACTGCATGCCTACACCTCTAGTGACAGTCACTCAGACGCCCACTAAAGTTGCTTCCTGTATCAGTGCTGCACAGTGTACAGCACCTACACTCATTGAGAGAGATACATTGATTCAATTCCTCTCGATGAGGAGATGATGATTGGGCAGAGTTTTGCTGTGCATGTGCAATAGCCTCCCACCGCTTTCCTAGGGGAAAGATTGATGATCTCAGCCACGGAGGCTACTCTGCCCTTAAATTTGGAATTCACTTTGAATTCTCAATGTATTGAATAACCCTGTGAGTGGTTTGCAACATTTAGGCAAAAATAAATCATTGGAAAATGCTTCCCAATTCAGAATGACAATTTTAGCCAAAATTTAGCAATCTACTTTTCAGTTCACTTTAATCTGGTGTTCAGCGAATGAAGTGTGGATGTGAAAATCTGTACATTATATTTAATAAAAATATTCCACACTAATATTTGTTGTGTTTTTTTCCTGCTTTTCATGGTTGCTATGGAAACTTGAATGAAAAAATGAATTAATGTGTCAAAGAGTTAAATATCTATGTTATCCTTTTCAATCATCACACTTTTCTTTGTTATGTGTGTGTGTGTGTCTTATTTGTCTCCACACTAAAATTGTTCAAATAAACTTTTCCCCCCGGGGTAATTTGAAAGCCCCTAGCAGGGTTCATCCCCCCTAGTTGAACGTTCTATAGATGTACTACTGAGTAAAGCAAATAGGAGCTAGATAATGGAAACTGCAGCCTAGACCTGCATCGTTCAATCACTCGCTGGTACACGAGACATTCCTCATTATAACCGAAAAGTGATTATGTAACTAGAATTTAAAAAGCAAACTCATAATTACTAAAGTAGCTGGAATCACTGTGTGATATTTGATACAAAGTTAATAAAAATCAAAGTTTGGATAGCAGGAGCTGAAGAAAAAAAATAAAATAGCACAGAGGGTTTTTATAAAAAATTTTGATAACATTATTTGCATTTTAATGTTCTTATTCTGTTGTTTGAAGGAGGCCAGCTGGAATTTAACCAATACTATTCTGGAAGCACCTGCAACGGAGGGAACAAGCTGTTTCAGAGAAAATATATTTTGTACGTTTGGTCTTTTACTGTATCGTTAAAGTGACAGTGTCGCCTGAACATTTCTTTCCATAAATAAGTTTCAAACAGTATTACAAATAGATTAATATTATTTACATCCATTTCGGAATGGAAGCAACCGTCTTAGAATTGTATCAGAACTTTCAGATCCTCTGTAACAGTTACTGAATAAAAACAAGGCTGTAGAGAGCATGTGACGCCTGCAGCCAATCAGAATCTTTGATTTGCAGAGTATCTCCCGGCTTCACACAAGAGAGGAACAGCAATGGGTTCTGTTAATGATCTGATGATGTCTTGCCCCCCCCCTTTCAGCTGGAAATTGTAGATGTTTATAAAAATAATGTTGAACAGACTAACAAATTATTGACACAAGGTGTAGATGGTTTCTAACATTCAATATAATGGTGTATAGACATTATATATATAAAATGTTATTTGAGTCATGCTTGTTGGAGGACAAATCTTACGTCTAAAAACCCACAAAGAATCAGGAACTAATAGGGCCTCATTTTTTGGTTGTTTTGTAGTGCGGTGAATATAAGCAATGGTTTCGCTTTCTCCTGCTAAATAGACACATGTTCAAACACTGTATTCTCATTTTATCCTAGCAGTTCTGTTTCCTGCCATTCAACCTGTAGCTGCCAAAATGATCTATCTTCGTTCGGCAGGTGTTGTAAGGATGTTGTATAATCACGAGAGCCAACGACTGTTTTGAGCTGTTGCAATGAAAAGAGACAAGTGAGAAAATATATCAAAGTAAATCACGTTAGCAATATACAGATCTTCTTTAGTTCAGGAATTTCAAAAGCATCTGCCGTGAGCGAAGATTATTCTACAAAGATATTCCTCTATCTATCTATCTATCTATCTATCTGTCTGTCTGTCTATCTAATCATCGATGTCTATCTATCTATCTAATGATCGATGTATATCTATCTATCTCTATCTCTCTATCTCTGTATATATATATATATATATATTTATCTATATATCCCTCTATATCTATCTATCTAGCTATCTATCTATCTATCTATCTATCATATGTCTTTCTGTCTATCCAATTGTCTGTCTTTCTTTCTATCTGTCTGTCTGTCTGTCTATCACAACCACTAGAGGTGGATTTAACCCTGCAATGTGAACAGTTTATATTAAACGTCACTGTTTTACACTGCAGAGTTAAAATGACAGGTCCATTGCCCCCAGACCGCATCATTGAGATAAAGTGGGGTGTGGGCGACCTTAGTGGTCTACGGCATATAAATTTAGAATACAGAGATTTACACGAGTGGACAATTAAAAAGAAACAAGCAAATAAACAACTTTGTTCATAAATATATCACCAGTTTAATTTTGAGTGCTTTAAAAAGTACAATAATATAACCATAATCATTATGTGGTATGCATGTTCTGAAAATGATTGTCTTGATACATTATTTAAAATTTTATAACATGACAGGAGGCTTCATATTTGCTTAAGTCTCTCTTTACTAGAACTCCACAGCAGCACAGAAAAACAACCAATCAGGAAAAAGTTAGGTTCTATAAAACTCCCCTCCCCATTGCATCATTGCCTCTTTCTTTGCTGCTCCGCAGTCAGTACAGGTCAGAGTACCACTGCCTCCTGCTTATAGTGGGTGGCTTTCGGTTTTAATATATTTTCAGTGTTTTATATATTTATTATCTGGGGACTTGTTTGTGTGATTATCTTTATACCCCTCTGCCTATTGCTCTGGGGTTTGTGGGGAGTTTGTGTTTCTCTGGTTTTCTTCACACCTCCTCTGGGGATTTTTCCCCTTTCTGTCCCCTTAAACCTCCCTTCTATGCCTACCCCGTTCGGCTTTGTGGGTGCTTTGCCACTTGGAGGTTTCAGGAGGCCAGCCTGTTCTGCCTCCTCCGATTCCCCCCGAACTCCGGGACCGCGGAGTACATCTCCAGCGGTCCCACCCGTGCATTCATTTCTCCAGTCGCGGGTGCTGGGTTATTGCTCGCGCCTGCCGACCGGAGCCTTTACACGTGGCCGCCAGCCGCGGCCGACTCTATCCGCAGACTGCATGTGTCCGCCGGGGGAGGAGAGAGCAATTACACTCGCCCCCCTCACCTCCCCACCCCTCACATCTCTATCAGAGGTACACTGGGAAGCTGTTAGAGACAGAGGCAGGCTTTCTCTCCAGGGAGCTGGGAAGTATATTTGTTTCCCACCAGTGAAAGATCTGTCGTGTTTAACAGTCAATTAGTTTATATTATGCAGTATTTTTATATGTTAAAAGACTATAGAGATAAGTTTATATGGGTTGATTTATAAGTAATTAATATATTCTGTGTATATACTGTAACCTATTAAATGTCTGCACCAGCTTTATTTTTTATTTTTTTCCAAAATGACACAGACCTTACATTTACCAATAGCATATTTATTTTGTGATTTGTGTTAGGATCAAATCACATGTTAACTGATGTGTCCATGCTGATACTGGTTAAAATGGCAGAATGTCATACATTATGCACTTTAATTCAAATGGAGAAGCATTGTTCCCACTTCTTTCAAGTACTTCTCTGGTGTGAATGCATACTTCAAGATCACTCAGTTCGTCAGCCTCCTACACTTGCACTTGGATTTGATACCTGGTATGGGAAAATGACGGTATAAAGTAGAGATATCCATAATTTTAAAATCCTGCTTTCAGATTAACTCTATGTTTATTGGATTCTGCAGGTGGTTATGCATGGATGGACAGTTGTAGGTGTCCCACACAGGGTACTACACCATACTTCATACACTTGCCTCCAGTGGGGGCCTGTACCCCGCATACACCATAACTACTGTATCAGAGGCCTACATCTGGCCCATTCTCGCAAGGTGCCCCAGGACCTATTATGGTAATGACACAGATAAGGAGTGCTTCCTTAACAATGCCCCTTACCGCTGTTTGGTACACCACGGATAAGTGACTTGGCCTGTCTTGTCTGCGCCATTTTACTGGCCTGCTATGTCTGTACCCATTAAGATGGCCTGCTATGTCTGTGCCCATTAAAATGGCCTGCTTTGTCTGTGCCCCATTGATTGGCCTGCTATGTCTGTGCCCCATTGATGGCCCGCTATGTTTGTGCCCATTTGATGGGCCTGCTCTATCTGTGCCTATTGTTGGCCTGATTTATCTGTGCCTGAACCCCCATTGGCTGCAGGCCTGGGACTATATCACTGAGGATGCCCAGTACCCACTATTGACATGGGGTTGGTTGGGTGTCCAGGCAAGCACTGCTGCCATACTACCCAGGAGGACACCAGTATACGGACACCTGAATATGATTGGAAGGGTGAAGGCCCTAAACCTTTTTTATGACAATTCCCGGGCACGCACCCAGTGCTCGCTTCAGCAGCACATATACTAAAATTGGAATGATACAGAGAAGATTAGCATGGCCCCTGCGCAAGGATGACATGCAAATTCGTGAAGCGTTCCGTATTTTTCCCGGTATCCATCTCAGGTATGGATAGTAATTCCTGCGTCAAGTTTAACCCCTGGCCCATTTCAGGGGTTTCCTTGACTTGCTTTTCCAGTCTACTATTTACCTTCCCGAGGTACGTATTTACCTGTATTTAGTATTATTATCGTTTCTTTGTTTTTCGTACCTTCCCTTCTCCTATCGCTCGGGTTAGAGGGCTGCCTGATCGTGCAGGGTATACATGTTTAGACTGGATTCTTCCATTTCACCTCCTATAATGGATCTACTGGATCCGGGCCACCGTATCCCACGTGAGAAATACTGGGGGAGATCTCCCGCTTGTTTACACACACCCCGGAGAATTTTTGGGTCAGTATAGGGGCTGTGTGAACTGGCCATCTTGGGTTCAGCTCCATTGATTGACCCATGTGACGAGACCAATCTCGCCACATTGCATTGGAGAAGCCTGGTTGCCCGCCTGCTGCCCCTGGACTATGGCCCCCTTTTAAAAGACATCTTTTTATACCTGCAGAAAAGCTTCATTCGTGCTTTTCTGCCTGGGGTTCAGTAGATTTGTTTGAATGTGTTATACCCCAGATAGGAATCCCATGGAGCCCATTCGTATGAAACTGACTGTAAAGACTTTGGCTCCATGGCGATTAAACTGTATTCGTGTGGTCTGAGCGCCATTCACTTAATAATGTGCGCTCGGACCTGAGCTATCTGGGGATATGTTACATGTCTGTGTTTTATGTAATAAATGTGACTTTATGTATTTTAAAGTGTTTTGTGTCTTTTTGCAACCATGTGCTTAATGGAGTCTTGTGTCTGTCCTGGGAGATAATTGAATTACTTATCTCCAGGATAGAAGACTCTGAAACTGGTTTGGGCCAGAAAGCCATGCTTCATTTAGTCACAAAGGACTTTTTACTAACTTTTGAACCCCTTGTCTGATTTGTGCCATTTTTGAATATGTTGTTCCCCTGAATGGATTGATTGTGAATATGTAATTTTATGTGAATGTGATGTATGGTTTTGGAGTTATGAAAGTTGGGTAGAAAGTATGTTTTAACTGTATGTATAATTGAGTTTCCTCTCAGGATAAGGGGAGGGAATATGTGGGATGTAACTGTGATGTGATTGGTTGTTTTGTAACGCCCTGTGGGCTGTACTATGTTTGTGGATTGGGAATAAAAGAGACTGTATGTGACAGTACAGGGAGTTCCTGTTTTAACCCTCAAAGTGAAGTGTCGTCTCATTATTGGGGAAGGATTTATTGTATGCTGTTCCAGTTTGACTGCTAGGAGAGTAAACCTATTCGTATGGTTCCTATTCAACTGTCTACAGCATTCATATGCTTGAGAGCATTCATATGCTCCTACGGTTCGGTGGTTTTGGTGTCTGCTGCAGTGCTTGGAGTCCTCAGGAAGCGCTAGGAGCATCCTTTAACGGAGGTACCCAGTCGGGGTGCCAGGCGATCCGTTACAACCCATTTCGTTGGTGACCCTATACCGTTCCTTTTGGATGCACTCCTAGAGACGTTACGGCTAGCGTATGAGACTCAGTGCAGGTTGGAAAGACTGGAGTCCTCGGTCGACTTGGGCTCCCTGGTCATTAACAAACTTGAGGATAAGATGACAAGACTGCTGGTACTCATCTGAGAACGTATTCTGGATAACATGATTCAGATTTGGAGGGACCCCTTTCTATACTCTAATTCCTCACAGGAACCATCTTGGTTTTGGGTTCTCGCTAACCCACCTATTCAACTACCAGCAAGGAGAGCTACTTGGACCCTATGGAGAAACCCTGTGTGTCCCCGGCCCCTTCACGGACGTTACTAGTCCGGTCGAAACCTACCACTGGAGTACTGCTTGGGTTGTGTAGCAGGCTCGGATATGGCTGACGACACCTGCTTCGGACGTTTGGAGCTAGATTCTTGTTGTTCGTTATATCTGCTCTCTGGAGTCACCTGTCGTGAGTTAAGAGACTTTAGGTCTTACCTGCGTAATAGAGAATGCTATGAGTTTGCGGGTCTCCAGGCTAAGAAAGAGATATTCCTCTATAAGGATGCCTTGACTTCGGTTATCGTATTCACATTCCTGGATTACTTGACCTAGGGCCTACTCTTGGAGATACGTGTCTGGACGGTCAGATGTGCAGGTCCTAAGGTCTCACTATCTTATACCCTATCTTGTAGGTGGCGTACAGACCAGGAGCTCCTACTCAAATCTTGACAGGTCGGGCATGGAACAGGATCATACGAACGAGTAATCGGATTATTTCACTTTCTCACTAAAGCACGTGAGGACTCTTCTTTGTTATACAGGTCCCAATTTCCGTTGGATCCGGACATCTTCTCGCTCTTCGATGATATCTCTGGATGGAAATCTCAATCCCTGGTTATGATTCTCTTCTTTTGGTTATTCCCGGGATTCCCAATCCCCATGATAGTTGACCACCGTTTCACTACACAAGTTCAGTTTGGGACCCTGATCGGACGTCCTTTGGGAGTTCCTTCTCTACCGCAGTCACAGGTTACACAGTCCAGTTGGATTACTGGAATCACTTAGGATACTGCTAGTTTGACCACACACTTGCCTGCATAATAAATTCATTCTCAGATGAGACGACTCAACGGTTAGATCAGGAAGGAACAAAACAACCCTACTCGTTTCTGTTACGGAATTGGTGATAGACTTCGACGCATTACTTGATGTTGGAGTTTTGCCTGCAAGGCCACATCACCTGGTGACCCTGGCACGACCGTAGGAGCCATCTTCCACATCAAGAGTCGAGACCTGGTGGCAGTTTCTTCTTGCGGCCCTAAGTCAGCAAATGACCTTCAACATTTTATACCTTAAGGAAAATGGTTAATAGGTCAGCTTGGCAGCTCATGGATCGGTTGCTAGGAAACAGTTCGCAACCCCAGGTACAATGGATCTACCAGTGGAGGGTGTCTTTTCCATATTTTTGGGGTGCCTCGACAGCTGGCACCCTCAGCGATCCGTCTAATGTCACTTCACACTGTTAGAAGGCCTATTTAGGATTGCTCTAATATCTCACGGAATAGGTACCAGCGAAACAAACAGCGTTGGATTTGTTGGCTGAGCGTTAAAACAGCAAATACGAAGCCTCCTGTCATGTTATAAAATTGTAGATTATGCTAGGTTTAGTGTACCTATAACTTTAATTTTAATCTTAAGGAGGCGAGTATTTCCCACCCATTCCTATCCCTCCCTTGTTTTATATTATAGTTTGGGTTCATCAGGTACGTATGCAACTCTGCTTGTTGTCTCTGCTACCTGTCACTTGTTTTTGAGTCCGTTTTCCGAAGTAGTGGTTGGGATCTCTGTATATTATGACATTTCTGATTGTTACACTGGGTGCCTACATGTTTTGTTTAGAGTACATTTCATTGGCTAACCAACCTTTTCGATTCTGTTTTTTCTCTCGTTTTAGTTTACAGTCTAGCAACGCTATCTGGTTTGGCAGTTCTTCTCGGATGGTGGACATTGTTGTATTCATTGTATCTAGGACTTAGTTTCTTCCCAATTATATTCTCTGTCTTTTGTTCTGTTTTGTCACAGCTTGAAAGAGGAAATGATGCATGGGGAGGGGAGTTTTATAGTACCTAACTTTTTTCTGATTGGTTGTGTTTCTGTGCTGCTGTGGAGTTCTAGTAAAGAGAGACTTAAGCAAATAATCACCTCCTACCATTCATAAAATTAAGATTATAGGTACACTAAAGCTAGCATAATCTACAATTATGTGCAATTGTAACATTTTCAGCTTTTTGTAAGGATCCTGTTGGAATTTTTGAACAATACTACCAGCTGAATGCAAACATTGTGACAGTAAATACGGCTGTTTGGATAAAGACAGTCATCTGTAATATACAGGGCATTGAGGTATACTTTTTTGCAGCCGGCACAAACAGCCTGCAGTGGGCCCACGTCAACCTCCCTTGCTGTTAGAAGGCAGCCCTGTACTTTGTGAACCTGACCTCATGATGGCTTATGACATCACCGTCTCCCCTCTCTCCCTAAACACATATCAGAGTATAAAAACAGACTACAAGGCCCTTTGGGATACAGATGCCTATTGTCATTGCATCTGCTTTTACTGTGGGTAGTGTTATATCAACATACAGATACATTTCTATATTCTGCAATGTGCCGGTGTTAAAAAGAATTTAAGGTTAATTAAAAGAAATGCAGAACTATGACATGGCATAATCTGAACTTTGAAGATAAAAGACGGAGGGGTAATTTGAGGAAACAGAACTCTGTTGAACGGTAGTGGATATCCAGAATAGTCTTCTGGTGTAAGTGATAAAGTCTAGTTCTTTAAACGCATTGAAGAATGTCAGAACAAATAAATTCATGCTTTCTATGGTCCTGTAAAAAGAACAAACTGTTCATTTTCTCCGGGCTGGTTTCTAAAAAGGCTGCTTAGCGAGGAGTTCTTCCCTAATTTAAACACCGCTGCTCCTTTTAATAAAGTCATTTGAGGCCATATGCTTGGTGGGTGATTCAGGGTGTTTATCTGTCACCTCCACTCAGAAAGTCACCTCCTTTTCCTGCACTCAGAGTTTCCAGGCTTGTGAATTGAGCAATGAATTAATGAGATGCAGAAAGTGACATTTTAATAACAGTTAACAGGGGCACTAAATGAAATAATAATTAGAGAGAGAAGGAGCATGTGCCAGGCTTCGGAGTTAACTCTGCGTGTGACAAATCTGCAAAAAGGCAAAAAAAACACACTTTCACAATTTCCTTGTGGAATGCAGACACGTTACCTGCCACTATGACGATGTATTCTGGATGATTATACGGGGCCATTTCATCGATATTTCACAATCAAGCAGTTATCGGTATAACCTATTCAGTTTGCTGGTAAAATTGCTAGTAGGTGCATAGATTTAAAAGTTATACGTAGCTGTGCCCTCCAGTTACCTCCAATTACCTCCTTGTGAAAACCTGCCGCACACAGCATGACTTCCTTGATTGGATGGAGGCATGGGTTGGCTGTGCATGCGCCACATTCCCAAATGCAGAAAACAATCATATCCCACAATTCTTATAGTGTGGACATACAAGTTAGGAGGTTTACAAAGAAACCGCAGCATTTAGGGGCAAAATAGCTGCTTGTAAAGTACCCTCAGATCTAGTCTTTACTTTTACGCCGACGGCATAGCAGTAACATGACTTGTTGTTATTGGAAAGAACATAAAACGCCAAGACATAGCATTGAAGCCCGGGAAGGTAAAAATAATAAAAACACAGAATAACTTTTCGTCTGTATATTTGCTCGTAGCGTGACCGAAAAAATTTATAGATTATATGTCATGCTCTTTAACGTGAGATGAAGTCACATTTGGCTAGTCACTTTACGAACATACCTTCAAAAGCGACTCTCTCGTCACTGCGTCAGCGGTCTGCGGATACGAAGCAGATTTGTTAATGCTTTCGGATGATCAAGTCTTCACCCGCAGGTTATTCAGACTAGAAACTGTTTATTTTAAGGATGTAATATTTTGATTAAGACGCCCATATTCCCGCACTGACAGCTAATGTGACAAAATATTTCAGGAGAAATTGTGAGTGTTCAAGTTGCCCTGAAAGTTACTTCTTTGAAATTCTTCTACACTAATTGGAACCTAATGTTACTAATGTGGGGGAGTTAGACAGACAGATAATAAATCCAGTATGGGTGTTTAGCTGGAAAAGTAAATTAGTCTGGGGTAGTGATATCGAGAAGCACAGACAGAAAGGTCTAAAATAAAAAACAAGGAAATTTAATTTTAGGCCAAAATAATTTAAATGAAAACATTGCTCACCTGGAGATTTTTTTTTCATTAACGTTTCAAATTTGTTTTTAATTCATTCATTTTAATTTCCCCCACACGTTATTGAATACCCTTGCTTTATTGCTCATTGGCACTAAGATTTACAAATGAATAAGACTTAATACCAGTTATAGGCAATATCTATTTTTTTATTAAATTTTTTTGCAGAAAAGTGAAAGTTTGCTTGAAGGTTTAATATTAGGTAGAAGGAACAATGTACGGTACTGGGGTACAGTACTAGGATGGAATGAGTTCATCCAATATATGGAGCTCTCCACTTTGTGTGGACTGCATTTCCCATGATGCTTAGCCAGAGTAGTCTTCTTTCACAAGAGTTTCGAGATTAATTAAATTGCAGAGCTCGAGAAGGTTTAGGAACAGTAACTGCCGTATTGAGCAGGAAACAAAATACAAAATAAACTCTGCTTTTAGATAGCAAGTGGGCAGACGATGGGCCAATTAGCTTTTATCGGCAGACAAAATCTATGTTTTCAGAAAATGAAGCTGGACTGTACAAAGCTCTATAAGTATATTTTGTCTACCTCTCGCGTCTGATGCATTTCAACATTTTGCAAGAAATGTCTACTATTTTTATAGGCCTTTTGCATGTTATGTGAACCATATTTTACTTTGTGATTTGTCTGCCACTGTTGTCTTAAAGAGGATTTTTCACATGTTTTGACACTTCCTCTTTCTACCCTTTCAAATAAACGTTGGAGAGAATGGATGTGGTATAGGTAAGCATACACTTACCACTGCGATGGGCGCTGCCATCTTCCCACAATCCTTGACAATTCCTTTGAAGGTTCTGCAGGTTTGCCAACATGGCCTCTGGGCACACCATCATGGGTGTATCACATTGATTCATATTGCACGCAGACCTAAAATCTGAGTTTAAAAAAAATATATATATTATGCAGAGCTAACATTTAACCTGTAATTATCGTGTACAAATGCCACAGACATGATTCTCCTAAACATAATTTTTTGCCGTTTTGTCACCCTCAAAACCAGCTGGCAAAAAAGAATACCCAAAACTCAGGGGAAAACAAACTGCGACTGAAACACCTTATTTATTTCTGACCTTTAACATTTATCTTGTCGTTCATGCCTGTTGCCCTTGAGCTAAATGTTTTAAAGTGCAGACAGCTGTTTCACCCTTTTTGTCGCTGAGAAATCTGGTCAGTTCAATAGAAAGGCTAATACTAGCGACAAATGCATTCCCATTAGGGTGAAAACTGCCCCTTCCACTGGCCATTGTGATGGGAAATGGCTATTCATCGTAATGTCACTGACTGCAATGTGAGTGAGGGACTTTACAAGCGTCTTTGCTATTGACCTGGCAATGACCCTTTTCCAAATTATCGCAGGTCACCCTCTCTCTGTGAGAAGGACAATATTGTTCACAGCGAATCCCACTGAACAACACCCTTGGGACAATCGCAAAGCATTTGAGGTGCAAATTTCGAGTCCTTTAGATCCTCAATGTGGCCCAGTCCAGATGCCTCTACTGGACTTGTAAGTATTTTCGCCCCGATAGAGGGCAGCCGCTAGCTGCGACATGGTCACGACGGTTTATTCCCCGACTACCCAAGCAGACTGGTTTCTCTGTGGCTCCTTGTAAACCCCGTGGAAAGCACCAGAAGCTGAAAAAAGGCAGATGGAGATCAGGGAAGTATATCTCTTACCTGGGGAGGATGTCACCTATGGGGATCTTTACAAAATATGCATAGACCCCCGAAGGTGACAAAACCACTTTAAGACTTCCATAACTTCTAACTTTGTGATTGGCATTTGTTTCTTTTTCTTTCCTGCAAATAGTTGAAATTTATTCTTAAGGGGTTTACTTACTAAACAGTCCCTTGTGGGGGGGTTACCGACTGCATTGCAAAAAGTAGACTAAAATAATCAGGAATAAGAATCACCATGTTTTCAGGGTACCTCTCCTATTGCCCAGCATGATAGTATCTGTGGCGATATAAGAATAATGAATAACCCGTATTAGGGATAACCGATAAATAATGAATAAATAACAGCATTCGAGGTGTGAGCTGGAATCTTAGCAACCACTACGTCTCATTACATTGGTCATTCAGTTTGAGGATACAGACATTCGTGCTATCACCAGCCGCACGTAATTATGACATCATTATTCAGTGCCGACATTTACCTGTACAGAGTTTTAAAAGGTGATGTACTGACGAGAAGGCCCCTTTCTTCCTCGTTCTAGTTAACACAGAGACCACACACTGCCAAATGAGCGCAAAGCATTAAATTAACATATAATAATAAAAGGCTGGGGGTCATATAATGTTACTGTACAGGACCGAACATTTCATGGTATTGCTTCCGATTTGGAGTGATCTAAATGTATCTACCTTTATGGCTCAGGCTACCCCAATACAGCCCCTAGGTTTCCTATAAATTACCATCTTAATTTTGGGGTTGTCTATAGTAAATGGTTTTCACATCATAACCAATCATTATAACATTGACAAGCAGTGTTTTATATCATTATTGTAATGAATGTAAAACCGGATCACAACATTTTGAAATGTACTTCTATTCCTCGTTTAGTAAATATATACCGTAAAAAGTCAGACTGCAAGCTCTTGGACCGAGACCCATTGAGGACAGCTTATTCCCTTCACAATGCCTCCATTATCCCGGCTGTTAAGAAGTGGCTTTAATATTTTTATCTGCTTTAATCTACAGCATTCACGGAGAGAGAAAGCCAATCCGAATAACGATTCTCTTGCTGCCTCCGAGACAATGAATGAGTCTGAAGTTTGATAAAGCAAGTTCGAGAATGAAAAGCATCTCGTTATTGATTGGCAGAAAACTCAATTGTCAGAGAACGAGAGACAGGAGAAATCGCTCGTCTCTCCCGCTGGAATTGTGCGATAAGTTGCCAGACCATTTTTCATGCAGCAAATCTCCCCGGTTATATGCTGTCTTGCTGCAAATTTTAAGCAAATGACATCCTCTAATCTGCTAGGGAGGCGAGGTAAAGCCTGTTTTATTTGCTCTAGCATTTCAAATAATTTTGTGTCTGAAAATCATTTCAGCGTCTAGACGGGATGAATCACTTGCCTCATTGCCTGCCTAAAATATTAAAATGTTACACTGTACATTCTGCACAGCTGCCTCACTAGTAAACACGCAGATTCAATTTGAGATCACATCCTGCATTTTATTCGAACCCAGCTGTTTATTTATAGTTATCGAGTGAGTTGTCACCTCAATTTCAGGGTTCAGACACAAAGGACATGCAGGGTACAATGATGCCATGCTGTGTCATCGCCCTCGCTGATTAGGGGACCCTACCCTGTACTTCCTTGAGTCTTACCGGCTCTCTATTGACTTTCTAACGTCTTAAAAAAAATTATATATTTTTTTCCCTCCGAAAGGTCAATGTCACTAAATAACAACATCTGTTTACAAAATACACGAATGCCTGTGCCTCTCGGCCGTATTCATTTTAAAGCCACGGGTCTGCTTCATTGAACGGTCAATTGTGATGAAATTGTATTTTTATTCTTATTACTGTTTTAATAGCACCAACATATTATGTGGTGCAGTACAAATGGATTATGAAAACAAACCAATTAAGTAGGACACAAATAAGAACTGAGAGAGAGAGAAATGTTTACCATCTAAAGAATGAAAATTTCAATTTGCAAAACGTAATGTTCAAAACGCAAAGAAAATTAGCAAGAATATTGATAATCATGATAACAATCGCTATTTAATAAGCAACGGATAAAACATAAAAATCACCCACAAATAGGATAATCTTATGCTCCTGGTCGGCCAAACAGAGAATAAGATCATCCTATTTTCCGATGACGCCCTTTTGACTCTGACGAACCCCCTTGAGTCCATACCAGCAGCGTTGAACCTGATTCCGGAATATGGTGAATTCTCTAACCTTAAAAATAATATAACTATACACAGATATTAACTTTTGGGCTTCATACCTCAGAGAAGATTATCTGGGGGTGAAGATCACTCAATCCTTTGACGATTTGATCAAGTCTAATTATCTAAGGCTCTTAGAAAATTTTAGAACATATTTCAAGAAATGGAGTAGGGTCGAACTATCCTGGTTGGGTAGAATAGAATCAATTAACGTTTATTTGCTTCCAAAGATAATGTATTTATTTAGAACGATCCCACTTAGAGTCAGTAATAAAATCTCGAGCTGTTTTCAAGTTGCTATCTCAAAGTTTATCTGGGGAAACCCAGAATTGAAAAAGAAATTAGCGCGAAACGGAGGCTTGTGATTTCCAGACGTATATGTGTTACATAAGCCTGCATGTTATCCCATTATTTAGCCTGGGATAAAAATAAGAACGATACTAACTTATGGAAAGGAATCAAAATTCAAGAGTTTAAAGCCAAATTTCTTTATGATTGTTTTTGGATAGATAAAAGATGTCCATTAGATACAATTACAAAAAATCCTATTATAAAGGCGACTGATTACGGTTAAAAACGTAAGGAATAATTCAACCAAACAAATGGAATTATGCTGCCTGGGGTCTCGCGGCCACCTAATCCACTTTAGGGCAGACTGTGTCGGGTCCTTGGTCACACCATCATCACCTCACACCATCATCACCTCACACCATCATCACCCCCCCACACCATCATCACCCACCCCCCTTTACACCATCCCCACCCCCTCTTCCCCACACCATCACCACCCCCTCCTCACACCATCATCACCCTCTTCCCCACACCATCACCACCCCCTCCTCACACCATCATCACCCATCATCACCATTTCACCATACCCCCTTTACCATCCCCCCCCTCTCCCCACACCATCATCACCCCCCCTCACCACCATCCCCAAACCCCTCTCCTCACACCATCATCACCCCGTCCTTCACACCATAAGCACCCCCTCTCCCCACCACCATCATCACCCCCTTTCACACCATCATCCACCCCTCCCTCCACCATCCCCACCCCTCTCCCTCACACCATCATCACCCCCCTCCCACCATCATCACCCCCTTTCACCATCACCCTCCTCACATCACACCCCCTCTCACACCGTCATCACCCCTCTCTCACCATCATCCAACCTCCTCACACCATCACCCCTCTCCTCACCATCATCCCCCTTTGCTCACACCATCATCCCCCTCCCTCCCTCACGGTGTTGCCCCTCCCCTCACACTATCACCCCTTCCTCAGACCATCATCCCCTCCTCACACCATCATCTCCCCTTCCTCATGCCATCATCACCCCCCCACCATCATCACCCACCCCACCATCATCACCCACCTTTACACCATCCCGCCCCTCTCCCCCACCACATCATCCTCA
The DNA here is from genome assembly GCA_933207985.1 of Pelobates cultripes. NCBI lineage: Eukaryota > Metazoa > Chordata > Amphibia > Anura > Pelobatidae > Pelobates > Pelobates cultripes. Next base: position 249,366,219 of record OW240917.1, on the reverse strand, counting down.
CCATCCCCTCACCATCCATCACCCCGTCCTTCACCATAAGCGCCCCTCTCCCCACACCATCATCACGCCCCCTTTCACACCATCATCACCCCCCCCTCCCTCACCATCCGCGCCCTCCCCCCACACCATCATCACCCCCTTTCCACCATCATCACCCCCTCCCTCACCCCCCCCCCTCTCCCTCCACCATCCATCACCTCCTCCACCATCATCCCCCCTCCTCACCATCCCAAACCCCTCTCCTCACACCACCATCACCCCGTCCTTCACACCATAGGCACCCCCCTCTCCCCCAATCATCATCACCCCTTTCACACCATCATCCGCCCTCTCACACCATCCCCCCCTCTCCCTCTCATCCTCCCACACCATCCCCCCCCTCTCCTTGCACGCCATCATCACCCCTTTCACTTCATCATCACCCCCTCCCTCACACCATCCCCACCCCTCATCACACCATCATCCCCCTCCCTCCCTCACAGTATTACCCTCCCTCACCCTCACTTTCTCACCATCAGGACCATCATCCCCTCCTCACACATCACACCATCATCACCCCTCCCTCCTCACCCCCTCTCACCCCCCTCGACCATCATCCCTCCTCACCATCCCCCCTCTCCCTCTCACCATCATCACCCCCCCCCTCCACCATCATCACCCCTCCTCCACACCATCCCAGACCCCTCTCCCTCTGCACCACCATCACTCCCGATCCTTCACACCATGGCTCCCCCCACTATCATCACCCCCTTTCACACCATCATCACCCCTCCCTCACACCATCCTAAACCCCTCTCCCTCACACCATCATCACCCCAGATCCTTCACCATAGGCACCCCCCTCTCCCCACACCATCATCACCCCTTTCACACCATCCTCCCACCCCTTCCTCATACCATCATCACCTCCCTCCCTCACAGTACCCCTCCCTCACACTATCACCCCTTCCTCAGACCATCATCCTCCTCCCACCATCATCTCCCTCTTCCTCACACCATCATCTGCCCTCCCCTCCCTCACAGTATTACCCCCTCCCTCACACTATCACCCCCTTCCTCAGACCATCATCCCCTCCTCACACCATCATCACCCCCTCTCCCTCACACCATCATCACCCCCCTTCCTCACAGTATTACACCCCTCACTTTAACCCCTCCCATGCACTATCACCCCTCTCCCACACAGTAACACCTCCATTTTCACACACACACACAGCATTACCCCTCATACACAGTAACACACACACACACACACAAAACACACAGTATCACTCCTCACACACACTGTCACCCCCCTACACACAGTATCACCTCCCTCACACACAGTCACCATCCCTCATACAGTTTGTCACACCCTCACACTGTCATGCCCCCCATGCAGTGTCACCCCCCCACAATGTAGTATCACCATACTCCCCTCACGCTGTCACCCCCCGCCACACTGTTTCCCCCCCACACTGCCAGCCCCTTCACGTATCCACACTCACATCAATAACTCCTAATCCTGGTAATCTCCCCCTCAGGTGTCCTCCCTCTGCCACAATCACCCTGTCAAATTAACCCCCCTAATTCTGTCACAGTCACCTTCTCTCACACTCTTCTCCCCAACCCTGCCACACTTATCCCATCACATTAATGCCTCTAATCCTGTAATCCTGTCACACTCTGCCACAATCACCCTGTCACATTAACCCCCCCTTAATCCTGTCACACTCCCTCCTCCAACCATGCCACATTCACCCTTCACCCCAACCCTGACACACTTTGCCCTGACACACTTACCTCCACTAGCACTGTCACACTCCCTCCTTATACCATGTTACCATGTCACATTCACCCTTCACCCCAACCCTGATACACTTACCTCCACTTGTATTGTCACACTCCCTCCTCAAACCATGTCAACCATGGGGAAAATATCTATGGCACTGTTTTTTGTTTTTTTTTATGTTAACTTTATTATTTGGTAAACGATTTCTTAAAAAGATTTTTTTGCTCAAACAATAACCCCTTTACACCAGTATTTATTTATACATGACTGCCCACAATTGTGTATAAATGTGTATAACTGAAAACTAAAATTTTTTATTACAAATTAATATTGTTTGCAAATTATGCTACAACTACAGCCAGATAGCATATGTGACGAGACCAATCTCGCCACATTGCATTGGAGAAGCCTGGTTGCTCGCCTGCTGCCTTTGGACTATGGCCCCCTTTTAAAAGACTTTATTTTTCCCTGCAGAAAAGCCATATTCATGCTTTTCTGCCGGTTGTTCGGTAGTTTCAATCTACCGAACAACCGTACGAATGACTGGACCACCTGGGAGCTGGAGTGTGCCGGCAATTAACCTCCCTGAAGCTGCGGTTAACCGCAGCTTAATTGATGAACGCTGGGTGGCCGCCGTTCGTATCCCGAACACGAGGTCGCGGCCATTTTAAACCATACGAATGAACAGCGGTGTTCGCCTCTATTTTCATGGAACTAAAATCGGACACAGTTTTGCGCGAACACCGCTGAAGCCGCCGACCTCCCTTCTTGTTCGGTGAAAGCACACGAATGACCCGGTGTTCGGTATTTTTGTGTGAATGTCTTATACCCCAGATAGGAATCCCATGGAGCCCATTCGTATGAAACTGACTGTAAAGACTTTGGCTCCATGGCGATTGAACTGTATTCGTGTAGTCTGAGTGCCATTCACCTAATAATGTGCACTCAGACCTGAGCTATCTGGGGATATGTTACATGTCTGTGTTTTATGTAGTAAATGTTACTTTGTGCATTTTAAAGTATTATGCTGGTTTTGTGTTCCCACGTGTGTAATGGAGTTTTGCCTTTGTCTTGGGAGATAATTGAGTTACTTCCCAATTATCTCCCAGGGCAGAGGGGAGGAAGCCAGGATGCATTGTGGGAATATACTGTGACTGTGTGTCCTTTTTGTATACTTGTCTGTCCCTTGTCACAGTCTCCCATTTGGTCCCCTAGGGAGTGTCCACCAGGTGGGAGACCTGCATAAAAGCTGGGCAGGTAGCCCTCATTAAACAGACCACTGCTTGACCCTCAACACGGAGCCTTGTCTCGTCTTTGGGGGGATTTACTGTATGCTGCTAAGGACTGATTGCCAGGAGTGTAAGCCGCTTGGGAGCTTTTCCTGTTCGTCTGGTAGCAGCAATTCGTATGGTTCCTGTTCGTGTATTTGGAGTGCTACCTTATTCCCTTGTATGCCGTTCGGGAGTTTGGAGCATTCACTTGTATGCAGTTCGAGTGTTTGGACCATTCCCTTGTATGCAGTTCGAGTGTTTGGAGCATTCCCTTGTATGCCGTTCGGGAGTTTGGAGCATTCACTTGTATTCAATTCGTGAGTTTTGGTGATTCTACAGTAGCTGTGCCTGTCTCTGAAAGGGGATTATCGTCTAAGCGTTTTTTTCCCCTTTTGTGCAAAACGGTCCGTTACAGCATACAATGCAGGGGCACAGGAAGCCGCCACACTGCAAGCTTCTGAACAATGAATGCAGAGACTAACTCTCTGTATCCATACTGCAAGCCCGCCTTTCAATATAGCGAGTGCTCCTCACACACACAAGATGGAAAAAAAAATTTCACTTTGGGTGTTAGTGGGCCTCATGTTTGAGTTTCGCCTAAGGCCTCATAGTCTAGAGCCGCCCCTGATCCTATCTTCTCCATTAGAATTACTAGAAATGAATGTAAGATATCTGGACTTCAGTAGCTGGAGAAGATGTGGGATTAGCCAGCTTTCAAACATCTATTCTAATGGTAGCATAATTCCTTTCCCGTTGCTGCAGCCTACTCATTCTCTTGCTTTAGGTGAAGTGTTTATGTATTTGAGAGTAAAAAATTACTTATCTACTAAACAAATTTTAGATCATAACGACACAAAACTTAGATTTCTTAGAGAACCATAATCCTCAGAAAAGAATATCCAGCTCACTTAAATTTCTTAGCATTAACAATACCTTTGTTAAAGAGTCTCCAATACTGAAATGGGAACTAGTTTTTAAAAAACTTTTACGATACAGACTTGGAAACAGAGTATCAAACGGGTCAAACATGGTACACACTGCGTAAATTTGATGGAGTTGTATTTTAACGTTTTATATAGGTGGTACATAGTTCCAACAAAATTTTATAAAATATACAGTGACCATTCTGACCAATGTTGGAGATGTAGTAATGCTAAGGGATCCCATCTCCATATTTGGTGGGAATGTTCTGGGTTAGATACCTTGAAAAGTAATCTAAAAAGACACCGTGAAATCTTGAGGAACGAGATATTATTGACCCCACAGCTTCTTCTTCTCCATTTAGACTTTCCCCACATAGACAAACCTTTACTCAAATTAATGATCCATATTATGCTGGCAGTAAAAAAATGCATAGTGAGAAACTGGAAAAAGCAAGGGCCCCAAAATTGGTATGAAATAACAAACCAAATAAATTATCAGTGTTCAATGGAGAACAACCAATTAAATTTATTTTAAAAAATATGGGATAAATGGCAAACATCTTCCTGCAGGGTGAGCTCCTGGGTCCTCTCTTCCTCCCTCCCCTGCCCACACCATGCCTGCGGACAGGGGAGGGGGGGCAATTGCCCCGTTGCCCCCCTGGATCCACCAGTGATATATACAGCCCTTCTGTGTGCCTTTTTGTCTCCCCCCGTCCCTCTGTATGTTTCTTTCTCCCCCCTCCTTCCCAGTCTCTCTTACCCCTCTGCCTCTTTCTCCCTCTCTTCCACTGTTTTTCTCCCCCCTTTCCCTGTCACTCTCTCCCCCATATCTCTTTTTCTCTCTGTCTCTTTCTCCCCCCTCCCCATCTCTTTCTCCCCCTGTGTCTCATTCTTCCCTCTCTTTCTCCTCCCTCCCCAACTCTCTATTCCCCCTCTTTCTCCCCCTGTGTCTCATTCTTCCCTCTCTGTCTCTTTATCCCCCTCCCCATCTCTCTATTCCCCCTCTTCCTCCCCCTGTGTCTCATTCTTCCCTCTCTGTCTCTGTCTACCCCCTCCCCATCTCTCATAGGATAAATGGCAAACATCTTCCTATATTAATACGAATTAGAAACTCAAACAAGACCATCAAACTGAGAATCATATGATAAACAGAAATGTATGGTAAGTGTTAGTCCCTGATCCACCATTCCCCTTTTTCCCCACGGCAGATTGAATGATGTATGGAGTATGAATCAGGATTATAAAATTCGTAGATTAAAATTAAAATTTTTATATACATCAAACTTTAATAAAGAAGATACAAAAAAAACCAAAAACATATAAATGAGAGGTTTTGGATGTATAACTTTACCTACGCTATCTCACGAAGCACCTTGCACAATAACCAAGTGTCACACACCACCATGTCAACACATAAAACAATGCATTTTTTTGGTTAAAATGTGTCGCAGTGTGTTAAGGGTTAATCGAGCTTGTGTCTGTGCATTCTAATCCCAGAATGGTTAACTCAGCCTTTCTTTTTTTAAAGTTGATGCAATTGCGTCAATTCACTCCGCAGCATTAAGAGCTGCGCCGCTGCTAAACTCACCTTTTGAAAAGCGTCTATGGCATTCACTCTTGAGATGTATAATTAGTACAAACTGGAAGAGAAAAAGGTCGGTGAGACCTTAGCTCGCCATTAAAGAGATCCGCTCAGCTCTCTCACTCGGAAAGAACTGATCAGGTCTCTAGAATGATATTAATAAATATTATTAAAAAAAAACGTGTGGGTTCCAGTGTGATAACCCAAAAAACTGTGGAGTTTCCTAATCTCTTTCTCCACCCAGTGGGCTATGGGGTGCAGAGTATGCTATACAACAGGGCACAGGGCAATAATGTGCTCCAATAAGGGCCCAGGAGGTGGCCAAAACTTCTGGGTCCATAGTGTTATTCTCGTTAGGGATAAACCCATTAATTTGCAAACAAATAGGTGGTGCCCAAACTTCTAGTCATCCCACAAAAATTGTGACCATACCTAACCGCCTCAAAATAATGAATAGCTAATTAAGTTCACAATAAGAACAAATAAAATCTAAAAAAATATATATAAAACTCATTCAAAAACATCTCTCATAATTACCTGGCCCTGTCTTGATTGAAAATCTTCTTTTCTTTAATCTTTTGCATTTGACCACAAATAACAAAAAAAAAATCCCCCCAAAAACTGACACAATTTATCAAAACAAAACTATTCCAGAATTGCAAGCAAAACTGGCAAACAATATATATTTTTAAATCTATCTTTACCCTGTAAGCCAACTGGTTGGATGGCTCTACTCATACTGAGTACCTTAATATTTATGAGCTCTTTAATATTATTAAAGGGACACTCCGGGCTCCCACACACGTTAGGTGCACTGTGTAGGTTAGGTTACAGTTAGTTATACTGGTGGGTTTATATTATTAAAGGAACACTCCAGGCTCCCACACACGTTAGGTGCACTGTGTAGGTTAGGTTACAGTTAGTTATACTGGGTGGGTTTATATTATTAAAGGGACACTCCAGGCTCCCACACACGTTAGGTGCACTGTGTAGGTTAGGCTACAGTCAGTTATACTGGGTGGGTTTATATTATTAAAGGGACACTCCAGGCTCCCACACACGTTAGGTGCACTGTGTAGGTTAGGTTACAGTTAGTTATACTGGGTGGGTTTATATTATTAAAGGGACACTCCAGGCTCCCACACACGTTAGATGCACTGTGTAGGTTAGGTTACAGTCAGTTATACTGGGTGGGTTTATATTATTAAAGGGACACTCCAGGCTCCCACACACGTTAGATGCACTGTGTAGGTTAGGCTACAGTCAGTTATACTGGGTGGGTTTATATTATTAAAGGGACACTCCAGGCTCCCACACACGTTAGGTGCACTGTGTAGGTTAGGTTACAGTTAGTTATACTGGGTGGGTTTATATTATTAAAGGGACACTCCAGGCTCCCACACACGTTAGATGCACTGTGTAGGTTAGGCTACAGTCAGTTATACTGGGTGGGTTTATATTATTAAAGGGACACTCCAGGCTCCCACACACGTTAGATGCACTGTGTAGGTTAGGCTACAGTCAGTTAAACTGGGTGGGTTTATATTATTAAAGGGACACTCCAGGCTCCCACACACGTTAGGTGCACTGTGTAGGTTAGGTTACAGTTAGTTATACTGGGTGGGTTTATATTATTAAAGGGACACTCCAGGCTCCCACACACGTTAGATGCACTGTGTAGGTTAGGTTACAGTTAGTTATACTGGGTGGGTTTATATTATTAAGGGACACTCAGGCTCCCACACACGTTAGATGCACTGTGTAGGTTAGGTTACAGTTAGTTACTGGGTGGGTTTACATTGTAAAGGGACACTCCAGACTCACACACCTGCGTTAGGTGCACTGTGTAGGAGTTGATTTACAGTTAGTTATACTGGGTGGGTTTATATTATTAAAGGGACACTCAGGCTCCAACACCCGTTAGATGCACTGTGTAGGTTAGGTTACAGTTATACTGGGTGGGTTTATATTATTAAAGGGACACTCCAGGCTCCCACCTGCGTTAGATGCACTGTGTAGGTTAGGTTACAGTTAGTTATACTGGGTGGGTTTTATATTGTCAAAGGGACACTCAGGCTCCCTGCGTTAGATGCACAATGTAGGTTAGGTTACAGTTAGTTATACTGGGTGGGTTTATATTCAATAAAGGAACCCTCCAGGCTCCCACACACGTTAGATACACTGTGAAGGTTAGGTTACAGTTAGTTATACTGGGTGGGTTTATATTATTAAAGGGACACTCCAGGCTCCCACACACGTTAGGTGCACTGTGTAGGTTAGGTTACAGTTAGTTATACTGGGTAGGTTTATATTATTAAAGGGACACTCCAGGCTCCCACACACGTTAGGTGCACTGTGTAGATTAGGTTACAGTTAGTTATACTGGGTGGGTTTATATTATTAAAGGGACACTCCAGGCTCCCACACACGTTAGGTGCACTGTGTAGGTTAGGTTACAGTTAGTTATACTGGGTGGGTTTATATTATTAAAGGGACACTCCAGGCTCCCACACACGTTAGGTGCACTGTGTAGGTTAGGTTACAGTTAGTTATACTGGGTGGGTTTATATTAATAAAGGGACCCTCCAGGCTCCCACACATGTTAGATGCACTGTGTAGGTTAGGCTACAGTCAGTTATACTGGGTGGGTTTATATTATTAAAGGGACACTCCAGGCTCCCACACACGTTAGGTGCACTGTGTAGGTTAGGTTACAGTTAGTTATACTGGGTGGGTTTATATTATTAAAGGGACACTCCAGGCTCCCACACACGTTAGATGCACTGTGTAGGTTAGGTTACAGTTAGTTATACTGGGTGGGTTTATATTATTAAAGGGACACTCCAGGCTCCCACACACGTTAGGTGCACTGTGTAGGTTAGGCTACAGTCAGTTAAACTGGGTGGGTTTATATTATTAAAGGGACACTCCAGGCTCCCACACACGTTAGGTGCACTGTGTAGGTTAGGTTACAGTTAGTTATACTGGGTGGGTTTATATTATTAAAGGGACACTCCAGGCTCCCACACACGTTAGATGCACTGTGTAGGTTAGGTTACAGTTAGTTATACTGGGTGGGTTTATATTATTAAAGGGACACTCCAGGCTCCCACACACGTTAGATGCACTGTGTAGGTTAGGTTACAGTTAGTTATACTGGGTGGGTTTATATTATTAAAGGGACACTCCAGGCTCCCACACACGTTAGGTGCACTGTGTAGGTTAGGTTACAGTTAGTTATACTGGGTGGGTTTATATTATTAAAGGGACACTCCAGGCTCCCACACACGTTAGATGCACTGTGTAGGTTAGGTTACAGTTAGTTATACTGGGTGGGTTTATATTATTAAAGGGACACTCCAGGCTCCCACACACGTTACGTTAGGTGCACTGTGTAGGTTAGGTTACAGTTAGTTATACTGTGTGGGTTTATATTATTAAAGGAACACTCCAGGCTCCCACACACGTTAGGTGCACTGTGTAGGTTAGGTTACAGTTAGTTATATTGGGTGGGCTTATATTATTAAAGGGACACTCCAGGCTCCCACACACGCTAGATGCACTGTGTAGGTTAGGTTACAGTTAGTTATACTGGGTGGGTTTATATTATTAAAGGGACACTCCAGGCTCCCACACACATTAGATGCACTGTGTAGGTTAGGTTACAGTTAGTTATACTGGGTGCGTTTATATTATTAAAGGGACACTCCAGGCTCCTACACACGTTAGGTGCACTGTGTAAGTTAGGTTACAGTTAGTTATACTGGGTGGGTTTATATTATTAAAGGGACACTCCAGGCTCCCACACACGTTAGATGCACTGTGTAGGTTAGGTTACAGTTAGTTATACTGGGTGGGTTTATATTATTAAAGGGACACTCCAGGTTCACACACACGTTAGGTGCACTGTGTAGGTTAGGTTACAGTTAGTTATACTGGGTGGGTTTATATTAATAAAGGGACCCTCCAGGCTCCCACACACGTTAGATGCACTGTGTAGGTTAGGTTACAGTTAGTTATACTGGGTGGGTTTATATTATTAAAGGGACCCTCCAGGCTCCCCCACACGTTAGACATTTAACCGCAGGTTGTAGTTTCACAGCTATACCTGGGTACCTATACAATAAAGGGACTCCAGGCCCTACACACGTTAGGTGCACTGTGTAGGTTAGGTTACAGTTAGTTATACTGGGTGGGTTTATATTATCAAAGGGACACTCCAGGCTCCCACACACGTTAGATGCACTGTGTAGGTTAGGTTACAGTTAGTTATACTGGGTGGGTTTATATTATTAAAGTGACACTCCAGGCTCCCACACACGTTAGGTGCACTGTGTAGGTTAGGTTACAGTTAGTTATACTGGGTGAGTTTATATTATTAAAGGGACACTCCAGGCTCCCACACACGTTAGATGCACTGTATAGGTTAGGTTACAGCTAGTTATACTGGGTGGGTTTATATTATTAAAGGGACAATCCAGGCTCCCATACACGTTAGATGCACTGTGTAGGTTAGGTTACAGTTAGTTATACTGGGTGGGTTTATGTTATTAAAGGGACACTCCAGGCTCTCACACACTAGATGTCCTATTGCTGTGTCTATAATGCACTGCTTACGGAATGCATTCAGCAATGCTACTGATGTTATGTGAGCACCATGACTGAACGAGTGACTCCCTAATTTAGTTTAGCTCATGTCAGTTGTTGCAAAGTATGTAGCACACAGCAAATGCAGGAACATTATACGTGGGAAAAAAAGTTAACATTTTTAAATTATTTTTAAATTATTAGCTTAGCAGTATAATAATGCATTAAAAAAACAATGCGTCAAATCTAGCTTGGAAAAAAATCACTGATTGAAAAGTCACAACTAAACAAACACTCCTTAGATTTAAAATGATGTTCAATTAGAGACATTTTAGAGAAACACCGGAGAATTTTATAAGAAATATTAATGGCAGTCCCAGCTAAAAGCTTCCTGATAATGTTCCAACTACTTCATCTAATCCCTAGCCGTCTTATTATATTCAAAATACATGTCTGCTTTAAGCATTCTTCATACCTTTTCAGGTACTCTGGGTCCTTCGTCCTCTCAGTTAAATTAAAGCCACATTCCCCTGGGGTTTGCAAGCCAGCAGTGTCAAAAATGATACGGTTTTCAAACGGAGAACACGTGTATATGCTATCGTATTAAACATTATGCTTAATCATTTACTACCACAATTTGCAGCTGATTAGCAGTGGTATATATATATACATATATATATATAGGCAAAATAGACTGATTTCTTAAAGCAGAGCTCTCACCGTCTGGAAACTTTGCATAATTTGCAAAGACCCCTCATGGTGACATTGCTGCTGGGGGTCCAATGGACAGGAGGGGGGGGGCAGGAAAGGTGAGTTTAACTTATTTTTAACTTACCTAAACCAGTCACTCACGGGTGCCACCATTATTTCTGGCCGATCCTCTTCTGCACCTGGCATTTCAGTACAAGTAGCCGATGTCACTCTGCTGTACTCTCGCGCATGTGCAGCATTAAGGTCTATGGAGGATCCCGTGAGATCCCCCACAGTGAGAACCAATTCCTTGCAGCCGTCTGGAGATGGCTGGGGGATTGACACTTGTTGATGGCGGTAGCTCCGCCCAGTGTCTAGAATTGTTAGGAAAATTACTGATACAAAGTAGTCCCTACTCTGTCTCAGTTTATCTTTTGACTGGGTTTGAATTCCAGGGAAAACCCGACACAGTAAGTATGAGTATTTCATAAAGGTTTTATCTTTATAAAAAGGGGGAAAGGGGGAGGGTGGTGACATTGCCGCTTTATTTGTTGTTTTAAATCATTGTTCGAAAGAAGGCAGCCACATCCCAGGGAACGTAGGAAATAACAACTAACAAACACCACACTATTACGGAGCCAGGAAATTACACTGTGGAGAAAGGTCGAAGGAATATGCAGAGCTAAGAAACCACAATCTCAGTATATAAGGATGTTTAACAAAAAAACTGAGGAAATTACATGGAAACAGAGGCACATTTAAAGGGACACTCTGGGTACCATAACCACAACAGCACACTGTAGATGACAACTGATTTGACACTCACCTTCCATCTGTCTGGCTCCCTTGGCACCTTCAAGTCTGTTAGTTCAAATACTAACATATTACCGTACCATCTAGGGTTAAACAGTATTCGTTGGTTGTGTTGTCACTTGCCAGGTCTCAACCAATAATTTTCCGTTTACACATATGTGTTGGTCTGACAACTCAAATGATTGATTTCACAAGGGGTGTATAAGTCTTGCGTCAAGCATGGCAGGGTGACAGAAAGTCTCCTGGTTGGGTTCATACATACAGGACCATACAAAGTGCTCTCTGCATGGTCCTAGTGCGTACAGGACAGTACAAGTGCGTCTAATCATGCGTTTGCGCTGTGCTGCCATCGAAGACAGTTCCCTGGTGTTCCCGATGCAGGACACCACTACATTGGGACCATGGGACAGTTCCCTAAAATCGTAAGTATAGCACCAAAAATGGGGCAGTTGGACGACATGCTCTACAGTGTGCTGTGATGGAGCTCGGCCTGTCCCTTTAATAATCCACAGATTGCTGGGAGAATGCACACAGTTAAAGAAAGTCTGCAATTTGTAGCTTTCTATAAAGTATAGGTCTGTCTGTGAATGCCATCAATGTAACAGAACACATTCAGCGGCTCGAGAACTAAAACTAGCAATTAGAAAGAATTTGATGAGGTTTTCGCTGAAGTGGGGCTTGTTAGGAATTTGGGAATTTAACGTTTATTCCAAAAGAGTTCAATAAAGGACAAATCGCAGTGAATTGAAAACCACATTACGAAATTACCTGGCCTATTCGCTAAAGTGAGAACTCGAAGGGGCTTTAAAGAAAGATTCAAATCTAAAGCCAAAAATTGTTAAACTGAGAAAATTTTCTAAGGCAGTTTTTTAACCTAAAATTTAAAATTCACTTTGAAATCTCACTTCAGGGAAAAACCCTTGTGACGAGACCAATCTCGCCACATTGCATTGGAGAAGCCTGGTTACTCGCCTGCTGCCTTTGGACTATGGCCCCCTGTTAAAAGACATCTTTTTTTACCTGCAGAAAAGTTTAATTCGTGCTTTTCTGCCTGGGGTTCGGTAGATTTGTTTGAATGTGTTATACCCCAGATAGGAATCCCATGGAGCCCATTTGTATGAAACTGACTGTAAAGACTTTGGCTCCAGGCGATTAAACTGTATTCGTGTGGTCTGAGCGCCATTCACTTAATAATGTGCGCTCAGACCTGAGCTATCTGGGGATATGTGAAATGTCTGTGTTTTATGTATAAATGTGACTTTATGTATTTTAAAGTGTTTTGTGTCTTTTGCAACCATGTGCTTAATGGAGTCTTGTGTCTGTCCTGGGAGATAATTGAATTACTTATCCAGGATAGAAGACTCTGAAACTGGTTTGGGCCAGAAAGCCATGCTTCATTTAGTCACAAAGGACTTTTTACTAACTTTTGAACCCCTGGTCTGATTCAGGCCATTTTTTAATATGTTGTTCCCCTGAATGGATTGATTGTGAATTTGTAATTTTATGTGAATGTGATGTATGGTTTTAGAGTTATGAAAGTTGGGTAGAAAGTATGTTTTAACTGTATGTATAATTGAGTTTCCTCTCAGGATAAGGGGAGGGAATATGTGGGATGTAACTGTGATGTGATTGGTTGTTTTATACCTCCCTGTGGGCGGTCCTGTATTTGCAAGACTGTAATAAAAACCAGGCTGGGTGTGCCAGCACCTCAGACCACTGCTTGACCCTCAACACGGAGCCTTGTCTCGTTCTTGGGGGGATTCACTGTATGCTGTTAGAGACTGATTGCCAGGAGTGTAAGCTGATTGTCTGCTTTTCCTGTTCGTCTGCTAGCAGCTATTTGGGAGGTTCCAGTTCGGGAGTTGGAGTGCTATTTTGTATCCAGTTCGTGAGTTTTGGTGTTCTGCAGTAGCTGTGCCTGGATCTCTGGAAAGGGGGCCGATCGCCTAAACGGTTTTTACCCCTTGTGTGCAAAACGGTCCGTTACAATTGGTGGCAAGCGGCGGGATCGTTCCTACAGCCAGAAGGACAGCTACAGGAGACACCATTCCGTGGATTTTACAATTTGAGGGCAACGCATGTCTCAGTACAGCGACCCTGACAGCAACAGAATGGAACCAGCAGTGTTATACAAGGAGGAGGACCTGGATGGCCGGGATGCATTAAGGAAAGGCATCTGGTACCAGGCCCTGGATAATGTACAATACCAGCGGGGTGAGAGTCTCCCCAGTGAAGAGCAGCGGTTGCAGAAGCAAGTGGCCCTGCGGATGCCCTTCCTGGGAGAGCAGCCCCTGGAGGAATGGGTGAAGGAACTAGAGCATCGGGTATGGCAGGAGCTATGGCTGGAGGATGCCTACCAGGCGCTCTGGTGGTATATGGCACAGTATATACCCTGGACAGCTGAGCATGACAAGCCAGAGGGAGAGGAGTTTGATGGTCCTGGCTTGTTATGGGAGTCCTTTGCAGAGCCTGACTTCGGGAGCCCTGCGCAGAACAGACTTCAGGAAATTTTCTACGGGAGGGAGGCTAGGCATGACTGGGATGACCCCCATGAGGTAGAGCAAGACCTGGCTCACCTAGCAACCCTGGAGTGGGAACTGGAGCAGGACTACCGAGATCTCTTCCACTCCATTGGGAAGGCTCCGCAGGACAGCAGAGTGACAGTTCCAGTCTCAGACCCATTCAGCTGGGAAGATATTGTTGAAATTTACTGGGAGGAACCCCAGGCGGCAGGTGGAGAGGGGACCGAGGTCTCTCCACCGGTATTGCAGGGAATTGGGAGCCCGAGCTCCATTCCCCAGCGGGAGATATTGCAGGGAATTGGGAGCCCAAGCTCCATTCCCCAGCGGAAGGCTGAGTTACAGGGGGCAGAGGTAGTTGTTCCTGCCCCCCAGCAGCAGAGTGATATGCAGGAAGGCAGTGTGAAGTGCAGGGAGAGGAGAGCAGCGTCCTCCCTCCCCAGCGGCAGGCTGGGTTACAGGGGGCAGAGGTAGTTGTTCCTGCCCCCCAGCAGCCAAGTGATATGCCGGGAAGGCAGTGTGAAGTGCAGGGAGAGGAGAGCAGTGTCCTCCCTCCCCAGCGGCAGCTGGGCTTTTGGGAATTGGGAGAGTCTCCATTCCCCAGCAGCAGCATGATTTTTGGGGAATTGGGAGCCCAGTCTCCATTCCCCAGCGGGAGATACAGCAGGGAATTGGGAGCCCAGTCTCCATTCCCCAGCAGCAGAGTGTCCTACCGGGAATAGAGAGCCCAGTCTCCTTTCCCCAGCAGCAGGACACTGTATTGGGAGCGGAGACAGTCGGTCTCCCTCCACAGAGGATGAAAGTATGTATGGGAGAGGAGCTTGCTACCACCTCTCCCCAGCAGCGGATCATTAATGGGCAGGGAATAGAGAGCTCAGTCTCCTTTCCCCAGCGGCAGAGTGTTCTATCGGGAGAGGAGCCTGTTACCCCCTCTCCCCAGCAACATCTTAGAGTATCCAAAGGGGAGACAGTCGGTCTCCCCCTCCGGCAGCAGAGCTGTGCAACAAAAGGGGAGACAGTCGGTTTCCAGCAGCAGAGCGGTGTATCTAAAGGGGAGACAGTCCGTCTCCAGCAGCAGAGCTGTGTGTCTAAAGGGGAGACAGTCGGTCTCCAGCAGCAGAGTGGTATAGTTAAAGGGGAGACAGTCGGTCTCCCCCTCCAACAACCAGGCTTCAACCAGGCTACCCTCCCAGTAGCGCTGGCAACAGGGCAGAGTGCCGCTGGTCTCTGCCCACGCAGCAACCCACCCAGTCAGCGTACCCGTACCCAGCACAGCCGTGGTGAGGCACTTGGACATGGACAAGCTTCTCCTTTACCCAGGTGTAGTAACCATTTATTGTGGGTGGGCTGTGCTGTTGATTATGTTTTGTGGGTGGGCTGCTGGACTAACAAGGGCACTGACCGGCAGGAGGTCAGATACCCTGTTAGTCTCTTTGGAAAAGGGGAGAGATGTGACGAGACCAATCTCTCCACATTGCATTGGAGAAGCCTGGTTACTCGCCTGCTGCCTTTGGACTATGGCCCCCTGTTAAAATACATCTTTTTTTACCTGCAGAAAAGTTTAATTCGTGCTTTTCTGCCTGGGGTTCGGTAGATTTGTTTGAATGTGTTATACCCCAGATAGGAATCCCATGGAGCCCATTTGTATGAAACTGACTGTAAAGACTTTGGCTCCATGGCGATTAAACTGTATTCGTGTGGTCTGAGCGCCATTCACTTAATAATGTGCGCTTAGACCTGAGCTATCTGGGGATATGTGAAATGTCTGTGTTTTATGTATAAAGGTGACTTTATGTATTTTAAAGTGTTTTGTGTCTTTTTGCAACCATGTGCTTAATGGAGTCTTGTGTCTATCCTGGGAGATAATTGAATTACTTATCTCAGGATAGAAGACTCTGAAACTGGTTTGGGCCAGAAAGCCATGCTTCATTTAGTCACAAAGGACTTTTTACTAACTTTTGAACCCCTGGTCTGATTCAGGCCATTTTTTAATATGTTGTTCCCCTGAATGGATTGATTGTGAATATGTAATTTTATGTGAATGTGATGTATGGTTTTGGAGTTATGAAAGTTGGGTAGAAGGTATGTTTTAACTGTATGTATAATTGAGTTTCCTCTCAGGATAAGGGGAGGGAATATGTGGGATGTAACTGTGATGTGATTGGTTGTTTTATACCTCCCTGTTGGCGGTCCTGTATTTGCAAGACTGTAATAAAAACCAGGCTGGGTGTGCCAGCACCTCAGACCACTGCTTGACCCTCAACACAGAGCTTTGTCTCGTTCTTGGGGGGATTCACTGTATGCTGCTAAGGACTGATTGCCAGGAGTGTAAGCCGCTTGGGAGCTTTTCCTGTTCGTCTGCTAGCAGCTATTTGGGAGGTTCCAGTTCGGGAGTTGGAGTGCTATTTTGTATCCAGTCCGGGAGTCTGGTGTTCTGCAGTAGCTGTGCCTGGATCTCTGGAAAGAGGGCCGATCGCCTAAACGGTTTTTACCCCTTGTGTGCAAAACGGTCCGTTACAACCCTGTTACGCACCCCCCCAACATTGGCATCCCGAAAAGGGGGACACCGGTGGGAGAAGGGGAAAGGGGGTGAGGCAGTGACGTGATTGCATCACTGGCTCCACTCAAAGTTCTGGACCAATTAGGGGAGCAGTACAATTAGGGGAGCAGTACGCCGCTCAGTGACTCTTAATCAAAATTACTGGCAGGTCAGCATGGCATAAATGCACACCAGGCTGCCTGCTAAACAAGGAGGGCTGACCATGCAGGGAGCACTGTTTCAGTCCTCCTAAAAGCGGGACACATCTCGAAAATCAGGACTGTTCTGCCGAAATAGGGCCACTTGGGAGGCATATTTAAATAGCCCAGCTATTGACGACTATAGTGACTATAGATGAGTAGGACATTTTTCCTTATCTTGAATTTCTACCTAAATGTTTTACATTTGAATTTTTGGTTTATTACAATTTTAAAATTCCTGTTGTTTTTTTTTCCAAGAAGGTTGAAAACCGTTGCAAATTAAACTTTAAAAGCCATGAAAGTTTGACAGCAAAAATTTAAAAGGGTTATCTCTAAAAAACTAAATTGTGTAGTTTAGAATCATTAACCAGTCTGGTAGAGAAATGGGGAAATACGGAAGTTAAAAGTCAATAACCCTGGTACTAATTCTGAAAAATCTTTTTAGTCTGAATTTGGCAATTCAGTTTTAGGTTGTTTAGTGAATAAATCACCAAAATGTCCAACTTTAATTTTTTAAAGATATTACCTTTGCTACTTGCTTATAAGAGAGTCACAATTCACCTTAAGAGAAAAAAAAACCTTAAAAAAAATACTTTAGTTGATAGAATCTCCAACGAATTTTATTGCTTAAAGTCCAGCAATGCTGAGATTTTTCTTTTTTTAAAATATGTCACGTAAAAAATTATCCTGCAAGAGAAATGAAAAAAAAAAATACCCCTTGAAAAATACGACGTTCGTTTGCGCTGTGGCGTGGACTATGCAAATATCGGTTAAAGGCTTCTGTAGTGCGGCAGAGAATCAGACACAATGAAATATTTTTTTTTTTACAACATCAAGGAGAGCGAGAACCCTGTTTGGACAAGATGTCCCTGCATATTGTCTCCCTATCGATATACGGACGGGGAGGATTTTATAGTTATGGTGTAAATTAGAGCTGCAATGAGCTCTGCCGTCAATGCTTATTGTACGGGCGAGAGGTAAAAATCTGTCTGCTTGCAGCTCCATTACTGCAGCTCTCTCTAGCGTCTGCAGAGGCGGTGACTCAAGTGATTCCATAACAATCTTTGCCAAAAACCAAGGCAGGATTATAGATATGTCTCTAATCTCTAATGACATCTTCTGCAAGACTTGCGTCTTGAAGGTTTGATTTGGCTGGTGACTATTTTTAATAGCAATGACATATTCTGCTCGGTAATGATGCCTTTCCACAGCTTGTGTCACAGCGAATTACCAACTTATTCCACGGATCTCGCAACAAAGTTTTGCTCAAAGTTTGGATATATTTTTCTAAGTTCATAGCAAAACCTCATGCAGAAGTAATGAAAGGAACAAAAAAAAAAAAGAAATCTGATCAGATTATTTAAAGTGAACACGCTATAACAAACCTGACTTGATGTCATTTCCTAGAGCCTAAAATTTCATTTATTCATTGTGTTAGTCAATTTGTTGTTGAATGTAAGGCTCAAATTTTTTTTTTACATTTGCTGGCTACTACTATTCCCCCATAATATTACAGGAGAGAGCTACGGCCAGGGCCAGATTAAGAGCCCAGTGGGCCTGGTGCTGACAATTATGATGGGCCTATTTACAGAACCTTATCGACCAAAAACACTAAACCAGTCATACCTCCCAAGCGTCATGTATCTGATGGAGATGGTGTTGGAGGGAAACTCAAAGGATGCAGCTATAAGAAAACACATACTCTATGCTAATCTCTCTCTAATTTATGCTTTCATTTTTCAAGTAAATCCATACCCCCTAACAGCAGTGTCCAGTGAAGCAAGAAGTCAGTGGGCGGGGTAAAAGGGTGGGCCACTGATGTGAATCACGTGACCAGAACTGCCAAAAGGGGTGAACATGCCCAAAAAGGGGGCATGTCTGTCCAAAGAATTGGAAGGCCATCCTGGCATCATTGTATCACAGTGACAGTGTACCCAGTCCCCTAGTCTCCCAGTGTTTCAGTGTCCTCATTTCTCCCCGTGTCCCCATGTCTCAGTGTTTCCCGTGTCACTAGAATGCTAGGGGACACTGAGAGACATGTGCACACAGTGAGACATGTGACACAGTGAGACACCAGGGGACACTGAGACACTTGGAGACACTGGGAGACATAGGGGCACTTGTGGATACAAACATGGGGACACTGGGAGACATGGAAACACTGGGAAACATGGGGACACAGACACTAGGGACACAGAGACATGGGGACACAGACACTGGGAGATATGAGGACACATACACTGGGAGACTAGGGGACACTGGGAGACATGGGGATGCTGAGACACTAGGGACACTGGTTGGGAGACATGGGTACACAGACACTTGGGGACACTGGGAAACATGGGGGTACTTGGAGACATGGGGACACTGAAAAATTTGGGAACACTGGGAGACATGGGGACACAGACACTAGGGACACTGGCTGGGAGACATGGGGACACTGATACACTATGGACACTGGTTGGGAGGCATGGGGACACAGACACTTGGGGACACTGGGAGACATGGGGGCACTTGTGGACATAGACATGAGTACACTGGGAGACTCGGGGACACTGACAAATTTGGGGACACTGGGAGACATGGGGACAGAAACACTAGGGACACTGGCTGGGAGGCATGGGGACACTGAGACACTAGGGACACTAGCTGGGAGACACATGGACACTGGGAGACAGATATTTGGGGACACTGGGAGACATGGGGACACTGAGACACTAGGGACACAGAGATATGAGGACACAGACACTGGGAGACTAGGGGACACTGGGAGCCGTGGGGACACTGATACACTAGGGACATTGGCTGGGAGACATGGGGACACTGAACAATTTGGAGACACTGGGAGACTAGGGGACACTGAGACACTAGGGACACTGGCTGGGAGACATGGGGACACTGGGAGACATGGAGACACTATGTCCCTAGTGTCTCCATGTCCCAATGTGTCTCCCAATGTCCCTATGTCTCACAGCGTCCCCATGTGTCTCAGCATCCCCATGTATCACAGTGTCCCCTAGTGTCTCAGTGTCCCCTAGTGTCTGTGTCCCCTAGTGTCTCAGTGTCCCCATGTTTCCCTGCTGCCTTTCCCCCCATCCTTCACATACTTGAGCTGTAGGCTGTCTCTGTGGGCTGGGAGCTGCTGTCTGAACTCTCTGTGCTGTGTAGCTGCTCCCCCGCGGATCAGTGAGTAGAGAGAGGCAGGGAGGCATATGTTGTAACTTCCTATCCCTGCCTCTCTCCACACACAGCGACCCCTACTGGCTGGTGCTGGTATTGCAGAGTAATCTCCATTTATACTGAGAAAAATATCTGCATTTGTATTACCGGTATTACTGCAATACCAGCACGGCCAGGCAGCCTCAAATACCGGCTGTGCTGGTAAAATACTAGTCAGCTGGCAAACCCAAGGGTAGTGTGTAAAAACAACAAGCATGCTCATTTTTATCTCCACTTACCACGTCACCACAATTATCATTCAATACGTTTACTGGTTTAAGTGAAGCACATACTGTCTCTTTAAAGGAACAATCCAACCACCATAACAGCATGCCGTAGTGGTTGTTGTACCAGGAATGCCCGTGCACCCACTTCCCCTATCTGTTATAAGGAGTCAAACCGCTTTATAACATGTGTGACTTCTTACACGGGGTGCAGATTTCTGGAGAGTTACCGGCAGCAATGAGTATGAGATTCCGTCTCTCACAGAGCTGTAGAGGAGGCTGGGAGTAGAGGATCCCATGTAAGAAGTCAAACCACTCTAAAACAGTTTGACTCATTACAATGGTTGGGTGCTAGGACACTACAGATGCCATAACCACTACAGTTCACATTTTTATTTTTCACACATAGCAAAAGTTGTCCAAAATCTGGCCATGCCCTTCTGCAATTGGCATTAATACACAATTTATCACAGTAGACAAGAACATTTTTTTTTTACAAAATAAAATGTTGAATTAGATGCACCTTGCAAACTGCCAGTTCAGATGGTGAAGCTAAAAAAAGAAGTCCCCCGATGAATAGGCAAGAGGGGGCATTATTGCTGCTGACCTAAAAGGACAGAAGGCCTGGGGTGTAAGTTCTCCAGGTGTGATAAGGAAGCAGTAGAGAAAAAATCTTACAAACATTGGTGGTTCTCAGTCAAGTGAGGTTGACTGAAGATCCCACCACCCAGCCATGTTTCAGGATAGTACAAAGTCCCAACAAGCAAATACGGAGCAGTTCAAAGGACAGTATGTGTTATCGGACCTTAGAGTGGACAAACTTAGCGTAATATAGTGTAAGAAAAATCTAAGGAGAAAACCAAAGTCAAGGGAATATAGAGTAGGGAGAGTATGAGTAAACAAGCCAAGGTCAGGATCACGGCGGTCAAAATAGTCAAGCGAGTCAAGTCCAAAAAACAGAAAGTTAGAAAAAATACAGAAAGCACTCTTGGGTTATAATAGACCATGACGGGGCACAGCCTCTGGGAGGCTTAAGTATATGTAGGACAGAATGACCCCAGAACATCAGAGAGGTGTGATGCCAACATTATGTCATTTTGGCTTCATAAGGAAGTATGGGTACTTTGGTCCACATTATTATATTATATATATATTAATTCTGAAAAGATGAGCAGCATCATTAGTCTGGGTATGTTTCAAGCAAAGACATGTCGCATCGGCATTGAAACAAGAATGGTATAACAATTCTTGTAGCAAGGCTCGTAGTGAGCCGCGTCAAAAGTGAAACTATTATGGCTTACAGCATCTTTATTGGGGCAAGAGCCAGAGTGATCTGAATCAACAGAGACAACGCAATGGTTCACAGCGTCAACAAGAGTGGTCCATAGGCTCCGATTAGAAGTAGGTACCCTGACACCATGCCCGCTACTGGTGATGCTGAGTTATTTTTGTCTCTCCCTCTCTCTCTGTTCTTTCCGTCACAGGCTGGCCGTTTGTTCCTGACCAATACAATGATGATGAAAGGTCATTGCCCAATTTAGGCTTGGGTAGTCGAAGCCTGCTGTAGGCTTTGTAGGATTCATGGTTTCCTGTTATGTGCAACTTTCTGTTTGCTAATCCCCCAAGTAGCTGACAGGTTGATACATTATTGCTGGCATGTTGAGATTTACTTGGAATAACAACATGCCAGTTGCCCTGTGGATATATCTTTCTATGTGGTTTTTATGGGGTGGTAGGGTTTTTACGGTTGAATAAAACTTTTAATAATAAAACATAAAAGTGGGATGGTGATATGGTCAGCAGTCATGTACAAATGCTTCGGAGACGGATTGTATGTGTTATTCACTAAACAAAGAATTGTTATAGGTTCATAAAATTTTAAGTCAAAACAACGAAATTT